>WTXH01000008.1:0-569176 GCA_022376555.1 Russula compacta
CGCCAGGAGGAGGTGGAGGCAGAGGACAACCTCAGCAACCAATCCAAGTAGATGACAAACCAATGGGAGCCTTACCAATGATCTTCGAAGGGGATCGAACTAAAGCTGAGAGCTTCCTGCACAAACTCCGAGCGTACTTCCTTGTTAACCACAACATCCCATCACTAGCTTCATTTATTAAGAGGGTAGCCATAGCCCTCACCTGCATTAAAGGAGCAGAGGTCAACCAATGGACGGAACAACAGCTAGACTGGCTCGGAATGCTCCAGCCAGCAGACGATGCATGTGCAGTATGGACAACGTTCATACACAACTTCGAAAACCGCTTCCTCAACTTGCAAAAGGCACAAAAAGCACGCATCAAGTTGCAAGAACTAAAAATGAGGTGGCCAGAGATAGATGAGTATATCTCTACATTCGAAAGTGTGGCACATGAAGCAGGTTACAACCCAATGGACCAGAATACGATGCAGCTATTCTTGCAAGGACTGCCACGAAGTGTTGGACAGAAGGTGCTGGAAGATACGACCATTAACACCTATGACCAAATGAAGGCCAAGGCCATTAATGTAACGGCATCACAGCAGATAATCAATGCCCTATACACATGCCCCAATAACAACACCAGACGCACCCCCTTTCAAAATAACTGGCAGTACCGCACACAACGACCACAAAACCAACCACCTCGACAAGGATTCAGACAAACTCCTTACAATTCCACCACAGTGCCCAGAGCATGGAACAATCAGCCAGTACCTATGGACGTAGACTGAGCAAGAGCTCCTAGAGGGAACTGGCGAGGACGAGGAGGGGGACAATCCAGAGGGAACATCGTGAGAACTGATGACAACAGAGCCCAAAGAGGAGCACAGGGTGCATGTTTCACCTGTGGACAGCAAGGACATTTTGCTCGCGCCTGCCCCACCAAACAGTACCACTCCAATACACGCACCACACAACTCATCAATTGGTCCCCTGAAGATAATGAGAGCGAATCCAACACTTCGAAAGTGGATCATCTCCACCAACAACTCGAAACGCTCTCTCAAGAAGACCAAGAAGAATTAATGAATCACCTAGGAGCGAAGGAAGGAAATTTTTCAGAGGCCTAATCCGTGTGGCCTGGATTAGGAAAACTGGATCAGATAGGATGTACCTTTCAATACGAAAATCTATGCGGCTACATTTGTTCATCCATCTATCCAGAAAGAGGGCCGAGACAACTGCGCTCCTAGACTCAGGAGCAACTGAAAACTTCATCAGTATGCAGTATGTGAAAGAAATGTGCTTCCCCATTAAACAACTGGAGAGACCCAGACCAGTCTACAATGTGGATGGAATGAGAAATAAGAACGGAGACATAGAAAATTATACAGACCTGGAGATGCAGATGGGGAATCAATGGACTTGGCTGCGATTCTTCCTCACCGACCTAGGAGAGCAAAAGGTCATCCTAGGATACCCATGGTTTGCTGCCACCCAGCCAAAAATTGACTGGGCAAGGGGATGGCTTGAAAGCACTCAATTACCTCTCATCCTCCGGACCAAACTAGCAACCCAAGTATGAATAGGGAAATGCAGAGCCATGCCACAAGGCCATAAAGCTCCCCTAAGACAAATCCGTTCCATACAAGGATCCCTTCACGTAGCCAAAATCATCGTCCCTGAAGCTAAAGGGAAAGGGCAAATGCTAGCCTCAAAACTAGCGGAAGAAGCGGGATCACACAAAGGAAGTGGCGAAATTCCAGCCAAGTACCAGAAACACGCTCACGTTTTCAGTGAAGAAGCTGCCCAACAATTCCCCGAACCATGCATATGGGACCACACAATCAAACTAAAACCAGAAGCACCAGCATCGATACCAGGCAAGGTATACCAACTCACACAAGAAGAACAGCAAGCGTTACTAGACTTTGTCAAGGAACAACAAGGCAAAGGATACATATGCCCCTCGAAAAGCCCTTACATGGCACCCTTCTTCTTTATCAAGAAGAAAGACGGAAAGCTGCATCCAGTACAAGACTATCACCATCTAAATGAGTGGACCATTCACAATCGGTACCCCCTTCCACTGATCCCAGAACTAATAGCGAAAGTCCAAGGGGCAAAACTCTTCACCAAGTTTGACATCCGATGGGGTACAATAATGTCCATATCAAAAAGGGAGACAAATGGAAGGCCACGTTCATCACTAATCAAGGACTGTTCGAACCCACTGTAATGTTCTTCAGACTAACAAACTCTCCAGCAACCTTCCAAACTATGATGAATGCAATCTTTGCCGAAGAAATGGCACAAGGGTGGCTTATTGTATACATGGACGATCTCCTCATTGCCACAAAGGACGACCCCAAATTCCATGAAGAATGCATTCATAAAATCCTGGACAAGCTAAGACGATATGATCTATACCTCAAACCCGAGAAATGCATCTTTGAAATGTGGAAAGTAGAATTCCTGGGAGTCATCCTAGAAGGAGGCATGGTCCAAATGGACCCTGCAAAAGTTCGAGGAGTTGCTGATTGGCCTCAGCCACAAACAGTCAAAGACGTCCGCGCATTCATAGGCTTCACAGGGTTCTACCACTATTTTATACCTAACTATTCCATCATAGCACATCCCCTCATCCAGCTAACGCGAAAAGATACCCCATTCAGATGGAGCCGCGAATGCAAAGAAGCCCTCGAACACCTAAAGACACTGGTGTGCAGCAAACCTATTCTTCAACAACCTGATTACTCCAAAGCATTCTTCCTCGCCACAGACACCTCAGCATACAGCGTGGGTGCCATACTCTCACAGGAGGGAGAAATCAACCCATGCACCCACAAACCAATGCTCTGCCCCATTGCATACTATTCCAACACCTTCACCCCAACAGAACGCAACTATGACATCTACGAGAGGGAATTCCTAGGAGTCTTGAAGGCCCTCAAATGCTTCCACCCACATGTTGCAGCTACAGAGATCCCAGTCACCATCCTTACCAATCATGCTAACCTAACATACTGGAAAGCCCCTCGAAAAGTCAATCGACACGTGGCTAGATGGTTTGTGGAGCTCCAAGACTATAATCTGGTCATCAAGCATGTGCCAGGGAAAATCCACACCGCTCCAGACATGCTGTCTAGACCACTGGGAGCAGATCATGGCACTGAAGACAACACGGATCTGACTCTCCTCCCTCCATCCATGTTCATCGCCAGTATGCCAGCACAAACGGACCCACTTGAACAACAAGTAAAGTAGCGCAACAGAAACAACAAGCAGAGATGGAACTATGGTGCAACTCACAGGATGTGCGGAAACTCCCCGAAGGATACGTACAAGGATGGAGGTTGGCCGTACCATCAGGACTACAGCTAAGACGCGACATATTATCCCACTTCCATGACTCACCCACCGCAGGGCATCTAGGTAGAGACAATACTATCGCTCTCGTCACCCAATGCTACTGGTGGCTGGAGTGAACACATGGGTAGAGAAGTATGTCGCCGGATGCGCCCAATGTCAGCAACACAAAATCTGCACAACAAAGAAGAAAGTGCCACTCTACCATATACCAGGAGACCCACAGATGCGTCCCTTTAACACTGTTGCTCTAGACCTCATCACTCAACTACCCAAAGCCAATGGAATGGACACCATCCTCACAGTCATTGACCAAGGCTGCTCCAGAGCCGCCTTGTTCATCCCATGCAAAATGACAATCACCGGTGAAGGAGTGGCCCAACTATACCTCCAACACCTCTTTCCATGGTTTGGAGTACCATCGAAAGTGATTTCCGATTGCGACCCTTGTTTTACCTCCAACTTCACCAAAGCCCTCACCACTAAGCTGAAGATAGAACGAAACATCAGCACAGCCTTCCACCCACAAACCAACGGACTGATGGAACAAAAGAACCAGTGGGTGGAGCAATACCTCCGACTTTACACCTCGGCTAGACAAGACAACTGGGAGGAACTCTTACCGATTGCAACATTCGTACACAACCGATGGCCCAACACCACAACCAAGCTAAGTCCTCACAATGTCATTCTCGGATATCACCCCAACGCTGCTGAAGAACCTATACCCATCACCAGTAATGAAGCAATGGAAGATAGACATGAGCGTGCCAAAGCACATCAAGAAGCAGCAGTCCAAGCCATCAATGAAGTCGCCAAAGTGATCCCTCCCGCGCAGTACCAAGAAGGGGAACAAGTTTGGCTCGAAGCGAAACACCTATCACTCCCTTATGCGTCCACCAAACTCGCACCCAAACGTCATGGACCTTTCAAAATACTGAAAGAAGTCTCACTGGTGGCTTACAAACTACAGCTGCTGGCAGCCTGGACCATCCATGACGTGTTTCACAGCTCATTACTCACCCGTTACAAAGAAACGGAAGAACATGGGACCAATTACGAACGCCCACCACCAGAGATGATTGATAATGCTGAGGAATACAAAGTGGATCAAATTATCAATCACAGGCACCATGGGAGACAATGTCAGCTTCAGTACCTCATCCGATGGAAGGGTTACTCAGCCTCTGACGACACCTGGGAACCTGCTGACCAAGTACATGCCCCTACCTTAGTAAAATGATACCATCAACAATGCCCTCTGAATGAAAAGGTCGAGTACAAAGGGAGTAAATGCACGGCATGGTTCAGATCAACTGCCTCTCATTCTTTCACCCATTTGCAACCCAAAATGCTATGTCCTCACCCCTCTCTATCCCATCCTACATCACTGCAAGTCCCAGTGGGTGCGAAGAGCCCCTACCAATCCCACCACCCACATGTGAAGCCACCAGCAAGCAGCCCGAGCCACTTGTCATCCCCATGGAGGTGGTGGCATCATCCACCGAACTCAGTGAGTTTCAACTCTCTCCACGGACTGTCCATGCCACTCTCGAAGGGAATAGCCCCACCAAAGAGCAACTCGCTCTCATCGCTCAAGGCTTGGCAAGCATTGTGCACAAAAATGAAGAGGTGTCAAAACACAACAAGCAGCAACTCACAATACTCAAAGGACAATCTGATGCTCTGGCAGAGCATGAGGCGAACGTGGCTCACCTGGAAGCAACCTACAAACACTGGAGGGACGATCAACTTGCAGCCGATAAGGAGGATCTGGGGGTACCCAAAGGGTATGAAGAGAACGAAGGGTGAGTGCCTGATTTCTTCATTCCAATCACTGACGGAGCTTACACCATGCACACCCTCATGGCATACATCAAACATGAGGGGCAGTACTGTCTTGGCACCTCTGGAAAAGGGGAGGCCATCTACCGCCACAAACTGTTTGCCCCCAACCGCGCAACCATCGAAGAAGAGGGAGAGTACCCTCATTGGTTCTTCGAAGCTCTCACAGACCCCAACACTTACAACGCCATGCAGCGTCAAGCCTCTGAGCTGGGGGGAGACTAGGGAACAGCCGCTGAATTCCAACGATACCACGAGACCATCACTGACCTCACAGGGCTTCACATCAAAGTCAGGGAGCTGCAGAGTCACATTGACTCTCTCCGATATCAAGAGGAACAAAGCCACTGCCGCCTCATTGCATCCCACCAATACGAGAGCTACACTCTCTTTTGCAAATTACAGGACAAACCCCTACTCAAAGGGGACAAGAACCATAAGTTCTTGTCCATCCCACACAGCTTGCGCCGCAGTGCAGCTTGTTTCTAAACTGAGGGTGATGTCACAGAGCAGCTTGCACAGGGGCAAGAGAACCACTGATGGCATGTGAGGATCGCGTTTGACCCCCAGGTGTGGTAGGCCTGTCTAGGCCTGGGGTTGGTAATACAGGTCGGACTTGTAGTCAGCATGTATGTTGGAGCTTTGTCAGCCCTCAGTCAGCAAAGTAGTCAGCCATATGACCAGAACACGGTCGGATAGTAGTAGTAGTCAACTTGTACCAGTAGTATCTGTACGCATGCGCGTACCGAGATGAGACTCTAAGTCGAGTCTCCTTGTCTCAATCAGGAGTAGTGACTTCCATTCTATTGTCTCTAGGGAAGCTGTGGCTTGTTTCACTTTCCTAAGTCTACTGTGTCTCATCTTCTGTGTACCACGCGTTGCTGGTACTCTGAACATTCGGTCAAGTTCCAGTACAATCAACGAGTCACTAGGAAGTGACGGTAGCTATTTCCCACCCGATATAGTGGGCACATCTGCTGAGTTCTCAACAACTTCCTCCAGAATACAAGATGCTGATGATGTCTGATTGTCACTGCTCTCACCAGTGACATGAGGGCTAGACGCAATCCTCACCATCGTTGATCATGGATGCTCCCATGCCCTCTATTCCTCCCCTGCTCTACCAACATCACAGGACCAGGGATTGCTCAACTTTATCTAGAGCACCTCTACCCATGGTATGGGCTGCCAAGGAAAATCATCAGCGATAGAGACCCATGGTTCACATTGAGCTTCGGAAAGGCACTCACCAAGAAACTGGGGATACAGCAAAACCTATCCACGGCAGCCCACCCCCAGACCAATGGCCTATCCAAACGAAAGAACCAATGGATAGAGCAATACCTATGCCTGGTGACAAGTGGGCAACCAGACGACTGGACAGAATGGGTCGCAGTTGCAACCGCTGTCCACAACAACCGGAAAAACAGCACCACTAGGCTATCACCCAATCAGATTTTGATTGGCTATGAGCCAACGCTGGGACCTGGAGATTTGGGGGTCCAGATCAACAATGAGGCAGTGGAACAGCGAACACAGAAAATGAAGGAAGCATGAGATCATGCAATTGAGGCGATCAACAGAAAGGCGGCTGAAATACCAGCGGGTCAATACAAGGCTGGAGACCAAGTATGGCTGGAGGGGACCCACTTGATGCTCCCACATTAAGGGTCCAAACTAAACCCAAAATGGTACAGCCCTTTCAAAATACTCAAAGAGATATCCCCAGTCACCTTTATGCTCCAACTCCCTGCCTCATGGTTGATCCACCCAGTGTTCCATGCCTCCCTCCTTACCCCATATAGGGAGACGGACACCCATGGGCCCAATTACACCAGACCTCCCCCTGATCTGATTGACAATGAAGAACAATACGAGGTGAAACAGATCAGAAACCATCGCTATCAAGGGCGATCAAGGAAGCTGCAGTACCTCATAAAGTGGTGGGGCTACCCCAAAAGTGACAACACCTGGGAACCAGCTGACCAGGTGCATGCCCCGGATCTCCTTTGGGAGTATCACAAACACTGGCCCTTGAACAACATAAAAGGGAAGCAGAAACCCCCGGCAAAAGCATCAGCTCGACCCTCCTCTGCTCTATACAACACCATCGCTTCCTCATGTCTTCCCCTGTTCCAGTCCCAGTTCCGGCCCCCACTGCACATGTCGTGCCCAAGGAGGTTGTCCAGCCTCCCTCCACAGCAGTCAGCCCTGACCAGGCCACTACTGCTCCCGCCTCTAACACCATCCATCTCCCGGGGGCATTCCCCAACCTTGAGACCAACGCCTTCTGGGAAGGCCCTCTCTCCCCAGGCACCATCCGATCCATCTTGGATGGACATGAGAACCTCAGCCCAGTCCAACTCCGCCAGTTGGCTGCAGGCCTCGCCTCCACGCTCCAGCAATGGGAGGCACTCTTTCAAGATGAGGCATGATGCCTCAAACATCAATACAAGGAGCTCAACCGAGACAACCACAAGCTCAAGGCCTGGATTCAACAGATCGATGGGGAGCCCCTCCTGTGCCCCGATGGATACGTCAAGAATGATGGGAGGCTCCCAGAATTCACCATCACCACCCCAGACAGCGAGAAACCTGCCGTCTTCATCAAGCAGTTGGACAATGGGCGAGTGACCGGCCTGGCAGCCAATGCCATGGGCGACCACAATGCCCAAATCATTGAGCTCTATGCTCGCCCCGACTTCAATGACTTTCCCCTTTCCCCGCTTCCGCCCTGGTTCCATGCCCACCTCTGGGGAACCGAAGTCAACTACCACCCGCTCCGGGAGGCAGTCATCGATCTGGATGACTGGCCCCTCCTTGCTGAGGTCACACGCTATTGAGTGCTGGACCACGAGGTCGACACTCTGTGTGCCGAGCTATGCCTGGCTCAGGCAAATCTGGCAGCGTCTGAGGCTGCGAAACAAGCATGCGAGGACTGGCTCATTGCAGCAAGAGCCGCAAAGAAGATCCCACAAGTGGGAGTCGAGCGGTATCGACCCCAGCTGGCGAGGCGATCGGGATGGAGGAAAACAGGATGTCACCGCCAAGGGTTTGACAGCAACAATAGACACACTAAGTCATTAAGCTAGGACTCGAAGTGCCCTAGAAGACTTTATAGAGTGGAAGTCAACCTGCAAGTCGATGTCGATGCTCGGGTTACCGCTTGCTGAGCTCCAACTCAGTAGCCACCCGCAATGAAGTAGAACACTGCTAGTATTGAGACAAGAGACTCAACTTGCCTCTACCAGGCGTAATGAGTCCCCTATTTATAGTATGTAGTACTTGAGGGCAGGCCTAGGGCCTGAAGGGGCAGTGCTACCTATTTATACGACAGGAGACAATAACAGCCAATAGCACAAGACACTCAAGAAATCACAAGCTGATGTACATGAAACGGGGCACGAACATGAAACGGGGCACGAATCCTCTATTTGGCCGGTTCCGCAACTTACAGGGGCGCGATGGTGTTGAACCATCACCCCAGGCCGGTTACACAGGATGAGGGCATCCTGTCTAGCGAGGGAGTGATGTAACCGGCCTGGGGTGATGGTTCAACACCATCGCGCCCCTGTAAGTTGCGGAACCGGCCAACTAGAGTATTCATGCCCCGTTTCATGTTCATGCCCCATTTCATCTGTATCAGCTTGTGATTCTTGAGTGACCTTTGCTACTGGTCATTATTGTTCTCTTCATGTTTCAGATAAAAATAGGTAGTAGCACTGCCCCTCAGGCCCTAGGCCTGCCCTCAAGTACTATGTACTATATCTAGGGGACTCATTACACCTGGTAGAGGCAAGTTGAGTCTCTTGTCTCAATCTTAGCAGTGTTCTATCTCCTTGTGGGTGGCTACTGAGTTGAAGCTCAGCAAGCTGTAACCCTGACGTCGACATCAACTTCATCTCTATAAGTCTTCTAGGTCACTTCGAGACCTAGCTTGTTGACCTAGTGTGTCTTTTGTTGCTGTCAAACCCTTGGTGGTGACATTGGCAGTCACACCACAATGGTGTGTCCCTCATTGGTTTTCTGGCGACACCAAAAGGTGAGTTCACCCCTCACAAGTTATATAGACTTTATACCATAGTGTTGATGTCACACCCAGGATAGGCATGTCGGGGTTCTTCAATGTGGTTCTAGTGGTTCTGCTAATTGCTTCAACCTTCCTTGTCTTTAAGAAGGTTTCAGTTGATGTCGATGGTCATCTTCTGCAGGAGTCAGCCTATTTCAGGCTTAAAGTGGACAGTGTAGTGATGGCAAGCAGTGGTGCTCAGGAGGGATAGGAGTAGGAGGCTGATGATGAGGAGGACAAGGCATTAGAAGACAAGGGAGAGGAAAAGACAGATTATGTCTCTCTGTACTGGTGTTTGAATTGTGGTTCAATGATTGAGATGTGAATGAAGGATTGCCTTGCAATCCTAAGTGATTTGGTTCAGTTTCTGGAGCAAAGAATCCACACAGTGGATTCTGAGCGACTAGTTTTGTTTGACCTAAGTCTGTCTAGGCTTGAACCAAAAGGTTCCAGTTCATATGGCTTTTAAGAAGCTTGCATACTGTATGCACTTTCTGATGCATCTAACCCAGTTGGCTTTTGCAACTGCAGTTTGTGTCTTTCTGAGGATTGGGTCTAAGGGTGTTGTCCCTTGACTGAATGTTCTTCTGAGTTGCTCCTTGTTCTGAGCTGACTTGTTGGTTTCAAATATCAATGAGGACGCCATGTTACTAAACCAGCTCGTGTCCTTTAGTCTGTTACTCTTAGTACTAGCCACCTTGGCCTAGTCTTAGTCTCAGAGATGAGAATGATGATAGAGTTGAGTGGATCAGTTGCTCTTAGGATAGGGAGGCACTCCCTTCTGACTGTGTGAGGCTTTAAAGTCCTGTATTGCACAGAAGACCAAGCTTAAGGCTGGTCCTCAGAACTTGGGGCCTTTATATACTAGAGGGTAGCTACTGTGCATTGCTGCACTTCTGCTGCATTCCGCAGTATTTTCTGCAGACTGTGCAGCGCAGTATAGTACAGTAATGGAAGTAATGGTGAGAACATAATGTGGGGTGGGAAATGGTTACTATATATAGTAATGGTACCCAGTCCCTATGTCACCGCCAAGGGTTTGACAGCAACAATAGACACACTAAGTCGATAAGCTAGGACTCGACGTGTCCTAGAAGACGTGTAGAGATGAAGTCGACCTGCAAGTCGATGTCAAACCCGGGTTACCGCTTGCTGAGCTCCGACTCAGTAGCCACCCGTAATGAAGTAGAACACTGCTAGTATTGAGACAAGAAGACTCAACTTGCCTCTACCAGGCGTAATGAGTCCCCTATTTATAGTACATAGTACATGAGGGCAGGCCTAAAGCCTGAAGGGGGCAGTGCTACCTATTTTGAAGCCAGAACAATAACGACCAATGGCGCAAGCCACTCAAGAAAATCACAAGCTGATACACATGAAACAGGGCACGAACATGAAACGGGGCACGAACTCTATACTTGGCCGGTTCCGCAACTTACAGGGGCGCGATGGTGTTGAACCATCACCCCAGGCCGGTTACACCCTAAGTATGGTGTTTCATATTTGGTTAGATAAGATCGATCGCTGATATGTGATTGGTTTGGGTACTGGGTACTGGTACCCTACTTATAATATTAGTATATATAGAGGGGTAAGTCCGAAAAAGGAAGTGAGTCTTTAGATCATATGACAGTTGACCACAATATCTAGCCACATGTGGAGAAGCCAAGACTGCTCTATTTTGCAAATTTCACTGCCAACTATTTCACCTATCATTGTCACACATCCTTCAAGTCCTGAAACCCTACTTGGATCAATGGGAGGTTGTCCAGTGTTCTGATGGTCATTACCAACAAGTGGTGTATGGCCTTGGGCCATATATTGCTGACTATGAAGAACAAGTGTTGCTGGCCTGTATTGTCCATAATTGGTGTCCAAGGTCTGTTCATTAAAATTGTTCAAGTATATTTGCTGTACTAATACTGTCAATAGATACCTCAGTCACTGGAAGAATCTCGATGAAGGTGGCTTGTGGCATTCACATGAGCATACCCACCTGGTAATCAATGAGTTGGACTCTAATGTCCTATGGGATGAATTCAGCATTATGAGCAATCTTATGGTAAGATCTACATTTATCCCCTTCCTCTCTCATGCTGCTTGTGTAGATCAGCCTCCCATCCATTTATTCAGCCCCCCTTTTATCCTTTTATTTCTTAAACACTCACATGCTTGCAGCCTTTTACAAATGATTTCCCACAAGCCAACATATGTTGTGTCCTCTCTCCCAACATCCTACATCAATTAATTAAGGGTACATTTAAGGACCACCTTGTTGATTGGGTGGAAAGATTTCTGGTTTCAAAACATGGCAAAAAACAAGCCAACATGATCTTGGATGAGATTGACCACTGGTATGATCTATTCATGACTGGATGGCAATATTTCCTGACAGTGTTTATCAGCATTGCATCAGTGGCTTCATTTGCTGGCCTACACTAATTCCCTCAAGGATGCCACTTTAAACAATGGACTGGTGATGACTCGAAAGTGTTGATGAAGGTGAGACAAGTCATCCCTGGGATATAGCTCAAGTTTCTGAGAATCAGTATTAGGTCTACATAGCGGCTATTGAAGGCTTTGTCCCCATTGACATGCTATGCACACTGAGGGCTTTCCTCAAGTTCTGCTACTTGGTGCACAAGGATATCATCACACAGCCAGATCTCATCCAGTTATAAGAGACACTGTCAAGTTTTCATCACTATCGAGAGGTATTAAAAAACATGGGAGTGGTGGAGTCATTATCACTCCCTTGCCAACATTCCCTCTTGCACTATTTTGAACTCATCAAGCAGTTAAGGGCACCAAATGGCCTCTGCTCCTCTATCACAGAGTCAAAGCACATCAAAGCAGTGAAGATGCCATACAGACAGTCAAGCCATCATCAGGTGTTGGGCCAGATCCTTGTCATCAATCAATGACTTGATAAACTTATGGCAGCCAGAGGCAACTTTCAGGCATGCAGTATGCTCATCTCATGGCCAGGAGAAGCATCTGCTAGATCAAAGATTCTTAAAGTTGTTGGTATGGGTTCTCCTCTGAGCAGGCTAACAAATATTAATAGTGATCTAGTCAAATGCAATGAGACTCAGCACAGAGTCAATGAACAACACGATGCTTAATTAATGCAAGAAGATTTTTTACCTCCAGAAGAAATGGCTAGTCAGCAGGATGATCTAGAGGACTCTGAGCTGGTGGATGACAGACACATAGATGCATTTGTACAACTGGCCAAGTGTCGCCGTAAGTATCTCTCCCAATATTGGGAGTCTTGTGTTTAATTTCACATTCAACACTCAGAATATCAGCATGCAAAGACCATCATAGAACTGGCTGATGAACTCAGGATCCCTCACCTGCCTCATCTTATCCATGCATTCCTACACACAAAAACCCATTCCAATGATGATGAACCTTGTTCTACATGTCCCTTTTTTATTGGGAAGATCTCTGTTGTCAACTCAGCATCCACTACATTTTATGCACCAAGTGACCTATATGGGAAAGAAGGCATGTGGCAAGAGTACATCTAGGCCTGTCCAAACTGGAGGAATGAAGGCCCTTGTCAGGACTGTGGCTTTGTTGTCACCAATCCAGACAGTCTAGGATTTTGGGGAATGGATGTTGCACACATGCTCTGTTTTTTTTTCTTTTTGGTTTTGTGGACATTGGTACCATTGTGTGGTCATACGCTGGTTTGACCACATTGACAATGGCCCCAATGACAACACTAGCATGTGGGTAGTCAAGCCCAGCACAACAGCTGCAAGACAACCAAAGCTTGCAGTCATCCACATCAACTCCATTTTTTGTGCCACTCACCTGATTCCAGTGTTCACAGCAGCACCACAACTACCACCCCAAGGTGTTCACCCACATTGCTCATATGATTACTTCCATTTGTTCTATGTCAACAAATTTGCTGACCACCATGCCTTTACAATGGTCTTCTAGCCCTGGCACTGATGCTTAGACCAGGATGGATCAGCTGTGTCAGAGCACCCATTAGCTGGCTTTCAATACCCCCTAAGTCGCAAAGAAAATGTATATAAGCCATCCTCACTCAAGGACAGCAGCAGTATCATCCATTCATCCCAATTCAGTGTGTGCCCCCTCACAGCCTGAGAGCAGCTGGAAGCCAAGTCAGAGTCAGCCAGTGGGAGCTCACTCAGCTCTTTCTCCCTCTCTTTGACCTCCAGACTGCCTACAAAACAAAACAGGGGCAGGGACAGGGATGCTGCCCCCATACCCACTGAATCTATTGCTGAGAAGATAATTGCTCTCAAGTGTAAGCAGGCAATGTACATCCCCCCATCCCCCCCTTTCCCCCTTCTCATTTAACCCTCTCACACTCCTCTACTTACCCACAGCAACACAAGAGCCAAGGATCATGCAGAATGTCCCACTCCTTGTAACTAGCAGAACCCTCTGTCACCTCCCTGCAGGCAACAACTCCATTCCAGTGTAAGGTAGTACCCTTTGGAGCCACAATCAGAACAGAATGGAACAGCCATGTTGGAGCACCCACGCTTGTAGAACTGCCATCTATGGTACATACCTCACCTTGTGTCTCCATGCTCACCTATCCTCTTTAGGAACACCTCTTTTTATCTTATCCTTACCTTCCCTTGGATGGCAACTTACATGATCGCAGCCTCTATAAGAGCTACACCAGGCAGTTGCTTCCCCTGATGCTCATGACTAGGCCTGAGCCAGACTCAAACAAGTTGTAACCGACCTGGGGTGATGGTTCAACACCATCACGCCCCTGTAAGTTGCGGAACCGGCCAAGTATAGAGTTCGTGCCCCGTTTCATGTTCGTGCCCTGTTTCGTGTGTATCAGCTTGTGATTTTCTTGAGTGGCTTGCGCCATTGGTCGTTATTGTTCTGGCTTCAAAATAGGTAGCACTGCCCCTTCAGGCTTTAGGCCTGCCCTCATGTACTATGTACTATAAATAGGGGACTCATTACGCCTGGTAGAGGCAAGTTGAGTCTTCTTGTCTCAATACTAGCAGTGTTCTACTTCATTACGGGTGGCTACTGAGTCGGAGCTCAGCAAGCGGTAACCCGGGTTTGACATCGACTTGCAGGTCGACTTCATCTCTACACGTCTTCTAGGACACGTCGAGTCCTAGCTTATCAACTTAGTGTGTCTATTGTTGCTGTCAAACCCTTGGTGGTGACATTAGACTCAACTTTCTTTCAATACGGCTAGCAGTTCAAAGGGAACACTGCAGACCACGACCCTCGACTGGGTAGATGCCGTCAACGGCAGAAGGAACCACAGAGTTCGATACATCTCCAAGGAACATCCAGCGAATCCCACAGACCGGGACATACAAATCATCGTTACAACAAGAGGCAAGGCGCCGACCAATCCAAAGCTGGTGTGCATCCACGACGACAGGTGGAAAGAAGTTCATTGGGACCAAGGACGATACACGCTAGGAGCGACCGTCCCACAGCTACACGAATACGACACAGAAGGGTCAGAAGCTGACGAGCTTCTCGACGAGGAACTAGAAGAACCAGAAGTCGTCTCGGACGCCGAATCAGACGAGGCAGTCAAAGAAATCGACGACGCCTTCAACAAAATCAAAATCACTCCGGTGGAAGACAAAGCACCAGTATTCCCCATCAGAACCCTCACTCCGCTCCAAGGACTGCCCACTGACGCACTACCATCAGGAATTAGAGTTCCCAGTTTCTTACAAGCCATGTCGACACAAACCACCACAGCTACCGCCGTCGCCACGCAGCCATCCGCCACTACCCAAAGTGCACCCCAACACATACAAAACGTTCTCAGACAAGTCCTCAAAAGGTCAGGCCCACCAGGAGGGTCCGGAGGAGGACCAGGAGGACCAGGAGGACCTGGAGGACCTGGAGGACCACCAGGACCAGACCCAAATGCACCACAAGTACCGGTGGCCGCAGCCGCCAATGTAAAGACCATGGGGGCACTCCCACAAGTCTTTATGGGAGACAGATCCAAAGCCGACGACTTCATCGAGGAAGTGAAGGGGTACTTACGTCTGAATGCAGACGTAGCAGGGTACAACTCCCCCTTCAAGAAAATCGCGTTCACCCTCACCCTCATCAAGGGCGAGAACACGGCCCAATGGGTCAGAGACATGGGCGAATGGATCGATAGATTGCATATGCCCCAAGACAACATCCCAGCACTCTGGGATCAATTCCTCCTGGAATTCAGTCAGCAATTCCAAGACACCCAAGCAGCACAGCGAGCCAGAAACGAAATCCGAGACTGCTGGATGAAAGGCTCCGATTACGATGAATACATCACCAGATTCGAGAGCCTGGCAAGGAAGGCAGGATATACGTTGGGAAACGAAGAAACCTACAATATCTTCCTGCAAGGAATCCTAGCATCACTACTACATGACACCCTGAAGCCGCCGATTCCCCTTAATTATCACGACCTCAAAGAAAAGGTCAAGACAATCGCCCAGGGAAAGACCATAATAGATGGCATTCTAAAGAAAACCCTGGGAGCCCAGTCACCGTTCCAGCGGTTCAATAACCCACCCAGGCCACCACCATTCCAACAAAGGGGTTGGCAACCACGATACAATCAGGGGAACCGACCCCAATACAATTCCACGAATGCACCCCCATCTATGAACAACACCCCGGTCCCGATGGACCTATCGAGAGGCCGCACTCCGAACAACTGGCGAGGACGAGGAAATTGGAGGCAAAGGACAGGGCCACCTGCAAGAGGAAATGTGTCAGCACCCGGATATGAAGCAATGCGATGCTTCAACTGCAGCAGGGAAGGACACTTCGCCCGTGCATGCCCCGAAAGGCGGCAGCCATCCAGAAACCCTTACAGGCAAGGCCCCAGACAGGCCAACCTCATCGACCTCCAAGAAGAGGAAGATCAAGACTACCAGATGGCAGAACCATCAGAAGGAACCTCCGTAGCCACCATGCGAGCGCAACTCGAGGGAATGTCCCTCGATGACCAGATCAAACTGGCAAAAGAAATGGGGGTAGCACAGGATTTTCCCTCTGCCTAATCAGATCGGCCCTGCTTAGGCGAATTCATAGCGAGAATGTGTATATATCAGCAAGGAAATCCATGACAATTCGATTCTATGCACGATCAATCGCAAAAAGAGCCGAAGGAGTGGCCCTCATAGACTCAGGAGCCACGGAGAATTTCATGAGCCTCGACTATGCCAGATGGCTTCGACTCCCCATCAAACGATTGGCAAACCCAAGACCACTATTCAATGTCGACGGAACAGAGAACAAGAGCGGAGCGCTCAAATACTACACCGACCTCCAATTCAAGACGGGAACCCAAACTACAAATCAGAGGTTCTTCCTCTCCGATCTAGGAGACCACAAGGCCATCTTTGGATACCCATGGTTCACCTCGGTCCAACCAAAAATTGACTGGAAGCGTGGATGGATCGATTTCACTCACCTCCCTATCGTCCCATCAGCCCCAAACGCCGCAAAAGCAGTATATACGCATCGAACCAAGAATGTGCCACGACCAATCAGGAAAAGAACTGACACATACCTCCTAGGAAGAGTAACGATAGGAGCTACCACAAGCAACCCAGAACCAAACGATGCTATACCAGCTGAATACAGGAGGCACAAGAAGGTCTTCAGCGAAGAAGAATCACAGCGAATGCCCAGCTCAACCGTATGGGACCACGCCATCGAACTACTGCCAGGAGCACCCGACACCATGCCAGGACGACTACTACCCCTCACACAAGAGGAAAAAGCCGAAATGCATAAGTTCATCCAAGAACACCTGAAGAGGGGAACCATCCGCGTATCAAAATCACCATATGCAGCCAACTTCTTCTTTGTAAAGAAGAAGGACGGGAAGTTAAGGCCAGTGCAGGATTACCGGCCTGTCAACAAATGGACAAAGAGAAACAGGAACGTCTCGCCCCTTATCCCGCAAGTCGTGGACCGGCTCAGCGGGTGTACCAAATTCACCGTGGTAGACGTGCGATGGGGCTATAACAACATCAGGATCAAAGAGGGAGACGAGTGGAAGGCCGCCTTCCTCACTCATGAAGGACTGTTCGAACCCACAGTCATGTTCTTCGGTCTCACCAACTCCCCGGCAACCTTCCAAATGATGATGAACGCGATATTCCGACAGGAAGTAGGAGAGGGCTGGCTCTCTGTCTACATGGATGACATCGCCATCCACACCGCGAAACGACCACACGAAACAGAAGAACAACACACAGCCCGGCATCGAGAATACATCCACCGAATGTTGGACAAACTGGAGAAAAACGACCTCTACCTCAAACCGGAAAAGTGTCAATTCGAGAAGGAGGAGATCGAATACCTAGGGGTCATTGTGGGAAAAGGCCACCTCAGGATGAGTCCCAAAAAGCTACAAGGGATTGCAGACTGGTCGCCACCGAAAAACCCAACGGGCGTTAGGAGTTTCCTGGGGTTCACCGGGTACTACCGCTACTTTGTCCCAAACTACTCAAAAATCGCGTGGCCCCTACTGGAGTTAACAAAGAAAACAACACCCTGGCACTGGGGAGAGGCACAAATGAGGGCATTCGAAGAACTGAAAACAAGAATGTGCAGCAGCCCGGTGCTACTTCAACCAGATGTCGAAAAACAATTCACCCTCCACGTTGACGCATCGGCATACGGCGTGGGCGCCGTACTCTCACAGGAGGGACAGCATGATAACCTCACACCAACACTGGCCCAACGACACAAACCAATCCTCCACCCAGTCGCGTACTACTTAGCAACATTCATACCCACAGAACGAAACTACGATGTCTACGAACGGGAACTGTTAGCCATCATGAAAGCCCTAGCCCATTGGAGGCACTACCTAGGGTGGACCAAGATGCCATTCATAATCCGAACTGACCACGCCAACTTACAATACTGGAAGTCGCCAAGAAACCTAAATCGACGGACCGCACGATGGCATGCCGACCTCCAAGAATATGACTACATACTGGAATACATTCCAGGCAAAACGAACACGGCAGCAGACGCGCTATCCAGGCCACCAGATGCGGATCATGGTGAGGACGATAACAAGGACGTCACGATCATCCCACCACACCGGATCCGAGCGGCGCAAACGGTCAAAGGGAAAACCATCGTACCCAACCTCAAGGAACTCAGACGAGCCATTATCCGAAATGCCCACAACACACCCACAGCAGGACACCCAGGGAGGGATGAAACCCTCAGAAAGTGCAGATGCGATATTGGTGGCCAGGAATGAAGGAATGGGTTGCGGACTACGTTAAAGGATGTGCAACGTGTCAACAAGCGAAAATACTAACGCACCGATCCCGCACTCCCCTCTATCGAATCCCCACGACACCAGGCACCCTGCCATTTGAAGTCATCTCAATGGATCTGATCACTGGACTGCCACAAAAGTGAGGGCTAGATGCCATCCTCACCATAGTAGACCACGGATGTTCGCGCACTGCCCTATTCATCCCATGTTCCACGAACATCACAGGACCAGGAATTGCCCAACTATACCTGGAGCACCTCTACCCATGGTACGGGCTTCCTAGGAAAATCATCAGTGACCGAGACCCACGGTTCACGTCAAGTTTCGGAAAGGCGCTCACCAGGAAACTGGGGATCCAGCAGAACATGTCCACGGCGGCCCACCCCCAAACCGACGGCCTGTCCGAGCGAAAGAACCAATGGGTGGAGCAATACCTACGACTGGTGACAGGTGGACAGCCAGACGATTGGACTGAATGGGTGGCCGTGGCGACCGCGGTACATAACAACCAAAGAAACAGCACTACCGGGCTATCGCCCAATCAAATCCTGATCGGCTACGAACCCACGCTGGGACCCGAAGATTCAGGGGTCCACACCAACAACGAGGCGGTAGAACGACGAGTGCGCAAAATGGAGGAGGCTCGGAAACAGGCAATCGAAGCGATCAACAAAAAGGCAGCCGAAACACCACCGGCACAATACAAAGCCGGGGACCAGGTATGGCTAGAGGGGACCCACCTCACACTCCCACATCAAGGGTCCAAATTAAACCCGAAACGATACGGCCCCTTCAAGATACTCAAAGAAGTATCCCCGGTTGCATACATGCTACAATTGCCTACCTCATGGCTGATCCATCCGGTGTTCCACGCATCCCTTCTTACCCCATACAGGGAAACGGACACCCACGGACCTAACTACACCCGGCCCCCTCCTGACCTAATCGATGATGAAGAACAATACGAGGTGGAGCAGATTCGAAACCATCGCCATCAAGGGCGATCAAAGAAGCTCCAATATCTCATAAAGTGGCGGGGCTATCCCGAAAGCGACAACACCTGGGAACCAGCTGACCAGGTGCATGCCCTGGATCTCCTTCGGGAGTATCACAAGCGCCGGCCCTTGAACGTTATAAAAGGGAAGCAGAAACCCCCGGCCAAATCATCAACTTGATCCCATTCCACTCAGCCTCTAACCATTTCATCCTCATGTCTTCCCCCGCTCCAGTCCCAGTCCCAGCCCCGACCGCACGTGTCGCGACCACGGAGACTGTCCAGTCTCCCACCACAGAAGCCAGCTCCAACCAAAGCGCTGCCGCCCCCGCCTCCAACACCATCTGCCTACCCGGCGCATTCCCCGACCTCGAAACCAACGCATTCTGGGAGGGACCCCTCTCTCCCGGCACCGTACGATCCGTCCTGGACGGATACGACAACCTCAACCCGGCACAGCTTCGTCAGCTGGCCCAAGGCCTCGCCTCCACACTCCAGCAGCGAGAGGCATTGTTCCAAGACGAGGTGCGATGTCTCAAGCGCCAATTCGAGGAGGTCAACCGGGATAACCGCGAGCTTAAAGCGCGGATCCACCAAATCGATGGGGAGCCCCTCCTGTGCCCTGACAGGTACGTCGAGAACGAGGGGAGGCTCCCCGACTTCACTATCACCACCCCCGACGGCGAGAAACCCGCCGTATTCATCAAACAATTGGACGACGGACGAGTGGCCGGGCTGGCGGCCAATGCAACAGGAGACCACGATGCCCAGATCATCGACCTGTACGCACGCCCCGACTTCAACGACTTCCCCCTTTCCCCACTCCCACCTTGGTTCCGCGCCCGCCTGTAGGGAACCGAGATCGACTACCATCCGCTCCGGGAAGCCGTCATCGCCCTGGACGACTGGAACCTCCTCGCCGAGGTCTCACGGTATCGCGTGCTGGACCGCGAGACCGACATTTTGCGCGCAGAGCTGCACCTGGCTCAGGCGAACCTGGCAGCATCTGAGGCTGCCAAACAAGCGTGCGAAGACCGGCTCGTGGCTGCAAGGGCTGCCAGGAAGATCCCTATGGTCGGAGTCGAGCGGCCACAATTGGCCCGGCGATCGGCATGGAGGAAAACAGGATGAGGGCATCCTGTCTAGCGGAGGGGTGGTGTAACCGGCCTGGGGTGATGGTTCAACACCATCGCGCCCCTGTAAGTTGCGGAACCGGCCAAGTATAGAGTTCATGCCCCGTTTCATGTTCATGCCCTGTTTCGTGTGTATCAGCTTGTGATTTTCTTGAGTGGCTTGCGCCATTGGTCGTTATTGTTCTGGCTTCAAAATAGGTAGCACTGCCCCTTCAGGCTTTAGGCCTGCCCTCATGTACTATGTACTATAAATAGGGGACTCATTACGCCTGGTAGAGGCAAGTTGAGTCTTCTTGTCTCAATACTAGCAGTGTTCTACTTCATTACGGGTGGCTACTGAGTCGGAGCTCAGCAAGCGGTAACCCAGGTTTGACATCGACTTGCAGGTCGACTTCATCTCTACACGTCTTCTAGGACACGTCGAGTCCTAGCTTATCGACTTAGTGTGTCTATTGTTGCTGTCAAACCCTTGGCGGTGACACAAGTTCTCTTGCATTTTGAAACTCTCCCAAACACAGAAACCCACTCTGCACATTCCCACCCACAAGCACCAGGGGTATACTCTATAATCCCAATACAGATCTGATCCCCATGCAATTACTTTGCATTGCTGGCACCATCCCAGCTGCTCTGATGCCACTCTAAGTCATACAAGGATTAGTGGCCCAACCTCTTCGACCCACCTCATTGCCAGCAGACTTAATTGATGGAATTAGTTAGAGTTGTGGTCTCAGCCCTCTGTTGAGATGGAACATCTGCACGGCTATGCCCAGACCAGACAGTCTCACACTCAGGGGTTCGGTAGAACCAACCCAGACATTACAAGGGGCACTTAATGCTCCAGGACAATTACGGACTTAGTGAGCACATGTCGGCACATGGACTGCATGGACACCTACGTACGTATGATACCCTAGAACAATGTGATTATGCCCTTATGGCTGATCTAAGAACTCTCTTTTGTTATCTGACTCAATTATTGTATGATCGAACTGTTTCAGATTGACACTTTACCTACTGTCTTTACAATCAGTTAGTTACAATCATATATGGACCTTTTAGTACAGTTCTACACTTACGCATACCCCTTCTGAGGGCTCAGGGTATGTGCGGACTCTTCAGACTCGTCCATATGTAGAATATTGTAATTATGCAATATAGTGGACGCCTGTACTCACCCCTTAAGGGTTTATGGACATATGTAGACCATAGGGACTATAAATACACCCTTGGGAGTGAGCAAGATGTCTTATCTCCTACAGAGTTCTTTCTCTGTGTGAACCACCCTCTTCAGCTGCACTTCATCACCCTCACAACCTGTGCACCCTACTTTTCTTTTCATTCCCTCTCTCACTCATTGCCTTGTCTGTTCCACACCTCCCAAGCCCTCTCCCTTGCATTGACAGCATCACCTCCACACCTGTGACACCACTTGCCCATATAGATACTGGGTCACATGTACATACCCCCCCCCCCTGCCAATTTTCTGCAACAAGTAGTGCCCCATTGAGTGTGCTTCCACCTCTACCATACAACATAGGTACTTTTTGTACTTTTTGTACTTCTCAAGGCTTTTTGTACTTTTATGGCTTTTCACACTTTTAGTGACAGTTATGTAATGAACAACATATGTAACCAGCCTGGAGGGATGGTAAGGCATCACACTCCTGTAAGTTTGAGAACCAGCCATGAATACATCATTATGGAGTGTCAGTGCATGTGATAGTCATAGTTCCATGGTTCTAGTCCTGTATGATATCATAGTGGAGAGTACCACTGCTCTAGTAGTATAAATATGGACCGCTTATCATCAATAGGATGGTAAGTTGAGTCTCCTGTCTCAATTCTAGTGTTGCTCTATACAGAACTATCAGGGTGGCCACTAGGACATACTCTAGGGTGGTAACCCTCTTCCATAAGTCTTCTAAGCCACTTCAGAGGACTTAGCTTTCTACTTCAACATCAATTGTGTCTAGTGTTACTTGCCAACACTCCTGGTGGTGACAACATAAGTACTTTTAGTGCTTTTAGTGCTTTTCTAATGCTTTTTGTACTTTTACAGCTTTTTGCACTTTTAGTGACAGTTATGTAATGAAAAAGTGTGTTAAAAGCATGAAAAGTAAAGTGTGAATTTACTGATGGCACTACCCTCAACACATCTATGCACCCACAAATAACTTCATTCTCACAATTCCCGTAACTCACGTTCCTGCGAAAGTAGGGAGAGAGCCTCTGGAAAGCGGGGAGTAATTTCGCACTCGAAGGGGACCGGCCGTCTAGGAACGCGCTCAAGTTAGCCTCGACTTTGGGTATGTGATGAGTCTGCTAACACGACAATACCGCAATCCACATATCCATCCACATCCAAAGGAAGCATCATGCCCGACGCGTCTTTCTTACGTTCGATCTTCGTTGCCCATAGCATGACCGCAATATCGATGAAGAGCGAGTCGTTGGCCACGTGGCGACCGACGCACAACCTGCGGCCAAACCCATAAGAAAAATGCCCTTCGTCCTTGGTATCTTGGAGAACAGACGCCATGTTCCCGCTGTCGACGAGATACCGCGCTGGGTCAAAATGCGCTGCATTTTCCCCATAGATCTCCGGGTCGCGATTCATGTGCCATACATTTGGGATACAAATCGTGCCTTTCGGAATGAACATCCCTTCGTACCAGTCATCCTCTGCGCACAGATGTGGCACGGCCAATGGAGCGACTGGTCTCCAGCGTAGGATTTCTTTAACCATGGCACGAATGTATGGCAAGTGTGGACAGTCGGAAAAGGTCGGCAGACGAGACCGGCCCACGACTGCGTCCAGTTCGGCATGTGCGCGAGCTTGTGTCTCCGGATATGTAAGCATCGCAAGTGTCCACCAACCCATCATAGCCGAAGTGGTATCCGCGCCGCCGATACTACAGAATGTCATTGAATAGAAAATCGTCAACCAGCGTTAATGAGTATGCGACAGCACCTACTACATGGACCCTGCAAACCACGACCGTTCTCTTACCGAAAGCTTGTTTCTCTCCACTTCACAAATCAATTTTGCGCCCACACTTTGATGATCATCTCCATTTGCCTATGCATGATAAAAGATGTGTGTAATATGCTCGTAACTCATAAGTGAGACACATCCGTACAATGTTTGCTTCGACCGTTTGAAGGAGGCCTTCAAGCATTGCTGAATCATGCTTGTACCAAGCCTCGGCGTTCCGCTTCCACCTCGCCAGGCTTGCAAATGCGATTTCTCAGTTAAGTTTTTGTAATAGATTGTCCTCGCTCACCTGCTCGGGATATATTGCATCCAGGAGAAAAAGTCAACCAAGTGAGCACCTAGACTACCTGCGCTAGTGAGACGGTCCGAGAGATCATTGATGTACTCGACTGTGTGATCTTGTTCAGACCTAACGGTAGGGTAGCCGTAGACAACAGAGAGGATCATCGATGCTGCGGCGCGGCGAAAATGCCAGTCCCATTGTGCAGGCTTAACAAGGCAGTCACAAGCCATGAGGATAGCTTCCTTCGTTTGCGTCTCATGATACGCTTTGACTGCGCTTTTGTTGAATCCCTCATTGGCAGCCCTCCGCATCCGTCGCCAACTGATGATTGATTTTATTTTTTTTCATTTTAGGTGGTGCATCGGTGTGGAAAGGAAGAGAGGCATACGCATCACCGTATCGGGCCAATGCGAGGACGAGGCCACCAGTCATGATATCGCACGCGACGATGCTACGTGGCCGATCTGAATATATCGCTGAGCGTCGATCGAGCAAGTCTACCGCAGCTCTTTGAGAGTTGAGGACTACTATCGGCTTGCCAGCTGCATTGAGGTAGATGAGATCACCTGATTACCGGGTCAGTCTCAGAAATGGGGCGAGAGAGGATAGATATAATGAACTAACCATACTTATTTCGCCATTCTGCGAACTTAATCCAATTCGCTGTCCTGAGTTGGAGAAGATTCCCTATTATCGGGTAGCCACGAGGCCCTGGAGGTAGCTTTCGATATGGACCCGTGGAGTGGTGGGCTGCATAGAGTAGAATAAGGCCGAGAATCACTGCGATCGAGAGAATTCCGAGATCTGGCACCATCAATTGAAGCTGGAGTAGCGAAGACCTGGTCGCCTCATAAAGGCCGAAGAAAGGACTCGGAGCAGAGAGGGCAGACATGACCATCTGTCTGAGATAGGCTGTATGTGCCAAGTCCCTTGAGGAACGAACATCTTGAACGCTGGGCGTGCTGTATTTATGTTCCCGGAAAACTTGATGCTTGTAAATGTTGGATTTGTGAGCTGGGCGCCGCGCGGTAGATTCGGATCTCGAAACGTATAATAAGATAAAAGCGGACTAGTTCAGGAGTCCCAATATTGGGCTGTTCGCGCACATGTCCCCTCAGTTAGGCGCCCTATGTGTTCCAGTAAAAAGCAAGTATGTCATTTACACGTTGCCATAAATTTTTTTGTCGCCCGCCTTTCAGTTGTATGAGTGCCACCTCGCCCCAGATGAAGATGAAGCCAACGACACAGCTGTACAGTGAGAGTCTTGTCTAGGACATGGGCCATCAGGAAAACCCAAGAAAACTTGACCGTCTTATAGAGCGCTTAATGCCTTTAATGACCAGTTAAGCTAGTTAAGTATGACTAAGAAGATACTTTAAGACAAAAAGTAAGACCGTCCATTTCCTTAGACTGCTTAAAATGAAATTTAAGGTATTTGTTTTAGTTAAGTTGAATTTAATTTTTTTCGGGTTTTCCTGATGCACCTTGTGGGGTTAACGCGTTAACGTATTGTAACTGGTGATCTGATCATACCTATTCTAACTAATTCCGGGTGTTTCAAAGGTATCTGAGGTACAGTATACAGTCCGACAACCCCTTCAGCTCTCTTCGGTGTCTCTACAATACACGGTGCCCCTTTCTAACCAGATTTGGATACTCCCACCTCTTACTTTTTTTTTCCGATTCTATTATCGTGCGCCTCGGGGACCTCTTAAATCTCTGGCCAGGCGCCAATATTATTCTTTGTGTTTAACCCACAAAACGTACGGGATTCACGGAAGTTAGCATAAGCGGTAACTCCTATAGGATCACTAACACAAGTCCATGGCGCCATGGGCCCCACTGAATGGTCCTATGTCAACGCGTGTGATGTACTTTCCTAGACGCTGTGGTTGGAGGGTTGGAGAATGTGTATACTATTTGGCGCTCAATCCACATGGGAAATGAGACACATAGAACTGGAGAGCATTAAGAGAAGGCGACGTGGCTTATTGAGTAGATATCCTACATGAGAACTGAAATGGACGGGATTTTGGAAATGCCAACAGAGATAGTGAGGAATTTTAGACGTACCCCGGCGACAGCCGTGTCATGAATAGATGAGGGTGATTGTTTCGTGTATCGTGTATGTAGCTCACCTGTGCATCGCATCCTCACCTTGTGGGGAATAACCTCGTCTTACTGATATGTCAGTCATTTGCTAACGCACTGGGTGAAATCCGCAGCAACTGTCAGTGTGAGGGTCAATAACAGGCTCACAGATCGCATAGCCTATCACCGCCAATTTTCACCAGATAGCATTAACTGAACCAGTTAGTGCATTTGACCGGGGAGTCGTGGATGGACGTTGAAGCTGAAGCGTTGAAGGGCAGAGTTCATAGGTTTACAGTGTCAGGAAGCACGTGATCCAGTACTATGAATGAACGCGTGGTTCTGTCCATTCACGGCTCTCCATCTTTGAATTTGGTCCTCACCTACCTCGCCGACTTGCTCCTAGGGCTCCGACGTGGCCGCCACAGCTGGGTGCAAACCCAGCGAGGGAATCATCATTAACTATGTCAGTTGGCGGCGCAGTGGCTACGGAGGCGGGAACTCTGCCCCAGAGCGAGGACAACTTGAAGGGCGTAGGGATCTGCGAGACTGACACCCGTCGTCGTCGTCGTCGTCATCGCTGGCCGTCGACGGCGTCTCTGTGGACGCATAGTCGAGGGCGTCCACGCGGTGGCGGTTATTTACCTTCCTTTCCACCACTACTTCCATCTTTTCCTCCTCAGATCTATCTCTCCCCGCTCGATCGCGTGGGGTCTGGCTTGCTCCCACTTCCGCCGCACCCACTCGACCAAGACCTCACGTTCTCGGCGGAGCACTTCGATGCGCTCCCCCAAGAGGTGAAGAGGTGCAGGGACTCATCATAGGTGAGCTTCACCCGCCCCCGGGTGGTCCGCGTCACCTCGGCGTGGCACCTCAGCTCCACTATTTTTCAACTGCCTTGGATCTCGTCCCGCAATTTGGGTGGACTCTGCACCCGAAGCGCTGTCAATCCCATGCTTGTTGTGTTGTCGCATTAGTGGGGGACATGACGCCGCGCCTGCCCCAGTCCTCTAGACATTGCTTCCAAAGTCTTGTGGAGGAGGTGGTGTATTACATACCTCCATCGGCGCGTGCAGGGTCGATGGACTCGGATCGACGACAACCGACTCGTCTTCTTACCCATCGGTGACGATGATGCTGCTGTTTACTTGTATATTCGGCTTGGCAGTCGGGAGTATCGGTGCTCTGGCGCCCCTGTGACCCTTGGTGTGCAGGACGGAGGGTTCATGTTAGCGGAGCAGAGGTGACCATCGGCTTGTTCAAGCTCTGGACAAGATTGAGGGCAATGGTATCCAAAGAGAAGTGTTCCGGTTTTGAGTCCGGTCCATGCAGACAGACGCAAGTGACCATCTATTACCTTGAGGTGGGATGTACTAATCTAATACCCAGAGATTCAACGTTCAACTCGAAAATATCCTTAAACTTGGAGGTGCGAGCGTTGGCGGAAGCGACAAACGTTAAACGTGTCCTTGATTGTCTCGACCTTGAAGACCTTTCTTCTTGTTTACCATTACTCGTCGAAGGGCCTGCGGCACAGCGATAGTCCATCAATCGGGGATCTCGTACTGTGCGATTTGACTTGGAGAAATTTTTGAGACCGTCCCCGTCTTCGCCGAGCTGTCGAGCGAGGATTGTAAAGCCGTGAACTGTAACATTCCTGTGATTTTATAAAATCACACCACACCCATGATCCTTCTCGGTCTCTGTGACTTCGTGTGCAATTGGACGTAGAAAATATCAAATTTGGGGGGGGGTACGCTAAGATTATGACGAATCAACAACAATCAATCAAATGATTTACAACTTTGACTTGAGTGCCTCGCTGCAAGATATCCTCCGCGTTGAGTACCTCGTCCGCATGCGCGAGGAGATCAGCCAAGGATCTCCTTCGCAATCGTAATCGATTAGGACAAGGAAGCGAGAACGGCTCCTAGGGAGCGAGGATCCTGTCTTGGGGGTTTATCATAGTTTTAATAAAAGAAGACGATTGTGAACAATTGAGATGATATCAGTGTGTCTCTTGTCAATTTGGTGGTGGACGATGTCACGTAGGTGGTGACGACCCATGCACCCACTCTCTTTTGCACCCGAGTACCGCTCGATTATCCCAAAGGCCTCGAGTGCCTTCCTCAGTGGTCTCGTCCCACGGACTTAACAAAGACGGCAAGCCAAGTTGTACTGAACACGAATATCTCGACAATGTCGGACGAGTGCTGAAACAGAACTCGAAGCGCGGACTAAAAACATGGCGGACCTCCTTTCTTCCAAAACACGCGTCTCACTGCAGAGCAGACTAAAAGGATATCGTGTTACACGTCCGAGTCGGCGCCAACCTGCAAGGCCCGTGGAACGGGTGGCATGTCAGTGAACATAGGCGTCACATTTAGCGCAAGCGAGATGATCCGAGTGGGAACGACTGAGCAATTTCCATTTCTAAGAAGCCCGTTGACCACTACATCACGTAAGCATATGAAGTAGCGACTCGATTCAAACCCCAGGTTGGTTGAGCTCGCTCCATACGACACCCCCGAGTTACGAGTTCGGAAAAGAGCCGGGCTCAAGCGTTGGTTTGCTCCCAGCGTTCTGACAATGTCCGCGAAACAAGTGCGAGATACCGGCGCTTGTGGCTCTTCTCAGCGTGCGCACTGCCGAGTGACTCCGCTGGTGCGATCATGATGACGTCTTCTGCGGTCTGCGGTACAATATTCGACTGCCTCAAGGCTGGAGACCTGCTGGAAGCTCTGTCCCCATGCAAGTCTCAGTTGAAATGCGAGTGACACGTCAAAATGCCCATCCCTGCCAGTTGCCACTCTTATTGTCCATGCCAAGCCGGATATTCTGCTTAAATGCACTTCCTTTTTTGCACCATTCTGCGGCTCACCCATGTTTCGAGACCCTACTACGCATGGTTCAACCTTCAAGGCGCTTGTACGGATGCACTTACCTCTGCCAGTGCTACTCCATCCCCCGGTTCTGAAGGCGCCGCGCTAACCATTCCGCAGCGGTAACACCTGTTGCGTACTGGTTCTCATCTCAACCTAAACAGGCAGGTACGAGCGACCCCGGACCACCTCTCGAGACTCCATGAGCAGCCTTGTTCCTACTATGCGTTTCGATGCCACGCCTCCCTAGGGAACCCGGTGGATGTTTCAGGCCGCCGTTGAGGATCCGAGTCCTGGTGAACATCTCATTGATCTCCATCCCTTGCATAGATGGACGCAGAACACTATACACGTATTCTTCTCCTCCACGGAGAAGAAGGGTACGCGCGGCCTACGATTATCGGATACGTCACCTAGGAAATACCAATGAACTCGATCGAGCCGTATGCACCACTAGTATCGATTGCAATACGATGCCGTTCAAGCGTATGGTATCATGATGCCGATATATCCGAATGAGCCACACGCATTTCCCTGTGCCTAGATTTCAACCTCTTCTCGAAAAACTATCGTTGTGTGCGTAGCCGTTTCAAATATCGCGTTGACTTGAGCTTCGTCTCCATCTTTTCCAAGGCTGTATAAGAAGAATGAGAATGTGGACACTGCGTGTGCGTCTGCCGACAGGCTACTGACCACTAGAAACTTGTTCCAGTACCGGATTTCTAAGGATCCTCAATCTCATGCTTGCTTGTCTCCAACCTTCAAGAACGCATAGCCAATGACGAGAAGTGGGATATGTGGACATGGTTCCAGAAACGGGGCCTGTGGCCATGGCAAAAGGTGCGCGCGTACGGAAACCCCAGACTCCTTCCTTACGAAGGTGCCAAGTAACGGATGGAATCCACGATTCCGAGCTTCCTACAAGAGAATTTCGGTGGTTTATGGCCCGCCTTGGGATGTTGACATGACGTAGGCTGTGGAAACATCGTCGGCGCTACCCCAGTCTTCCTGGACCTTACTCTAATACACACACCCGTTGGGGCGCAATTTACAACTCCGTCACCGATGATAGAATGTGCAGTACTGAAAGTATCAAGACCAATTGTTCGAAGATGTGAGGTGTGAGGGTGACTCGAGGCATCCATCCACGCGGTAGTAGTCGCGCCCGATGCTCAACATCATGGTGCCTGTGTCCACTCGCCTCGAATAAATGGTCTTCACCTTCATCTGCTCTTTGGCCAGGAATGAACGCCTTTATATGTAGTATGTACTCCAGTTAGTGTTACATCGCCGTCAGATCATCCCCGAGTCGGTATCGATGAACAATACCCACAGCACTACCCCGCCTCAGTGCCTCGATAGAGTGACTCTGTGATAAGTAAACCAAGTCAGATATGATGAAGTACTGGTGATATACGTAATACTATGCAGACAGGTTTACGGGAAAACGTAAGTAGGACAACTAAAACAGAAATAGGGATGAGTGGCTTGTAATGTGTGATCGAATGACATTACAGAGCACAAGCATTAATAACAATATTCTGGCCCATTATCGCAGGAGCAAAGTGAGTAGACCACATCCATCCCAGCCCGACAGGTGACAACTGTGTTGTTTCGGTTTTGAGGGAAGGAAGATCCCGTTTCCAGATACCCTTGAGGATTTATTTGCGTCGCAGGAGCAAGGTCGGAGAGTAAGGTCGAATTGCTCTCCATCCTTGCTCCTGCGACACAACACATCGAGTAGGGAAATCTACCTTCTTCTCACGAAATGGCACGGCCGGGATCAGTCAGTCCGTTAATGATGAGCGGTGATGGAGTGTTGATGATGGCCATGGCTAGAACAGTGGCCAGACCCCGAGTCGGCGCCTGTTTGTATTAATTTAAGTTACCGCGGGTCACGGGTGAGTGAGTATAAGATAAGATACTGATCCTCATAATAAGATCGCATCGCCGCCTAGTCTCCTCTCTGTCTCTCCTCTCGACCGTTGTTCATCATCATCATGTCTTCCTCTACGACTGTCACGAATCACTCCGTACCAAAAATCCAGTACGACGTTCCGCCATCCGTGTTTACGCTCCGTCAAACCGCGCAACTAGAGGCGTTGTATACCATCATCAGGGACAAGGACACGCCGCGTGGGGACTTTATCTTCTATTCAGACCGTATCATTCGTCTTCTCGTCGAAGAGGGCCTGAATCATCTGCCCGCCGTGCCCAAGGTTGTCGAGACACCCACTGTACGCGCTAAACTGAACGTGTCTGGGGTTTCCATGATCCGTTGACGGCGTCTAGGGGGCCAAGTACGAAGGTGTTGGCTTTGAGGGAAAAATATGCGGAGTGTCCATCCTACGCGCAGGAGAGGTTCGTTTTTCACCGCCCTACGCAGTGTCATATCTCTCACGACACCAATTCGCAGGCGATGGAACAGGGTCTGAGGGAGGTCTGCCGTAGCGTGCGCATTGGCAAAATCCTCATTCAAAGAGTGAATAGTGTCTTTTCCGCGTTCCATCAGCACGTGGCGCTGACTCATTCATTAGGATGAGGAAACAACACGTCCCAAACTCTTCTATTCCAAGGTATTTCCTTGTCCTTCGAGCTTCCTACCACACCAGAATGAGAGGGCACTGCACGTACACAGCTCCCTCAGGATATAGCGCAGCGCTATGTGCTTCTTCTTGACCCAATGCTTGGTATGCTCACATACTCAGCGATCCGTGATTGACTACTCAGGCACGGAAAATAGCCACTGGTGGATCGGCCATGAAGGCTGTTGAGGTAATAATGGAGCATGGCGTTCCTGAGGATCGCATCATCTTTATCAATCTGGTGCGCCCTGTCCTTTATCATTGTTCTATTTCTCTTTATGGTCTATGTCGGAGAGTGCAGATCTCCTCACCTCAGGGTTTGAAAACGTTCTTTGCGCGCTATCCGTCGGTTAAAGTGGTAGGCCACCTTTCTTATCAAGTTTGTCTTGATTTCACAGGCGATACTTTCAGATTACTGGATGGATTGACGAGGGTCTTAACGAGCGAGCTTATATTATACCGGGACTTGGTGACTTTGGCGAACGGAGGTATGCTCATGCTTGGTATGATACACCAGGACCACACTGACGCCTTTTCAGGTATTGTGCATGATACGTTGCATGGACGTTGACTTTTGAATGTTCCTACCTGGTTTTTAAACGGACTGTGATGAGAACACATTTCGTATTTGATCCACAATCCTTGTTATGTTTTACTGCTGGCAGAGCTGGCGAAAGTGTACCTCTACAAGAGGCTCTCAATGACCAGGCTTTTCTTACAGACGCCGTGCTAGGCCTTATATCACCATACTCAACTGCATGGAAGCTATAATGAATTTTTTGGATGCCAGTCAAGGCAATACAATTAATGCATAGCATTGACTTGGATGTGATTTTTGCCTGCCATGCACTGACTTTGATGGACACTATGCATTTATAAGATGTAGTCGCTTCCTCCACTTGTTGTCATAATTATAACGCATGGTCGTCGAGGATTTTTTGAGACATCATCGCGCGCTAATCCTGCTATTAATTTTATAGATGGAAGAAGAAACCTGGATGATCAGAAACACGGCCCAGTCATCTATAACCTCCGAGTCACACAACTAGGCCATAGGTATTTCCGATACGCGAAACCTCTTTGTCTAGATGCGCCCAGTATGCACAGACCTCACATCATCATGGAATTGCCATTAGATAAATCCATCTGTGATGAACATCGGCGCAAAGCATTTATTTTGCGCCAATGAAGAGCGGAGGTGGGGAGATATGATCGTGGGAGCGAGTGGTGTGGTGAGCCAACTCTGCCAAACGCAGAAAGGTCTAAGAAAATTACCCGAACCTGCCGTGCCTGCCTCTCCTTGCTCTCCTTGGACCGTACCGTCTTTGCACCCGTTGCACCTTCACTCCTCTCCTCGTGTTGTGAAAAAAAAGATGTCGTCTGATCAATCCTCGTCCGCCTCGTCCACCACTTCCCTCAGGCGCAGGCACTCTGGATCCGCGACAACACTCCCTCCCACGCTCGCTACGCTCAAAAATAACGTCCATCTCTCTGTAGATCAACCACCACGACCAAAGTCGACACCTCCTGACGAATGCGAGCGACTACCCTCGCGAAAACGTATTCATGGAGGAAGTATCGACTCGAGTGATACCTCCTCAGACGATGAAGTAATGGCGGCTCCTGTGCCCCGCAGTGGTCTGCGGCTACAGCCCGCGCAACGTGTGCGTGGGGGGCATGAAGGTGCCAACGAGGATGAGGAAGTGGCTTCGAGGCCGACACGACCGCTGCCCACCGGTCGTTCTCGCGGCATGCCCAGCGCGAATCCATCGATGGTCCCGGTGCAGGCGCACGTCCCGCGTGGGTCGGCGGCCGCGGCGGCGAACGGTCCCCGCCGGCTTTTCGTCGTGCTCGAGCAGGCGTGTCTCGAGGCGTACAAGGTCAGTAGCGCCGGCAAGTCGCGTAACGGGCGCGAGGGCGAGGCGAAGTACACGCTGCTCAATTGTGACGATCATCAAGGCATCCTCGCAAAGACGGGTCGCGACATCGCGGACGCCCGGCCGGACATCACCCATCAATGCCTCTTGACGCTGCTCGATTCTCCGCTGAACAAGGCGGGCCTGCTGCAAGTGTATATCCACACCGCAAAGGGTGCCCTGATCGAGGTGAACCCCCACGTACGGATCCCCCGCACTTTCAAACGTTTTAGTGGGCTCATGGGTCCGTTGATGATATTTTACGTCTTTTTTTGTGCCTCGCGGTGACTGACGTTTTCTGAATTTGGTAGTGCAATTGTTGCACAAGCTGTCTATTCGAGGCGTTAACGGCCCAGAGAAGCTTCTGAAGGTTATCAAGGCACGTCTTGGTTCGCCGGCAATGTCCGATCCTATTAACCCACTCCTTCGTTAGAACCCTATTACCGACCATCTTCCCGTAAATACATACAAAATCAGTATGTCCGCAGGAACATACTCCAGTTTTTAGCTTATTGACTACTGGAAAGCTTTGTCTGGCGACTCACAGACCGTGCGTTTGTCACGGTATTTACCCATGATACCCGAAACGCACCACATCGGTGTGTTCATCGGCGCAATGGCTCGCGGGAAGGACGACTTTGCGGACCACATTGTCGACGAAAAAATCAGCATCAGCGACTACCCACTCAGTGCGAGCGTAGCTTGCGGCAAGGTACGGATTATATATTCTGCCGCCCTGGATCTGGATCGTGGATAACGAACGGCCTGACAGTTTTGCTGCGCCTTGGAAGAACTTTGGGATATCGTTTGATCTTATTCTCATCATCATAAAAAAATCACACGTGTAGCATTATGGTATCCCAAAATTCGGTGATGAGGACAAGGTCTGATTTTGTTGATTTTGCTGCATTCATGACGCATTTTTGAATTCTTTCTAGGGGTAGCGCCCTATCGTTTTGATGGCTTCGGCAGAGACAGATAGATTGAACATCCGTGCATTTCAACCTGCGCATCTATTTATTCCCCTCTTTATCGACGCTCTCCGACACACATCGTACTGATCATGGCATGCAATTCATAACCCCCATCTAACCCCACTCCCATCACTCGTCCACCTGTCACGACGATCTACTTCGTCTTTTAGTTGTACGCTAGCACCCCTCTCTACCCTCTGTAAATCCGGTACAGTACGATCATACGGTCACGCCACGACCCTATCCCACACTCATGTAGCACTGCAACTCAACTTGCGGCTGCAGGAGTGTTGTAACGAATAAAACGAGAACAAGGAAAGGCGATGGGGGCGATGGTAACTAAGACATGAATGACCGAAAGAGGAAATCCATCAATTTGCTAAGTGAATGCTCCATCTGGTCGTCATCTTTTCCACCACACCACACCAAGTGCCTCTTGCGTCCCCTTCCTCATTATTAGAGTATCACGTACGACCAACTCTCTACATCGATCTTCAACTTTGGGGAAATCGCGTTTGATCTCAACATCACGAACAAAGAGCAACGAAACTACACTAGCTTAATTAATCACGATACATCATGTCCACAACTCCAAGTGCATCTGCACTCCCACCAGGCATCACTGACCCGAACTACAAACCGCAGCCTGGCCGTCTCGGTAACCTGACGGTGGTGCAGCAGCACGCGCTCGACACGATCAAGAAGGAGTTGCAGGACGAGGGTACGTTCAACCCTGAGCGCATGGACGATCCTTTGCTCCTCAGGTGAGTGAGCAAGCGCACGGCCCGTCGTCGTCATTTGCAAACTCCCACACCTCTCTACTGACTGGTCGCTGACATTTTTTTTTTGTTCTGGTGCCCTTGTTTTACTTTTTACTTTTTTTGCTTTTTTTTTCCCCTCCTGTTTTGTCGTTGGTCGTTATTTTTGTTTTTGGGGATGCTTATGACGGTAGGTTCTTACGCGCGCGCAAATTTGACGTGCCCAAGGCCAAGGCGATGCTCCTGTCTGCGGAACAGTGGCGAAAAGCTGAGAATGTCGACGAGCTCGCGCGGTGCGTTCGTCCTTTACAACTTTTTTGGGACGACGCCTGCGATGCGAGCGTGGCACGTGCTGAACCTGAACCCCCCTCTCGTTATATTTGCAGAACATTCGAATTCAAGGAGAAGGAAGAGGTGGACAAGTACTACCCGCAATTTTACCACAAGATCGACAAGGTAAGCGTTTGCATGCCTCTCCCTCCTTCTCTCCCCCTTCTCTTCCAGAGTGAGAGCTCGAGACTGTCTAATAATGGGCGTCCCCTTACCTCCTTAGGATGGTCGTCCGGTCTATATTGAGCAACTCGGCAAGCTGGACTTCAAAGCGCTCTATGCGATCACGACGCAGGAGCGCCTGCTGCACCGGCTGATCTCCGAGTACGAGCGTTCGCTGGCCACGCGTATGCCCGCGTCCGAGCGCGCGGTCGGGCACCCGGTCGAGACATTCTGTACGATCATGGACCTACAGGGGGTTTCGCTCTCCAACTTTTACCGTGTCAAGGACTACGTCATGGCGGCGGCAGCGATCGGGCAGGACCGCTACCCAGAGATCATGGGCAAGTTCTACATCATCAACGCGCCGTGGGCGTTCAGCGCCATCTGGTCCGTCATCAAGGTCTGGCTCGACGAGGTCACCGTCAACAAGATCGACATCATCGGGAGCGCGTACAAGGACAAGCTCCTTGCGCAGATCCCCGCTGATCACTTGCCCAAGGAGTTGGGTGGGACGTGCGAGTGCGTCGGGGGGTGTAGCTTGAGCGACGCCGGTCCCTGGAAAGACGTCGTCGAGCAACAGGGGCAGGAGCAGACGGATACACCTGCGGAGGAGGCGCCAGTGGCGGCGTAGACCTTATCATACAGAACTTGATCAATAGCACCCTACCTTGTTTTCTTGACTTGGCTGTACTTAAGGGGATTAGGAAGAGGGCTCGGTTGCCCCGTATCCTATCCTGCTTTGGAAATCTAGAGCTGCACAGACGCTATATACCCTCTAACGATCTCTCCGTCTGAATCTTCACAGGGCAAGATGCTATAAGGAGTATATTGCGTGGTAGGGAAAAAAAAAGTGTGTTACAAGAGGGACGGAATGGGTCATGGAAGCATCAACCCCTCATCTTTTTTTACTTTTTCTTTTCTTCCGATTCCGACTCGGGATGCATGCTCATCTCGATGGCCCGCGCAATCATCTCATCCTCCGTCAGATCCTCCTCCCTCTCACGTTCCTCTGTCATCTCGACGTCGGGGCTGGGGCCGCCGCCGCCGCCTTCGGAGGAGAGGGCGAGCGCTTGTTGTAAGAGCGCCTCTTCGTTTTCGTCCGTGGCTGCAGCAGCTGCAGCTGCTGGTTGAGCGGGTTGCGCGGACGCCTCGTCGTCCGAGCTTGACGGCGCCACTGCTGCTGGCGCTTGTGATGGTGATGGTGATGGTGCGGCTGCGGCTGCGGCTGCGTCCGATGGTGCCGGCGCTGGCTGCGGTGCACTGGCAGCCGCCTGTCGCGCGGCCTCTTCTTCCATAGACATCCGCAGAGCCTTTTGTTATTTTTTAAAGAAAAGCAGGACGTTCAAGAGTTCTGGTTTGATAGGATGAGAAGTGACGCACCATGGCAAGTTCGGGATCGAGGCTCGGGTCGACGCCGAACTCGAACTGCGACGGGCCTCCACCGCCTCCACCGCTGCCGCCGGCTGCACCCACACCGCCGGGCACGGCGTCGGCGAGTTCATCTGGGATGCCACGGTCGTTGGCTAGGACCGCAGAGTTGAGGATGACGGAGGAGAGGAGGTGTGGGCCGGGTGGGACGGCGAGGTAATGTCTGGAACAGCATAACAAGATCGGATCTCAAAGCAAAAAAAAAAAAGAACGACACATACGAGTTGTCGGACGAGGACGCCGTTCCGACGAAGGTGCGGAGAATGCTGTCGCCGTTCTCGCCTGCCTCCTCGATGCCGTCTCCAAACGCGATCACGTCGAGCGCGACGTTGTTCTTCTTGAGCTTCTTGGCGAGGCGGATGAGCGCGCGCTCGGCGTCGGGCGAGGCGTCCTCGAGCGGAGAGCCGACAAAGACGACGACGCGCTGGCGCAGGTTCTTGTTCTGCCGGTGCTTGAGCGCGAGCTGCGCGATCGCGATCGCCGTCGGGATGGACGCCGTCCGGCCGAGGTTGGTGGACGTCTTGTGCACGGCGGCGAGGATCTGGCCGAGCTCTTTGGTGTGCGTGACGAGCACCTCGGGGCTGGTTATTTTTTTTTTTTTAAGTTAGGAGAGGCCTTTTTTTGGAATGTCAACGCCGTGCGTGGACTGGGGCGCACCCTTTGTTGGCCATGGTCATCACGCCGACCGTGTTCTCCGGATTGGAATCGATCTTGGTTTGGAAGACGGTCGTGACTGCGTCTGCGAGTGCGCCGAAGCGCGTGGGTTGATAGTCGCCGTTTCTCATGTACTCTGAGTTGTCGAGCACGATCATGGTGGCCTCGAGTGGCATCTTGTCTTGTCTGCTAGAGAAGGTGAAAGACGAGGTCGAGGTTGAGAGAGCGGACGCGTCAGCGGATGCGGATGCTTTGCCACGTGACTGAAGCAGTGCTCATCACAGCCGCGTTGCCTGGGGACAAGGCAAGAGCGGTGACCATGCCCCCTTTATCTAGACCCAGACACTCACCCCAGTATCACCTTTCCCTTACCTTCACTACCCACCATGAGCTCTCGCTGGTTTAGGGATGAAGAGGTGCTTTCGTCCCCTTTTCCCTGGGCACACATTCCCGATTCTGATTCTCACCCACCGTTATCCAGGACAGTGATCGACTGCCTCATGGCATGATTCGTACTGGCTACGATGCAGACATGCACCAGTATTACTTCCTCGATACCACCACCGGTGTCAGCTATGTTAGCGAACCAGGAAATAGATATGGTACTCTTACCCCCGCCGACAACTTCCCAAAGCAAAGTCGGAGCACCGGTCGCAGACGCACCCGTACGTACCTAGTATCCCCCACATTCTCCGTATCGACCCAACCACTGACCGCACAAAAAAAAAAGTTCAAGCGTACGATCGTCCCGTAGTTTTCGCCGATGATAAAAGTAGTCAGCTGCGTAGCTCGCCCTCCATGGGCCACAAAAGCACGCCCTCGTCGCCTTCCCATCACAGCTCCTCCACACGCAAACATGGACGCAAGCGCACCGCATCCTTCTCCGACTTTCTCCCTGCACACCTCATAGCGAGCGCGTCGTCGAGCTCCACAACAACGGCAGCAGCAGGCAGACCGGCCGCCGAATCGTCATACGTACGCACAGAAAAGCGGCCCTCAAAGACGGCGCCGTCGTCGCCGCAGTCGCCCCCTCCGCCGTACACAGACGAGAAAAAGTATCCGTTGTGGTCGCCCACTGAAGCGCTTTGGCCGACGCTGCCGTCACAGGAGACTCCGCCGCCGCTGCCTCCGAAGGATAATCCCGTCTCTCCGGTCTCGGGTCGGCAGCCCGTCGGGGGAGTGCGTATGCCTCGTGCTGCGCTGCGCACGACCTCACGTATCATTGGGCGCACGCTGGAAGCCGTCAAAGGCTGTTACCGTTCTCACCCACAACAACCCAAAGATGATGGTTGGGTAGTTTTGTGAGCACCGCAATTTTCGATCAATGGGCATCGCAACCATCGTACAATCTAGGGGATACTGTCCCTCCAATTCCTGTGCTCCCGTCTATATTCTGTGATCTGTATCATTTCTGTTCCCCAACTTTGCCCCACCCCCCTCACCTCATTTTTTTCTTTTCGTTTGTTGTATATTGGAGTGCGATTCTGGAATAGTGTATTGTGTGGACACTCTATCCTTTCCGTGTCTAAATCTGATTGGCGCCATCACCACGCACGGGGCATTTTGTTGGATTAAAAAATTATACCATCAAGGCGGTGGGGCGCAAAGAACGTTGATAGACCCCATTCTGAATTACCTATCAAGACGGCTTGGCAGCCTGAGCTTTGAGTTCGAGTGAAGCTGGGGCAATTCACATTGTGATCCTTTCGACTCGGATCACCCATCTCCGCCCATCTCCGATGCCCCTCTGCTTTGCGCCGCAAGCCCTTGCCCTTGCCCTAGGGAACCGATGATATAGAGTGTCCAAGCCCGTAACCTCAGCCCTCCTGAAAACGTTCTCGAGGGAAAGCACCACCACCTGCTCCACCTTGGGAGCTAGCAAGAGGGTACAAATCGCACAGCACAAGCACGGTGAAATGGTGGTGACTGTCACACCGGCAGGACAGCAGCGCCCAGCCGACGCCACAGCCAAAGCAAGAAGCTCAGCAAGGAGCGCTCCGTCTGCCTCCTCCGATGCGAGCAAGGTACGTGGGGGCGCACGCACTGCGTATGGTGGCATAGCAGAGCACATCAATGCCGGCATTCGCAACTTTCTCTCTTCTCACGCTCACACCGTACCTCTATCTGACATTTGACATCTGTCGTGTTGCGCAGCCGAGGGAAGAAGACACCACGCCGGACCCGGCGACGCTCCGGTCCCGCCTCAAGCATCGCACGGCACGAGCCACAGATACAGATACAGACACGTCATCAGCGGAGGCAAGACGACCGACGACGACGGCAGCATCGTCTTCGTACGACAAGGTGCTCGACACGGCGCGACGACTCGCCGAGCTCGAGCGGCAGCGCGCGCAAGACGCAGCGTACATCCGCGCGCTGGAGCAAACGCGCGCCACGCTGACGCGAGACGCGCAGTCGACCGCGAGCGCGCGGGGCGAGGCGGAGCGTGCGGCTGCGGGGCGAGGCGGAGGTGGCGCGGGCTGAGGCGGAGCGGGTTGCGACGAGCGAGCGAGCGAGGGCGGAGCGCGGCGAGGCGCGCGTGAGGGCGCTCGAGAGGCTCTTGGAGGATCTCGCGGGGAGGGTGCGTGAGCTTGAGGGCGTCGTGGAGAGGGAGCGGAGGTGCAGGGAGGAGTGGGAGAAGGGGATCGAGGCGCTCGCTTTCGCTTCCTCGGTGGTGTCGTAAATGGGATGAAAGATGATACCAGCAGGAGAGACCGTTTGCCGACCTGCCGTTATTGCCAATTACCGGAAGCCGCGTCTGATACTGTGAGAAGAAGCCGCCTGGTGTTGTCCGCGCGGCTTGGACAATCGGTTCAAGCATGGAAGAAGGCTGGGAGTAGGACGAACGGCGACACGATCTGATCTGATCGCCACCTGAATGGATGAATAAGCCAAGCTTGAATGGTCTGTCTTGTCTTTTATATTAGTTCGCTGACACCGAGTAGCTTTTCTAATATGGTGGGACTTGTCACCGGCTCAGAGGGACGACGGACGGAAGACGGATGGCGCGATGACGGATGGAGAAGGAGTTGTCTTGCATGTGCATCAGGCCTCGTGATGGCCCACTCCGTGATTTCATGATCCTAATGAGCGCTTCTCAGCAGCCCTGGCTGGCTTACAGAGAGAGGTACATAACCCCCACTTTCCCGTTCCCTTCTCTCCTACGTTCATCAATCTCCTCCTTCTTGCCCAGCAGTTCCCGTCACTGGGCCATCCGTGGTCAGCCAAATTTATTACTGGACTTGGTTAAATCTCACAGTACGCTTCTACCCCTTCTGTCCCTTCCCTCCCCCGGTTCCACACAACTGAAAGACTCCTGCTTGACAGTGGGCGTCTCTAGTCTATCGATTGACACAGTGGACCACGAACTAGACGCCACCTTCTCGTTAGGTTCTCCCAGCGAGGGCACCGGCAGCGAACGCTCCTCCCCGCTCGGGTCTCCCTACAGCGATCGCTCGGAGCCGCAGGGACACTACCGCGGCATAACCTTTGAGGAGATCCTCCCGGCCCACCTCATCACGAATGCGCCCCCTCCCGAGGTCGAACAAAAGCGAGGTCACTCGAAACACTCCGAGCGTCGCTCGACGTCCTCGTCGACGGGGGCCGCGACAGAAGGGCAGCCCTCGAGAAAGCCACGCAGTTACCCACCACTGAAGAAGAACTCGGGTGGCAAGTCTCGCTTCCGTGCTACGGCACGTGCTGTGATGCGGACTTTCTCCATGGCCAAGCCGAAGCAGGACACTCGTGGTCGCAGCGACTACGAAGCTGTATAAATTGTCGTTGTATCTTATATATCCATGTTATCCTCATCCGAGTAATAGTTATTGAACAATGCATCATCGTGATCTGATGTGCTTTCCCTCGGACTTTATTGGCGGCTATTTGAAATAAAATAAAGTATGAACGAGCGCGCTTTCGAACTAACCTCGACGACCGACCGACGTGTCCCTACAGTCAATAATGTCTGCGCATTTGCGTTCACTCACTTTCGCGCGACATTCGATCCTTCGCTCTTCACCTGCGAGTTTGCAATCTGGACGCCGCGCGTTTGCCACTCAAGTGCTGCACCCGCACCGTGCGCACTGTCGACCAACCAAGCCTTCGGCCTTTGGTCAGCCGACCTCGAAATCCCACCCCCACCTCGGTGAGCTGGCGCATATCACATCGCCGCCCACTGGGCGCATGCATTTCCTTCGCCGTAGTCGCTGACGGGGTGCGTGCGTGCGTACAGTCAAACAGGAGGAGGTCACTCCGGGGATACCAGCCTCGGAATATGAGCGCAGGCGCAAGCAACTGGTCGATGGCCTGCCGGACGGAAGCTTGGTCGTGTGCGTGGCAGGGCACGTCAAGTACATGAGTGCAGGTGAGCACCGTAGCAGTGAAGCCCCTCTCTCTCGACCCTCACATTTCTTCACGACTCGACTTCTCCTTGAAGCCATCTTGTGAGTCAAGGAGCGTCCTTCCCCCCACCGTGTCTCTTAATCACATCATGCTCATACCCGACCACCGCCGCCTCCCACTCGCGTGAAGCTACAAGTTCCGTCAGGCATCGGACTTTTGGTACCTCACCGGGTTCGAAGAGCCCGACTCGGCGCTCATCCTCGGTCAGTCTCCATCGAAACCCCTCCCCGAATTCCCCCCCCCCCCTACTCATGTACTGTATGAGATTGCAGAGAAGAACGGCAGCTCGCCGCGCGGTTTCCGCATGTTCCTCTATAGCGCCGGCAGGGATCCGTCCAAAGAAAAGTGGGACGGCGCATCGACGCGCTTCGCGGACGTCGTCGCGCTCTTTGGCGTAGACGACGCACGCCCACTCGAAAATTTCGCCGACGACCTGCGCGCATTCGTCGCGCGCGCGAAGCACGTGTACGTCGACGTGCCCGCGCACTCCCACCGCCACCGGCATCATCATCATCATCACCGCCATTCTCCAAGGCGCATCTCTGGGCTGCTCTTCAAGTACCTCTCGCGCCACCACCAGCCCCGCGCGGCGGCGGCGGCGTCGTATCTGGACGTCATCGATCCGTCCAAGCAGAGGCCGCTCGCGCCGCTCGTCGGTGCGTTGCGCAGCGTGAAGAGCGAGTGCGAGCTGGAGGTGATGAAAGCGTCGGCGGAGATCAGCGCGCTTGCGCATGCCAAGGTGAGTTTTGAGTAAGTTTCTTCTATCGCGCGCGCACGCGTGTGTGTGTATGTATGGTTGTGGGGGGGTTACTCTCTCTGCTTTTTTTGTTTATTGCTACTGACGCGCGAGTTTGAAAAAAAAAAGACGATGCGCTTTGCCCAGCCTGGGCTCTCCGAGGCCGATCTTCGTGCTCACTTTGAGTATATCTGCGCGCGGGGCGGCGCACAACGCCCCGCGTACGTCCCTGTTGTCGCATCTGGGTAGGCGAACTTTTCTATTTTTTATTTCATTTTTCTGACGGGGAGAGCATCCTCGATCTAACAGGGAGAACGCGTTGATCATACACTACACCCGAAATGACCATCTTCTCTGCGACGGCGAGCTGGTGCTCATGGACGCAGGTGGCGAGTACAAGTTGCGTGATGTCCATTGAAATATAATGCTTTTTTTCCGATTTCCAATTTTCTTGGTTGCAAAGTGGCTACGCCTCGGACATATGTGAGTGGAAGCCCCCCCATTTTCAACCCCTTCTTGAAAATCATCCCGATTCTATCTCTCCTTGGCACACACACTTCGCATACAGCACGCACCTTCCCCGTCAACGGCACGTTCAGCCCGCCGCAGCGTGAGCTCTACGCGGCGCTGCTCGCCACGCAAAAGGCGCTCGTGAGAGAGTGCGCCGTCGCGCGCGGACACTCGCTCGACTCGCTCCACCGCCGCTCCGTCGACCTCCTCCGCGCCGAGCTCGAGCGCGTCGGTTTGCCGTGTGCGCCGCACGGGCACGGGCACGGGCACGTCTTGGAACGCGTTTTGTACCCTCATTACTTGGCGCATCCGATCGGTATAGGTGTGAGCGTTCCTTGCGTCGCGAGGGAGGATTCACTAACGGGTTGGGGGGGCGGGCGGGCCGGCCTTCCCCTTGGAAATGATTAGACTTGCACGAGACGGGAACTGTGGAGAGGAGTGCGCCGTGAGTGTTATATAACTTCATTTATTACCCTTCCGGTAGCTTAAATTTTTTTTTTTTTCTGCTGGGACATGTTTGCTTTAGACTGAAGGAAGGAATGGTCATCACCATCGAGCCTGGTATGTGTGCATCGGTGATCTCAAGTTTCTTCTGACGCCGCCGTCGCCCGCTTTATATCTAGGCGTGTATGTCCCGGCCGACCCTCAATTCCCCAAGCACTTTCACGGCCTCGGTCTGCGCATCGAGGACGAAGTACTCGTCGGCGCGGAACATCCCGTCGTGCTCAGCGCTGCTGCTCCTAAAGAGGTCTGTCTTCTCCCACATCCCATTTTTTTCTTACTTTGGCTGACTGCTTCGCATCAGATCGAGGATGTAGAGGGCGCATGTCAGGGCGCGTTAGGATTCGGGCCATACTGATCTCTCTGTCGGACATTTTTTAACATTCTCAAACCTACTAAACCCCCTTAAGAGGGTCTAATTCAACAAGAAAAAGAAAAAACTGAAAAGCATATGTTGGAAGTCCTCGTCGACTGCAGGTACTTCTCTTCGTGTTTCATTTTCATTCAGCCCTCTGCGTAGTGTCTCTGATATCAGCGCTCGGTAAATTCCCTTGCATCCGGGACTGGATGGGTCATCACTCGCGCTGAAGGACGGCGGATGTCTCTATGGCGTCGGGTTGACCGTCGGCAGTGCGCATGGCGCGCTCGATCTGCTCCTGGCGCAGCCATTGATCGGCGGGCGTATAATACCAAGTGAGAATCGCAAAGATCGTGACGGAGCCAAAGATGACCGAGGCAAAGTTGAACGTGCTGGCCGTGACAGGGAAGTAGAACGGGGAGATCATGACCTGTATGATTCGATTCGATAACGATACGATGTGTCGCACCCATCAACAAACATCGAACCCAAACAGGGGTGGAATGGACGGAACGGACCGCAAAAATGAGCCCGTTGAAGAGCACGGTCGAGACATACATCGGTTTTGCCCAGCGTCCGAGGTAAAAATGCGATTTCTTAAAGGCGTTTGGGGTCCGCGTAAGGCGCAGCAGCGCGATGAGCCCGTACGCGGCGATGGTCGGCACGCCACCCGCTGAGATGAGCGACGTGAAGGCGACCTGGCTCGGCAGGACAGTGCACAGTAGCACGGCCGCAAATACGAACATGACCGTCACCGCGTTCTTGGGCTGTCCGTCGGCGCTGACGCGTCCTATCCAGCCCGAGAGGGGGAGCACGCCATCACGCGCGACGGCGTAGAGGAGCCGCGAAGAGGCCACCACGGCCACGCTCGTATTCTACACGAACGAGAACGAGAACGAGGAGCGGTACACCACATTAGGGGGGCAATTCGTGAGAAAGAGATGCGCGCGCGCGCGCACGCACCATGATAAGACCAGCGTGGAGACGATGGTCATGAAGATGCTGGGGCCTTGCCGAGAGCGAGCGCGTAGAGCTGTACGAACGGTTGCGGGGCGTCGAGGGCGAAGAACGCGTCCAAGTCCGGAATGCAGAACAAGAAAAGGATGGTCGTGATGAGTCCGAGCACGCCTGTAGCGATCGTGCTCGTGATGATTCCTCGACTGGCAACGACACTGTGGGGACGAAATGGTTGGTATAAACAAAGGACCTAAAGAGGCGCGACGGGTCAATACTAAAACCCACCTCGCGTTCTTCGTCTCCTCGGCGACGTGGCCTGAGGCGTCGAAGCCCGTCAGCGTGCCGAGGTGAAGAGGCTTAAAATTCATCAGGTTTTTTCTACGGATGGTCGTGCGTTACAGCTCACAATGACAGGATCCAATTCCATCCCGCAGGAGCACCGGTTCCGTTGTCTTTTCGTTTGCTGGTGAGCATCCCACCCAAAAACACGGCCAGATTTCACGTGATGACGTACATGTCGAAGTGAAGACAAACTTTGCGGAACGAAACCCGTAAGTGTTGTGGACGGCGATCGGGAGCCAGATGAGGCAGAGGAAGAAGTCGAGCATGATGATGAAGATCGAGAAACGGAACACGCTCTTGTACCATTTTGGCGGGAGGTAGTTGATCGCGATCGACAGGAATAACATGGCTTCGGATATAGCCAGACGAAGGCCCGCCATTTAACATTATCGTTCGTGATGCCCCAGGAAAGTTAACCTCCCAAACGGCAAGCTGCGACACAATGTAATTCGCTGTTGCCTACTCACTCAGTCAGAACGGGACTTTTAAGCGGAGGGGAAACGAGGTTATGGCATACTTGACAGTTTCCGGCGGTAAACGTCATCCAAGCAGTGGTTGACCACCAGGCGACGAGAAAGCCAAAGAACCGGGCGTACTTTGGCCCTGCACTTCAGCAGCCCATATGTAGATAGACCCGCTAAGAGGCAACGCAGAGCATATTTCCGCCAGGACGAAAGCGGTGATGAACATAAAAACCATAGTTATGATGTAGGAAGACCTGGATAGAGCGTCTCCGTTAGGGTCACAATTTCAACGTGCCGCGGGTCTTGTATCAAATGTACCATACTGCTGCTGGCCCACCAGCCTGCAGACCTAGAAAGAAAGCCGATCTGAGGGGAGGGTAAGCTAATGGTTTACCTTTGAAATACGAGAACATGCAAACCTGACAGCACCAATGAAGTTCAAAGCGCAAAAGCTCGCGGCAAAGTTCTCTACCAGGTGCCAAGTGCGATGCAAAGACTGAGGCAGGGCAGCTGATTCAGCAATTACACGTTACTAAATTCCAAAGACCTTCTGCGCACCTGCTTGTAACCGAGTTGTGCTAATGAAGAGAGAGAACGTCAGCAATTCCTGAATCTGCCCCCCACTCCGAGAAGGAAATGGAGTGGGGGGGAAGGTAAGTGTGACACTGGGGGCTTCCCTACGCAGGTCTGAGCGCTGATCAGGTTCGAGCGGTATGATCTCAACCCCTGCCTGCATGAGCCCCGCACGCCACCAGCCCGTCGTGCAAGTGCAAGAGGGAAAGGGGCTGGCCTTACGGGCACTGTACGGGCAACAAGCAGGCAGGGATACCCGCAGCCATCCAGGGTGACACCACCATAAACGGGTACGTTACCGATTGTATCGAATCGAGTGCTTCTCAGTCTCAGCCCCACATAGGGTCTCTGCCACCGCAGTGTCTGCGGACAATGATCTTCACCAGCTGCAGCTCATCGTTATCGATGACGGAAGCTTCTTCTTGGTCGCCTTTGTTCTTGATGGAAGGAGCTGACATGGTACAGTCGTGGTCAAAGGAGAGAGGGGGGGGGATTTCTCAGGGATGTTCGAATCGGAAGATGCTCTTTTATCTCCTTGGGACGGATAAATTAATGAATAACACACGTACACGGACCGCGGACCGAGGCTCCGTGTACAGGCGAAGTCAGCTGGTTTCCTCTTTTCCCAGCCTTTCTGTGCATGGAATATCTCTTATCATCCTGGTATCAGTGCATCCATTTGCACAAACGTTCGCCAGTCGGACTGCCAAGCAACGGGCCACAGATGATGATGCTCAGGTAGATCCGTTGACGAAGACTCCTGCGCACCGCACCCAATATCGTTCCGATCCTGGCCAGTCTTCGGCCCCGTGCGATGGAGTTGCACTCTAGCAAGATGTGTTGCATCGTCTCTCCCGCTCTGTCCCCATCGCACTGTCGCCTTTGTCAGTATCTACCATGGTGGAATGATGGTATTATCGACTGCCCGGAACTGAGACCTTGTTGTCACGACTCGGGCATGAAGCCGCTTATTGTCCCCTCAGCAACCAGTTGACGGCGACTCGGTCTCATACGAAGGGGACTGGTGTGAACCGAATCTCCGGACCAACATGCAGCCAACACGTTTCCAGCTAGAAACCTTGCTCGAGACACTGTCTTTACGACCCACGACCCACCTCCCTCCTTGGCAGCACTGCGATTTTCTTTCCTGTTTTCCAGTCCTAAACCATGACAGACATACAGCGTGAGTCCTAAATCTGTCCTCGCCGGTCTTAGACATTCTCGCTGAATCCATTTGTTCGTGTTCCGCAACTCTCCCTCTCAATAGCATCTTTGCTCGGAATTGATAACGACATTTCTCGACTCCAAAATCGACTCTTGACATTGCCTCGACCCCATCCTCGACGTTCCCTATGCCTCTTAATTTTGGCCATCACACGATTGGAACGCTACGAGTTCTCGGACGAGGGTCAAGACCTCGACAAGTCAATTTACCACTCTACTGAAGTCATACTCCTGCCATTTGATGCCCCAATTGCACTCGGCTCATACGTCATCGAGGCCTTGTTTTCCCTCGCAAACCCCTTCTTCTTCGCTCCCGTGAGCTCAAGCAGCCCGGCGATATGAAGCACGCTATCACGTACCTTTGTTACCTTCGAGACCAGTCGCTTGAAACCTCCAATGTCACACGCAGTGACATTAAAGCATCCCTGGTGAAGGCTTTAGCCGTTCATGTGAAACTGGAGTCCGTCGATCCAACGCGGGATATTGGGGGATGGCGACCCTGTGCCACGAGCTTCTCAGCTCGGGTGTCGAAGAATCACTTCTGATTGACGCTGTAAAAGCGTTGGCCTATGCCATACATTATAGGACTACTGTACTATCTGGGCATGCACCTGCAGATGGAGTCGAAGAATGTCTGCGTGAAGCAAGGATACGATTTCCTGATTTGGATGCAGTTCGCTTCGCACTTGCCTGTTCTCTTTCTGATCGCTTCATTTGGGCTCAGACACATGATGATGACGAGGAGGCAATGTCAATCCTGGATGAAATGATCGCCGATCCAAATGAATATGTGGAACTGGCTATGCATCTGGCTCAAACGCTTGCGCTGGGCCGATTCGCCTTTGATTCAAAGCCAGAACATTTGGCAGAGGCAATTTTCCGCACTCGTACTCTTCTCAACACAATGTCTTCCGGTCATCCGGAACGTCGCACTGTCATGAAGCAGTTGGCAGATCTCGAGCAGACACGCTTCAAGGAATTTGGTGTCAGAGGTGGTTGGCAAGAAGATAATGCCGAGGTTGTCAACGATTCGCATCTGGCTGCGTCTCCCCAAATGGTTGAATTGAACCCTGTCGAGTTTCCCTTGCCGATGCCAGACCGGAGAGATCCATGACCTCATGTTCATGCACTTACTTCCATACACGACATCACTGATCTAACGAATATGGAAAAGGCCATCGAGTGCTGCAGAATTTGCCTTACATCCCCTCACTCACATCTTCCACTCACGCTTTTAACGTTGGGTCATCTCCTTCACTGTGTCTTTGACCTCACAGGCAATATCGATTCTCTCCACGAATCGATTACTGTGCGCCGTGACCTCATCAAAGTGCCAGGTGTACAAGTCAACCTTTTTACGACTTACGACCATTGTAGACCTCATTGATTGCTTGCTCTCCCGGTTCAAGCTGTTCAAGGACAGAAGGGACCGTGACGAAATCATGGAATTATTCGCCGTTGCTACCGCCAATACAAGCACAAATGTATACTTCGATTCCGCACCTCATGCCGTTGGTCAGAGACCGCACGGTCTTCCAGGCACCCATCCACACTCACCGCATATCAGACTGCCATCTCGCTCATGCAAGAATCTCTCTCCTTCGCTCCCACCCTCACAATTCAACATTTCCGTCTTGTAGCAATGCGCGATCAGTACGAGAAGCTGCCACTCGACTACGCATCCTATCTCGTCCAGATTGGTCAACTAGGGCAGGCCATCGAGACTCTCGAACGAGGGAGGGGCCTCCTCTGGTCAGAGATGCGGGGCCTCCGCACTTCGATTGACCAGCTTCGTGCAGCCAGCTTGTCCAGTGCAAATTTCTCGGCCAAGGACAAGTTGTCCTTGACCGAGAAATTTGCAGCTGTCAATCGTGACCTCGAGGCAGTGACCATCTCAGGATCTCAACGGGTCTGGATGGAGGATGGCCCAGCCGGTGGTCGCGAGAGGATGGACCCGGTCAGTCGTCTGGTGATGAAGCAACGCAAACTTGTTGAGGAGCGTGACAGGCTCATTTCTCAGATCCGGGCCCAGCCAAGATTCGACACTTTTCTGATCCCACCTTCGTTCGACACCCTTCGTTCTGCTGCTGCAGGTGGCCCTGTTATCTTGATCAACCATTCTGAAAGGCGTTCCGATATCATCATTCTCCTGCATGACTCCCTCCCTCCCTGATTCCGACAAGTGACGATTTCCATGACCGCGCAAAAGGGTTGCATGACAAGTTACTGGCCGCACGAAATAAGGGCCTTGACTCAAGAGAATATGAGGATGCTTTGGGTTATGTACTCGAGCACCTCTATGATCTAGTTGGCCATCCAGTGATTGAGAGACTCCGCAATTGGAATGTACCAGAACAATCGCGTGTTTGGTGGTGCCCGACATCCGTATTCTGCTCCCTTCCCCTCCACGCTATGGGCCCGATTCGATCAGATGGCCCAACCAAACTGTACTTCATGGACGTATACATCCCTTCATATACTCCGACGCTCTCTGCGCTCATAGAATCGCGTAAACCGAGCACACAAGCATTGGACACGCCTTCGATGCTGCTCGTGGTACAACCTGATGCCCAGATGCCAAGTTCGTTGCAAGAGATGCGCATCGTCCAGACTGCCTGCCCATTGGTGGAAACACTGCTTCGGAAGAAGGCGACACCTATTTCCACGCTCGAGGGTCTCAAGCATCACCGGTTTGCGCACATTTCATGCCATGGGATACTCGAGACAGGAAAGCCATTCGACGCATTTTTTCAAGCTTTACAAAGACACACACGCCTCACGCTGCTGGACATCGTAACGATCTCGACTTCCCATCATGGCTGAATTCGCCTTTCTCTCTCGGCTTGCCATACAGCTGAGATCACAGAGGAAAGCATCGCCAATGAGGGACTCCACCTTGCCGCAGCCGTTCAATACAGCGGATTCCGGAGCGTGGTCGGCACAATGTGGGCGATGGCAGATGTCGACGGACCGGTGCTCGCTGAAAGCTTTTACAAGTCGGTGTTTCTCGGATAAATGGCAAGGGGTGCCATATTATGAGAGAGCAGCCGAGGCACTTCGGGACGCCGTGAGGAATCTAAGGAGGAGGAGAAAGATGACACTGGAGCGGTGGGTGAATTATGTCCACTATGGGGCATGACTGAGGGGACGTCCGTTGGTGATCTTTGTATGTTGGTTATACATATTAGGATGTTGTTCAGCGCTCACCAGTCGTCCGTGGGAAGGCAGGGCAGAGGACCAACCTTGAACGGCAAAGATGCCAAGGGGGTGCAGGCGACCAAAGGTGCGTGCACACCTGAGGTAATGGATATTGGCCCCCGGGGAGGAAAATGCAGTTTATGCACACCCCTGTTTGGGTGGGGGTCAGTGGGGGTCCTTTGTTGGGCCCCTTCTTTTGATACCCACTAAAACGCTCCTTGTTTTGCAACCAGTTTGTGTGTTGCATGCCTCATTTGCCTAGTGCTTTTCTCTCAGGTGACTTTTGTTAGCGTTATCGTTTTGCCATCGGACCGGAGATCTCCGTTCTGACTTTAGCGCTAAGTAGCGGCTGATTGTATTTTTATTCTCTCGAATCGCTCGTCCTCTTCGACGTCTTGATTGCCGATTGCCTAGAATCCAGGGCAGTAATTGATGACTTATAAGCGCTTTTGATGGCGTGTTCATTCAGTAAAAATGTGTCAGCGTTGTGGAAACACCTCATGGACTACCATACATCGGTGAGTGCTAAAGAAGAAGTGGTGCTTGTCCTGGGATATGAAAGAAAAATATGCGACAAATGTCAACAGTACAATAGATCAATATCAAACCAACCCATGTGAGTCCGTATTCGTGGCCATACGAGCAAATATACGTTAGACCGTCTCAAGGGCGTGGTAAGAATGATAACCCTCAGCCCGGCCGCGCATGACGTGACCAAAACCCTCAACGCCGATGTGTCCACGGATCTGCGTACTGCGCTCCGGTGTTGTATCCGGACACATACTGCATTTGCATGTCTCCCGCCGGGGCAGGGTCGAACAGAGGGCGGTACGTGGGCTTGCGTTGCCGTCTTGCCACGAGCCATACGACGCCCGTGAGCGCCGCCACGCCCGCCACGGCTGCGGCGACGAAGATGGGGATCTTATACTTCTGGAAGAAGCCTTGCGACGTGGTTCCCGAATCAGTGTTGTTGCCGCCGCTGACCTGCTGCGAACCCGTAGTGTCCTTCCCGCCCAGTCGCGTCGCGACAAAGTCGGCGTGCGCCGCGGCGGGATCTGTCGTGGAAAGAAGTTGAACGTATGGAGCGGTTGTGGAGGTGGTGCCGTTGATAAAGTCACCGTAGTCCAGCAGAAGGTACACGTTCGATACTAGAGAGCACGAGTGCGGGTTTCATTCAGTGAGCTGGCGCAGAATCGGTGCATGAGACGAGCGGTCGGCTTACAAACTGTCATGCCCAAGACGCAATCGAAGGTCGGGTCTTGCGCCCCAGTAATCACTGCTTGAAGCTAGATTCTCGTTGGTCAGCCTACGCATCGCATCGAGCATGGTAGGACATCACACTCACTGTCCCATAGCAGTATGTGTTTCCGTTGTCATCTACATCTGTCTGGACCACGTCAAGAGGGTGGAGAGGATACGATTGACCCCCAATTTTTATTGTCACATTGACCTCAGCCTGGCAATCAACGATCCAAACCTCCCCGTTAAGAGACGAGATATTTTGCAACTTGGCACCTTCGATACCGGAGTAGATGGCATCTACGATAGCCCTGTGCACGTCGCACGCTCATCGTTAGGGAAACAGAGGGAAGAAGGATAGGGGGAGGGCCACTCACTTGGGGAATTGGGGTAGGGAAAATCCAGTGTCGAAAACTCCCACCAATTGACTCTGATCGTGCGTCGGAGCGAACGTCGCGTTAGAAGTTGTCTTGATCGCTTTCCCGTTTGGGCCAATGATCCCATCAGAATCCAAAAAGACCGAGAAATGCTGGTCGCCAGAGATGCTAGACTGGAGCACATCAACCGAGACCTTGGGCTGACTCGATATGTTTTGGAACTCGGGGAGGATTTCGCTGATGGTGAATTCGCCCGTATATTTCTCTGCAGTGTCATTCGGCCGGTTGAGTAGGACAGTGACATAATTTGGTATGGAAGTATTCTGGAGGAAAAGGCGATCGAGGGGAGTGTCGCCTGCTGCTGACTTTACGGCAGCCAGCACCTGAGAGCTGGAGCTGGGCCCGATGCCAATTAATCCTATGCCCTCGGGTGCATCAGCTGACGGTGTCACCTCAACTAGGAAGATCATCATCGGGCGATCAACACAGGACGCAAAGAAAGAAAACCAAGGAACGTACTGAATGCTTGATTAGGAACGGTGAAGCCAAGGATGCCCAATTCTGCTGTTTTCACAGGGCCTTAGGGTAATAGAACACGCACGAAACGCGTCATTCGTGAGTCTCGGCAATGACAGAACGCACTCGTATACTCATACCTTGATCTGAGCCCACAGCGTATTGGACGCCGGCATTGACGCCCGTGCTATTGGCGTTAGGCACTGTTCCCGCGACCCAAAGGTCCGCGCTGTTTTTTTTTTCAAGTAAAAGCGAGTGAATGCGCTGAGTACGGATGGAGGACCTGGAGCCTACCTCCCAGAGTCTAGCAGGACGGAGAATTGCTTGCCCCCCAAAGTGATGTTGATGTGGTAAGAGCCATCGGTGTCGTCCAGGCCTGAAGTAGCGTTGGGGCGCGAGCGAGTAAGTTCGGGAGGTGTGCTGCGGAACGGCGTGGGAGTCGATATGTGTGGCGAAGGATGTGGAGAGGAGGAAGGCGGCGGCGAGGAGGAGGGACGTCCCTAGGGAACGCATGGTGAGGCTGAAAGGAAGGTGACAGGGTGTTTTACCCTTCAGGTATATATTGGCCAAGGGGCAAGTGGACACAGCCCTTCACATTTCCCCTGATCGGTAGCTTTACTTGAGTGTGTGTGCGTGCGCACACGCCCCATATACAGTAGTCACGGTGACAAGGTCACGAACCACACAACGAATAAAATGACACCCGAGTCGGCCCCCCCCCCCCGCTTATTCTAAACATCAATCAAAAGACAGTTGGACCTAAGGGAGCTTTCCACGCCCAGGGCACGGACGGTTATCCCGGAGGAGATTCCTCAAGAGGCGCCATGCCGACAGCGGGCGCATATCTTGGCAAGCCCCGTGTTGATCCGTCAAGTCCGTCGAGAGCCCAGGGTTGTCAAGCTCGACTTCGACACCATGTGCAAAACCACCACACCACCGTCGGTAGTGCAATATCCACCGCAATGACTACGCAGACTAGTCGCCGACGGCCGCATCTTGGCCTCCCCTTGGTCTTGTAATTTAGGCGAATGGATGACACCAAATCAAATTGTAAGTTCCCACGGGCTAAGTAAACGTATCCAAGAACACACATAAGCACACGGTATCAGCGTTGATGTTCACCTGCTGCGGTATCCAAGGCCATATCATGAGTCGTCAGATCATCAATTAATTTCACCGCAGCAAGCGGATGGATATAAGCACGCTACACAAAGGAACTAGCTTATTAAGCTGTCAAGATATAGATCTCAAGATCTCAAGCTCAAGCTCATTAGAAGGCGACCATCGCTGCCTCGTTGCCTCAAATCCCAGCTGTCTTCCAATAATCCCAACAACTGGTAGTTCTATATCATCCACACAGCTCTTGCTCGCGCTGTCCTTAGCCGCATAAAATCAAACATCTCGCGCATCATGCATGGACCGATTTGCTAAGGTAACTACCTGCGGTAGCTGGCGGTACGCATTCGCACGACCCACTGAGAGAATACGTAGATATGGTGTTGCGCGCTGTCCTGTACCCCCGAGCGCAACATACTAGTCCGAAATAAAAGGTGCAACAGCACCGGTATGATTGCCGCTCATGAAAGAAACTCCAACATATCACGTCATCGTGTGACCAGCCGTAGCCATCCTGCGACTTGCACGTACTGTACCCAGGACAGGCGAAGCACAGCAGTTTAATGATTTGGCAAGGAGCGACAAAGTTCGATCGTGATGGCCCCCAAACTGAGCTGGCAGCTTATCTTCCTCTTACAGAATGGGACGGATGGATAAGTACCGGAAGCGCTGATGCGCTGATGACCTGTGTAGTGCTGATCTGGCGAGCTTAAGCTGATAGGCTCCGCAAAATGGCATCGCCACATGCCTTAAGCTGGGTGAATCGAGAACCTCGGGAGTAAAACACCCCGCCGACGCATTTTGTAGTTCCCCAAACGGATCCGAGGAAAAGGTGGAAGCTTCCAAGATGTGATTTGGCTCCATATATACAGTATGATAGATTGCCCATGGAAAGGACCCGCTTGTTGATTGCCCTAGTCTGGTGACTATAGCTTTTTCGGGCTAAATGACTTGAGGTAATCGGACTCCGGGTCCAACAATCTTGCTCAGTACCCGTGCAGATGCAAAGCTGAGACAACGCAAGCCCCAAGACAGAGCGAGGACGATTGCTATGGTTGCGAGCGTCGGTCCTGCAAGGGGTTTAAACGGTCAACGCATATGGCCATCATAATATGGTAGCTTTCAAAAACGGTGGCAGCTGGCAGGGCTGAGGTTACGTGGATGCCAGAGCGTTGACACCGAGCGGGTCTGTCCCACCGCATCAGGAAAACTCAAAAAAAAAACTCAGTGGTAGAGCCAGTTAAGCTAGTTAAGTATGGCTTAAGCAGTAATTTAATACAAAAATAATGTCTTCCATTTCCTAAACTGCTTAAAATGAAATTTAAGGCATTGAAGTGGATAAAGTTGGGTTCAATTGTTTTGGTTCACTTGTTTGGGGTTTTCCTGATGGCCTGTGATATCGCGACGCAGTGTTTTTCCACAGCGCATGTTATATTTCGGGTGCGCACGACATCCAGGGAAGTGGGAATACTGGACCCGGCCTATTCTATTGTAGCGATGGGATGGTTCAGACCACTTTGGCCCGGTGTTGAAATGTCGAAGAAGTAATACAGCAGGCCGGTGCCAAAAGCAGGGCATTTCTCACGACCACTACTGAAATTTCGAACTGAGGCCAGTACTGAGGCAAATACAGTGGTATTTTCGTTATCATAACAGTACATCAAGATCCATCCAAGCTTTGACGTGGGGGCATGATGAGCTTGCCCTGAAAGCCCGGCTCCTTGCAAACAACGTTACCCCAAGAAACGGCGGAACTTAGCAAAGAGCCCTGGCTTCTCCGGAGCAACATAGCCGGTCGCACCTGACATACGAGAACGACGTCGCCCAAACCACCCGATGAATCCAGCCATAAAAAGTAGGATCAACGAGGCGAATGTGATCCAGAACCCTATTAACACGTGTTGGCTATACCGAGAGAGGAAAAACTGGGGGTGACGCGTGGACGTACCTGGAGCGGCGACGGAGCGCACTTGCACATTGCTGAGGCGATGTACCCTATCGTGCACGATAGCGTACAGAGCAATGTCGATCGTGAAGGCGATGATGGTGAGAAGAGCCGCGACGAAGGAAAGGAGTGATGCAATTAAGGCTAGCGTGACACGTGAAGAGAGGGAGAATAGGAGCGCAACAAAGGTCACCCCCGTGGCTGATGTGTCAAATGTCAATATGGGAAGTGAGTTCGACGGTGAACAGGAACGTGCCGACTGGATGCACAGCTAGGCCACGGGTAGCACCAGATCCAATTGTAACGTTGCTTGAGCCTGACCCTGACAGAAGCTCCACCGAGTAGCCATGTCCTGCGAAGCCTGGCTTGAGCGGTCAAGAATCGATCGAGTCAATGAAACGCACCTAGATCGATGCAAGTGCGTTGGTTTGTCTGGGCATCATAAATGCAGTACCCCCTGCCTCTGTGTCAGCTCGATCAGTATGATTAGCCCCGACGCCTTCTCACCAAATACCAAACTGATGCAGGGACGAAAAAGGAAAGTTAGCAAGGCGGTGGTGGGGGCGGACGAAGGGGAAGGGGATGGCGCACTCTGATCTGCTTTATAGGGACGGTATCCGTAGTGACATGCGGAGAGGAGCCATTAGTGAAATGGCTTCGCGCAATATCGAGAGTCGGCAAGGCAGGGAGGGAGACTGAGACGAGGAGCGAGAGGAAGAAAGCACAGAAGAGACAGACGATGCCGGGGAGGAAAAAGGCACGGGCAGCCATGACCATTGTGGGTGACGGGTGGACGTGAACGCGTGAACACCAAGCCTGCCGATTTATACATCTCGACACATTGCACCAGTGTAGTGGCGTAAAACCGCGGGGGGTGTCCGTTTAGGAAGCCCAACCAACACGACATTTTCTGCTGGCACCACAGCCTACACCAACCTTACGTCATCTCTTGCCTCTGTCATGGAGCAAGTGCTTCACCTCGTCATACTCTCCTCCTTCTCCTATCACCGCCGTTCCTCCCCCTCTTGTCTCAAATTGGGTCGCCGTACCGCCAGAATGTTACTAGACAAGTTTACACTCCGCAATTCGCCTAATCACCATGGATCACGAGATAAAAAAAAATCAGAAAGAAACGCCAACAAACACAAAACCTAGGGCGACAGAAACTCAAGGAAGGCACCTAAGCACTGGACACCCCTCTTAGACCCTTAGACCCCAGGTCCCAGAGCCAGAGTTGGTGCACATGTTCGCGCAGCACGTGATTTGGCGAGCTCAGAACCAGCGAGGCCATTGGGCCATACCGGAAGCGCCAAGGACGCTCGAAGGCAACGAGATAAGGCGCTTTCGTCTCTCGCGAAGACGAGAAGCAAGCGCCAGACGGGTGGTTTCATTGATGTCTGCAATAACTCCAGCAGGCTGTCGAGTTGAGCGAAATGTGCCATCCGGGCTGAGCAAATCTTCATCGAGGGCGACAGGCGGTGGTGGGTCCCCGAAGAGATGGTCACTGGTCGGTAAAGAAAGGACGATGAGGGGTATCACCGGGGTCTCGGTCTTGAGCAGAGCGTCATCAGTCGACAATAGAATCCGGGGGATGTTGATTGTGTCGGGCAGCTGTAAGTCCGGTTCGGGCTCATCCGCATCTGCCATAGGGTCGTGTGATTCTACGTGTCGTTTGGTATTAAAACCAATACGTTGGCGTAAGCATGAAAAAAGGCCGAGGACTCGTGTGTTGTGTAGGGTGGAAAGTGAACCACTGCTATCGGATGGCGCGGCATTTAGGTAAATGAGGTTGGAGAATGATTGCCGGATCAATGCGGCGGATGTTGACACGGCTAGACAGAGCAGGCCAATAGTCGTCCTTCCCCACGACAGCGATTGCTCGAGGCCGCGACAGAGAAAATCCGTTGACCAACGGAGAATGCTAATAGAGGGAGATCCGGAGTTGAGGATTATGCCGAGATGAAGAGGACTTGAGGCAACGATTGTAGATTGTGACACGAGTGTCGAGACCGTAGGGAAAGACGAAGCCCGTTTCCTGACCCTCCATACTCTGGTTAGCAGAGTAGGTAAGGTAAAGGTGGTACGAAAAAGCGCATTGTCATGCATTGGATGGCGACGACGAATGATAAACCGGCCAGCTAAGAATGACCCTGATATGAAAATAAACGAAAGGGACCAAATGACATAGGTCGGATTGAGCGTGGGATGGTGGTCATCTGAGAAAGACCGAGGCGCAACCAAAGCTTGAGCGGGTGGCATGTTTGTACTTGACGATAGTTGGTACAGCAGATATTGCTTGAATAGACCGTTCCAGAAGACACTGGATGCAAGGTAAAGGGCAGATTCCCATACTACTAAAGACCAACGTGCAACATAAACGAAGACTGGAGAAGCGGGTACGATTGCAATCTCACGTGTGTACTAGGAGGATCTGACCAAGCTCAGGTTGAATTGAAATCACATAACAGCAAGAAAATCAAGCATATAACCTGGTAATGTACTTCATGGGTACGATCATACCGTAGGACGAAGACGAGGACTGAGCACGAAGGGGCAGTGCAGGTGTGGACGCGCCATTCTCGTTCTTTTCACTGAGGCCTGAGCTCCATCGCAATTTCGGAGACACTCGCTTATGTTGATTGATGTACTGATACTGTGATATCAGAGTCCATTGACTTTTGTATCAGTTCGACAATAACAATAACACATATAGGAACACAGGGGACGTGCCACCTCCAGCTTGGCAGCATACAAAGTGTGTCTGTCCTTGCCGATCTGAGTCATGTTCGGTTGCACTCTGCCGCTGGCGACTCGGACAATCAGCCTTTTCTCGGTGTTCATGCTATTGAACAAGTCCCTGCGATGGTTCAGCTGAGGTAACAGCGAAGCTAGGTAGTTAACACGGCTCGGAGGTGTGTACGCCATAACCGACCTCAGTTTCTGAGGGAAAGACTAAGGTGTGAAGGCGATAAAATTCATGTTAGAAGTATGATAAATTGGGATTCGACGACGGACGAACAAAACGAAGAGTAAAAGTGAGGCAGAGCGCGACTACAACCGCTCGGCGGTAAGGTCCTCCGACGAGGGTCCTAGGCGACTCACGGCCCGGTCGATGGCGGTGCTGTTGTCGCGGCTGCTGCAACTCCAACATGCAGCAGCCCAATATCTTGGCAATTGCAACGCCGCACTTCTTAGAATGCCCAAGGCAGACGAGGGAAGAAGATTGTGAATCCGGCCATGTCCAACTTTCACCTGCCTCGAATCGTGGTCATGTATCGATGTTTCGTTCATTGTACTGGTGTGTGGATGTCGACATTATGCCTCCGGGTCCTAGAAACCTCCGCAAACCTTAACTTTTACTGCCACAGATCACAGCCACATGCACCCAGTGGTACCAGTGTTTTTCTCCATGCAACATATAGCCACAACCTGCCGCTACGCATAATACAAGCTGGATTGGTATCGCTGTTGCCCCTACGGCTTCCAAGATTAACGAGTTCACGCGTCCGACCACCCCTCAATGGTCGGAATGTCCTCTAAATCTCCTTTCCTGTCCTCATTTGTCGCTGGCATTGTCGCTGTCGTGGTTGTTGGCGTTCTGACGTTCGCTGTCATCGTTTCATGGCGCTATTTTGGCGATCGACGCAGACTCGAACCATCAAATAACGCGATCCCTTTAACCACTCTTGAGGACGGGCTAAAGGCGTCGGATACACTTGACTTTGCTCGTCGCAGTCCCAGCAGGCTGGGTAACATTTCCCCATCGTCAGCTGAGAGGGCTGACGAAGCATCGGAACCTCAACGTCAAGTCTTTATTCAAGCAGGAATCGCCGACGATTCCCAAGACGATGGGCAGCATCCTGTTTCGGGTGTCTCACCGCAAACCCCCGCCCACGTCGTCAACCCGCTGACCACCGAGGGAGTCAAGCAAGTCGAAGAAGAACATACCAAACGCGGCGAGGACACTTCTAACCTTGCTACTTCAGGCAAGGATGGTGACATCTCCCCCGAACATGGCCCACCGCGACTATTCGGTTTCCCCTCTCCACCAGGGATCCCACCTTTTCCTTCCGTTCCCCTTCCCCCTGGCAGACTCTCTATATCCACGGTATGGAGCCAAGAGAGCATGTGGCCACGAGAGAAGAAACTGGAAGTTCCCGCGGTTCCCCTGCCTCCCCTTGCACACATACCAGTCACACGAAGAGTCATTTTACCAACCATTGCAGGGTCTGGTTCCCGCCACCGGGGCTCGGCGAGCTCGTTCCCACGTAGTGTGGGCCAATCAGACTTTGAGGATTATATCTGATTTTGTGTTGGTGGACAGAAATAAATATATAGCCTTTCGTTGGGCTGTTTTTTGTCCGTTTTATCTCCCTCCCTCGCATATAATGCATTACGTTCGTTTCGTTGTAGCAGAGATACTATGTCACTCGCTTGCGTCGAAGAGATACAGTACAGTAGTAATGTAGCTCCGTGTATAGAGTAGTCAATTTGATATACCTAGAATTGCATGTATTTTGCTCGCAATCCGGGCCGCGGACTTGCGCGTCTGGTCCCGTTGCGGCACGGCCACGGCCTTCGCCAACGAAGGAAGTCGTTGTCCCTGCGGTGGAGAACAGTGTGGGCATCGGCGGTCGCTGACAGCGGGCAGAACGTTTCTTCCTCTAGGACGTCATACACGAAATTGACGGGCTTGCCGAACGCTTCCACTCACGTTAACTTTCGGCTTTGGCATCAACGGTGCCCGCTCTTTTGCAATTTGTTGTCAGCTCATGTGACATATGTACGCTCGCCCGGTTTGAACACCTTGCTACTGCCCCCCCCCCCCCCGGTCGTTCTCAATGACCTCAAAACCTCCCGTCACCTCCCCAGGCAGCTCAGGCTCTGTCGCGCTGGCCCTCCATCCACCATCAATCGACCTTTCGAACAAACTTTTGTCCTCTGCTATCCCTCTACCACCCAATGCTATCATTGCATATGCAGTATTCACTCCGACCACCTCCCCCACACATCACCCTGATACCATTGAGCCTGCAAGAAGGCATATCCTTGATACCGCAAAGACATCTCTTCTAGACTCCCTTCTCTGTACCGTCAACTTTGACAAAAGTGGACAACAACTCTATGTCTTCTCAGTCGTCTCTTCCGATGGGGCAAACGATCCGTTCAACTCTCTTAACAGCTTGCAGTTCGATAATTTGATCAGTGAGTCCCATGTACACCCAATCCAACCCATTTCTTGCGGATAGTCCATCCAGACGGTACTGACTTTGCTACCCACACAGCATCGCAAACATCTTCTTTCTACCCTGCAGAGATTCGCGATTCCAAGTCGGCATCTTCAGCAAGGAATCTGTCGTCCACCACCCAGAATTCATCACTCAGCCCACATCCAACAGACCGTTTCGCCTCATTACCTGCGGAACACCTCTGGATACCCCATACTCTGTTCGTCCAAGCTGTGCAAGAGAGGCTAATCAAAGATATATGCTCTGTGAAAGATCATGACCGAATATTGTGCAGGCTCAATGGTGGCTTTCTTATATTCCCGCAACACCCAACGTCAGGCTGGGGTACAGGCTGGGAGCATCATGCACAGAACAGGCGCGTATCATATTTCTCGAAATTCCTTTCTGATCATTGATGCGCAGACAGGCCATTGATACACACTCATCTCCGTGTCTCATTACATCGAAAACACATTCTCGTTCAACCCCTGCTTCGTCCAACACATTATCTTCCCATCTTCCCATCACGCCCACTCCCACTGGGTGCGCCCATAACCTTGCTTCCCTATGGAACGCCCGCCTACTTCCTTACGTCATACAGCGGTCCAACCGCTGGCCTTACGGCACAATTCGCCCAGTCACTGTTCGGCCTCGGCTGTGACAGTTGGGTGGCGCTAGCCTCAAAGCCATGTGGACCTTCAATCCTCGGCGCAAATACAGCAAGTCACACAACATCGCGTGACCCGCGGTTCCTGATTGCGTGGATTGACGTGCAAAATAAGCAAGGAGAAGATAAGGGCGTGACGGTCATCTGGCCAATCTCGCTCGCTCTTTCTTTTCTTCCAACTTCGGCATCACCACATGCGTCTCACCATCTTGCTCACGTTCCAGATCTACCATCGCAACTTCAGCCATCGCCACCTCCCCCGGCCGCGGCCGTACCCGCAAACTCCCTCACCGCTACTTTTGCACCCTCTCCCATCACGTCGCTTGGACGAAGTACGCCGCCGCCATCAACCCCTACCGATCTACCTCCAGCCCTAACTCGTCGACCTAATTTCCCTGGCGCCGCATCACATAACTCCACGGTCAGCGGACTCCCTTTTCAATTTGACCCAGATTCATCATCACGTGATGACGTCCGGGCTATTGCTGGCGAGGTTGGTGAATACATTGAGGCCGTCGTAAAGGAACGAGAGCGAGAACGGGAACGCCTTAGAAGAGGACGCGAAAGCTCTGGTCTAAGTATTGACGCCTCACCTGCACGGGCCATCAGCACTGCGAATACCCCTGGGTCGGTCGGTATTTCTTCCCCTACGTCGGCAACCTTGATGGGTACGATGAATTCACCACCAATAATTAGCCCAGATGTTACGATTTCTTCTATTGCTGCCCCAATCCCTCTCTCTGTTCCGCTCTCAGCCGGGGTTGATCCATCTCCCCAGCAGCCATTCTACCCTTCACCTCCTCAGACAAACTCTGTGCCACCAACCTCGTTAGAATTGGCCACACAGTCACTGTCGGCATCATCCACACTGGTCCAGCCCTTTGCTCCCCCCGTGGAGTCCTCTGCTTCTACTATCGCTTCCTCACCTGATGCCGTGGCATTTTCTGCCCCTTCTGCCCCAGCACCTTCGTTCAATACATTTCCTGGTTTCGAAAACTGGACCCAAGATGCCACGCCTTGGCATTCAACAGACGAGATCCTTGACATGCCTCTTGGTGACGTTAGCATCAACGTGGACATGGGCATCGATTCACTTCCCTATAGCGTCGATCCTATTGCCAGTGGGGGCGCTAACAGGGGGTGGGGAACGAGCGACATGGGCCGCATGGACATTGATGGCACTGACATTGATAGCATTTTCACGGAGGCAGACTTCGAATTCTGGGACGATGGAAAACCTCAGCAATCTGGTATCTCAACGGCATCAGCGTCCGTGCCTCCACCACTCAGTATCAACAATGGAACAAGTCTAATTCACTCGGCCGGCCCTCCTCCACTTGGCATTTCCGCTCAAATTTTTGAAGATAACAAACCACCTGCTCTTATGCCTTCGTCCCATGCGCCCGTATGGCCACCAAGTGCTCTTGCTGGGGGTTTTGCCCAACAGGGTAGTGTGCTGGATGCTGCTGTGGAATTAATACCCTCCTCGCCGACCAAAACACTGTCTCTTGCTTCTGGACCTGCGACGCCTCACAACATCACGCTCGACCCTGTGGTGCGCCTCATGCCACGATCGCCATTGGCCGGTGGAGGAATCTTCGATGCGATACCGTTTGCCTCGACTTATCGCGTGGCGGATGGGAAGTACACGGCAGGAAAATTTGCACTACCCAGTCCACCGGATGAAGAAGACAGAACGCAGTCGATTGCGGGACTATCGTCGCCTCGGAGAGGCGGCTGGTGGAATCGCTACGACGCTGCGACGGATCCACGTGTGGGAGTCGTGCGTAAGCTACGGGATATCAAGCGCAAGACTACTGTAAATGGTGACTTTGAAGCTTCGGTGTGGGCGCGAGGCTCGCAGGAGTGGACGCGGAATGTCATGCAGACCCCACCTCCCGAGGAAGAGCTTACCCTATCTGACGACAGCGAGACAGATGAAAGCGAACATGATGATATGCAGTTAGACGACGATGAAGACGAAGTAACATCGCCGGTGACTGGTCCGCGGCCATTCACGCCATTGCCACTCTACCTGCCACACGGACCGAAGTTGCTGCATACACGCTTCCAACATAGCCTGTTACTCTCCCTCAGTACACCCTTACACCCGTCACATGCTGCCTCGTCCCCTCCCGTGCAAACCCCTGGCGCTGCCCCAGTCTCTGTGCCTACGCCCGTGTCGCCTGCTGCGTTACTCGGTGCAGCGTCCGAGAAGTCAAGATCACTAGAAGCGGCAGCACAGATCCTCGCGAAGGAAGTCGTCGAGAGTGCCGTATGGGATGATGCGTGGCGTGCCCATGCCGTCGACTGCTGGGCCGAACAACGCTGCGCGATGGAGGTGTGGCAGGCAGACGTGCGTTGCGTGGTCAAGGCACTTGCGATGGTGCCCGGACTGGATGGCCCACTTGACCTCCAATCTGTTTTCACGTCGGAGGATGGGAAAAAGCCGACCCTGGATCAGCTCGAGCCGCCTTTTTTCTCGATCGCTAAATCGGACGCGGTCATCCAAGTGCTTCCTAGCGCGCTTCGCTTCTGGGATAAGCTGGGACTGAGTCCAAGGGCGGGGAAGAAGGACGTCTGCGCATTCGTTTTCTTCGAGGAGTTCGACGAAGTCAGAGTAGACGCTGTTGAAAGGTGGCTGCGGTGGGTGTCTTCGGCGTATACGGTGGGTGACACAGTAATTCAGATGAGCCAGCATTTCTCCTGACACACTTTGCAGAGACATAATTTCGGGGAACATGAGCGCGGCCAATCAACTAGTTGTGTGAGAGATGGCCTTATTCCCGTCAAATTTGAGACGTTCCGCAAGACGCTGGGTAAGTTTGGAGTTATGTTTCTGGTCTCAGCGGTTTATTCTGTCATGTCAGTGTCCTTTGTGGCAACCAATCTGCCACAGACCAACTCCAACTACGTCTTCTATATTGCCATGCCCTCATCCGCCATCTCTATCACCAGCCAGACTTTGCGACAAGTGTTCTCAGCTGTCAAGCGAGCTCAGAAACTGCGTCCGGGAGAGCAAATACTCTTTCAATTTGTCCCTGCTCAGTCCGTGTACTCGCTCAAATTCTCCTCTGCGGACCGCGGTGGAGTGTTTGCTTTCGCATGCTCCATCTACAACCGCATTTTATCACCCGTCGACCGAGTCATGTCCCGGCAGGTGATTGAAAACAGCCTACGGATACGTGACTTCTTTCTAGAGCCTGCATTCTCTCTCGCACGGCCAAACCATACCAAGCTTCAGTTCGTGCGACAGTTTCCGGTCCTATCAATGGATGTCGTAGACCGGCACACCTTACTCCATGTTGGATACCAACTATCCAGCTGCGGGAAGTGGCTGCTTGTGTGTTGCATTGATCAGCGTGGCGAAGCACACGACCTCACTGTCTGGTTGCTTCCTAGCGAATCACCGGAGGTATTCATCGCACAACATCTGTGGACATTCGCCTTGAACGTTGCGAAGCGGGCGAACATTGAGTGGCGGATAGTTATAGCTAAACTTGGGCCGATGAGCGTCCGAGAGCTGGAAGGTTTGTGATTACATGATTTATCAAAAGCATCGGTTAATGTGCCTTGGCAGCATGGAAGCACCAGCTCGATAGATCCATCCCTTCATGCAGGGAGCTTCCCATGCTTCACGTCAGTTTGATGTGCGTCGAAGTGGACAGGACCTGGACGTTTATCGTGCCGCACGGAGGCACTGAGGGCGCATCGTCAGAGAGTCGCACACCGAAGACATCCTCAGGCAACTTCATGATCGATTCTTCTTCGACCACGTACAATCTGAGGCACAACGCACTGGTGGCTTTCCTCCCCCAATCCAGCTTGGCTAGCGACTTTGAAAGTGCCCAGTCCTATATTGCTGATTGTTCGGACGCTACCTCGCCATACGAGCAACACCTTCGGCCTCTGGGTAGCACCACGCTCATCCGGGTGCCAGGTGATGCGGGCCTCACCTCGATAGCGATGTTACATTTGCACCAGCTGCATTCGATACAGTCACATCGATCATCGCTGAAGCTTTCAAACTCGGACACGCTGCAGGACGTGTGTCGGAATTATCACGAACTCTCGGTGCTCGCACACGAGCGATGGCTCAGGGCAAATCCGATTTTGCCGTTCCATTTGGGGGCGCTGGAGATCATCGACCGAGCGTTGAGCGGCAGTCTCTCTCCAGAGGCCTGAACGTCTGAACACTTGTACCGTGACTCGGCTACTTTTGTTCTTGTACTTCCTCATTGGTCCCCCATCATCAATTTTTAAGTGTCTGTGACTTTTTTCATCTTGGATCATGCATTTCGTCGCGCACATCGTATCATGCTTACTTTACCCTAGCTGTTGTAGAGGGACCAGGGCAATGTATTACCACCATCATTGATAGTCATTATTATATTTCGTCTCACTGCAACATTATATCATATTGCCCGCGATTTCTTTCTCGTCTGGATTGTGGTGCGACGGCCTGCATTGCGAATGACGTATGTGGCAGCTTGCGATGCCTTGCTCATTCTTCCGGGTCCTTCCCAGTGTGTTTGAGGTTGCGGTGCGGTGGCATTGACCTTGCACGCCCACTGAACAAAGTGTGTTTGACAGTGACAGTGGTGGGATCTCCTCATAGAACTGCGGTCTGTTCGCGTCTTTTGCCTTTGAAGTCGCTGAGCAATAGTCGGTCGAGCATGAGGTGGATTCGTTGGTGAGCGTAAATGGTCGAATCGAGCCGCTGTTTGGAGCCATCGAAGGATCATGGTGCCCGACTCCTGGGGTAAAACTTACCCATGGACCGCCCACACCCTGGAAATGCAGCTCATAACTGCGTGCATTCTCGCAAATGGGCGGGATCGTAACGACCGTTGGGATCGAGCTGGCAAGGAACCAACTTGGGCGTTCCAGAAGATGTCTTTGGAGAATAGCGTGCTACTCGCCAGCCGCCATCCGTCATTCTATGCCCTGCAAAAGCAGCTTTCGAAATTTGACATTACCCTTCCTGTGCTGTGGAACGAACTTGTGTGTGGTCAGCATTGAAACCGCATACGTTCGGGTCATCATCGGGATAATTGGCCATTCTTTACGTTGCTTTAGATCGAGCGTTGTATCCATTGTGCAACGTCCCCAACCATCGCTCAGACTCGACACCTCATGTTCATAACCGTAGAGGCTGCTCACCGTCGTGTTATCCCTTCCATCACGGTCCCAAATCGTGACTCTGTCCCGGCCATCATTACCCCTCCCTCCTTACCCTTTTCCCATCCCGATGACACCACCCCACATCCGACAGACGAACCACCACTTATCATCGAGTCCTCCCACCCCACTTCTCAGGTGTCTCCAGCCAACATCTCCACTCACTTCCATTCTGCTGCAGCACCACTGAACATGCAGCTGGAGATCCCTTTCTCGTTTCTCCCTTCTCGGCGGCTTGAACGGGCGGTGGTCGCGATAAGTTGCGCACATGTACTACGTTGCGGGAGAGTACTAAATGAGAAAAATATTTCCTTCTGTTGTCCGTCTGCAGGGAGTGTATCGTTGAGCGGCATTGATGCAGCCCACTCGTTCTCGTTTTAGCTTTTCTCTTTGAGCGCTGCAAGGTCATCAGGATTGAGATGATACTCGAGGTGTCCAGCATAGATAGCCTTGCGGGTTATTTAGATATGGACTAGAGATGATAACTTTTGACTGAGAGTGAGATGAAAGAGACACCCTTTTGTGATGAGCCTCAGCTTCCAAGGTCGTGCCTTGCGCTTACGTTATCGATCACGTTCATCCCGCTTTGACCCTCTGACCCTTGACTTAGTCACGCCACTTGACGTGACCTCTCTCACCCGGGGTCAACTTGACTTGTACAACGCTGAAATTAGCTACTCGAGTTCGTCATCTTGGGCCTCAGGAGGCGGGAGGGATGCTCCAGTTGTGAGATGGTTTAGCTAGTCGGACAGTACGCACTGGGGCACGGGCCACTGCATGGCTGTTCTGTGGATGCATTGATCTGTTGGCTGTTGCTGCGCGTGTTGCTGGAGGGTAGAGCGACTAGTAGGGGATTCCCGGGATTGCCGTCCACGCGCGATACAGTCGAGGTGAGGGCGAGGCCAACGTTCGCGCGTGTTGTCCGCGTTTGCATTGCTCTTCCCGTGCTCACCAAGATCCCCTCAACTTCCAACCTCTTCCCAAGTAGTTACAACTCATTACTGAGTTCTAAGATGTCTCAACCTGATAATCAAGATCCTGGAAGGGGCAATGGTACTATTTCCAGCTCGGCTTTTCCTCACCAAATTCACTCACACCTATATTATAGATGACCACCTCAACCATCCTCTGTTGGCATCGAATCAGCCATTCCGGGGAGAGTCCAATTTCGGCGATAGCTCAGGGCCTCTCTTCACCATGTATTCGAAAATTGCAGAGGAAGAAGACAACAAGATGGCAGAACGATGGCAAAAGGATGCTGATGGTATCATTATCTTCGTGCGTCCCGAGGGCACCTTCCATGCTACTGTGTACTAATTGGAAAGCTAAATAGACTGGTCTCTTCTCTGCTGTCGTGGCTACATTCGTCGCTGTATCCATCCAAGACCTTCGACCGAACTCACAGGATACGTCCGCTTTCTATCTCAAGGAAATGTATCAGCTCCAAGCCAACCCCAATGTATCTCCCTCATCTCCCCCTTCTGCTGTCGCTCAACCTCCGGCATTCTCTCCGCCGACATATGCTGTCTGGGTCAACTCATTGTGGTTTCTGAGTCTGGTGATTAGCCTCACATGTGCGATGCTGGCAACGTCCTTACAGCAGTGGGCCCGTCGATACCTCAGGATGACTCAGCCGGCGCGATGCAGTCCACACAAACGGGCGCGGGTGCGTGCATTATTTGCAGATGGCGTCGGCAAATTTCGTGTGGATTGGGTGGTTGAAACCTTGCCCGCCTTGGTACATCTGTCCTTGTTCATCTTCTTCGCGGGCCTCGTCATCTATCTGTTCAATATCAATCATACTGTCTTCAGTACGGCGATGTGTTGGATCGTACTTTTGTCAGCCGGCTATGGATTCATCACGTTGATGCCAATCTTCTGGACCGACAGCCCATATTATTCGCCGCTGTCTTCGCTTCTTGCGTCACTTTGTCGTGGCCTTCTAAACAAAGTCATCACATTTATAGATATATTGATTCGTCCCTTTGGCGGTCAGATCTTGCTGCGCTACGTCACCCTGGTGACTCCCTTTGTGTCATGGTTGACGAAGGGTGTAGAGGGGGAAGCTGAAGAAGCTGTTTCGAAACGATCCACGGAAATCGACGGCCGTATCGTGGAGTGGACGATCGACGCTCTGAGCGAAGATGACGCATTAGAAGAGCTCTTTGAGGCCGTACCGGGCTTTTATAAATCGGATGTCGTCAAGGATCTCCGACCACATCTTCCTATCCTGCTTCGGTGGAAGATCGAAGATACGCTGACCGGATTCTTGGAGCGCACCTTGCTATCAAATTCAATCTCTGCTGCGGTCAAGATCCGTCGGCTCACCATCTGCCTCGATGCCGCTTTTGAGATAGAACCCAACGTCGGAGTTCAGCACCTCTTGAATACAATCAGCGAAGGGGACTGGCATGGAGCGCCTCATTCTGTCGAGATTGCGCATTTCCTGAGATCTTGGGTCAAAGCAAGCAACGAACGGTTCGACGAGCAGATGAAAGTTATGATTGCCCGCATTATCGCAAGTGTGCAGGAACGCGATGACCGTTGGATCGCGCTTGCCATGGACCACTTGGGCGTTCCAGAACGGGTTCTTCAGGACTATCTTGCAAATGGAGACAGCGTCCTCCTGGCCAACTTGATCGACTTGACTCCCCACTACATTCGCTCTAAACGCATTTCATCTAAAGTCTTAGAACTGGTTGCCAGGTTTGACATATGTAATGCCCTTCCTGAATTGCAGCACGAGTTCTGTGCCCTGTGGAACGAAATCGTTGAGGGTCCCCGGATTAACTACAATTACTATCTTGTGAGTACGCTCAAAGCGATTCGCCATCTGTACATCGCTTTACACAAAGACACCGATGCTGCCCCGACCGCATTCTCCGATTCCACCCCCGATCTCGACGACATTCTATACAAGTCATCGTCGTATCTATCCTGCCACATCCCTGGCCATTTCGTTCGCGAGTTGTCATCTCGAGGATTTACTCACCGTCCTGCTACCACTTTCATCGCTGTCCCACCTCATGACTCAATCCAGGCCACCGTCACCCATTCCTCGCCTGCATCCTATCCAGATGATACCACTTCTCACTTGGCAGACAAGCCATCGTTGGTCGTCGAGTCTTCCCCCCTCGCTCCTCGTGCCACTGTGCCTCCACCCAATGACGCCATTTCTTTTGATTCAGCTGCCACCACCTCAACACAAGCCAACTCGAACTACCCTACCATCTCGTTGTCGGCATCCTCTGACGCTCATCCCACTCAGACAACTATCCCCCACCTGACCTTCGCCCACTCCTCTAGTGGTACTACCGATCCTATTTCTCTCTCGCCTTCAATGGTGTCTGGGATGTCATCTTCATCCAAGCAGATGCCGCCAAATGAAGGTCTTTCTCCCCCCTCCTCAGGCACCACAATCCCTCTCATCGTTCGACAAAGCTCCTCCGTTTTTGATCGCACAACTGGTGTACTTGATGATTCCCAGGGTTCGAATGACCCTATGCCTGCGGAAGCCTCTGGTCATCCACTTCAACCAGCCCACTCAGCACCAGACATAGCCACAGATTGTTTATCCCGTTCCCGCGATTCATTATCTCCCTCTCACGACGTCGGCCATTCACAGTAGAACTGAGAGTTCCGTGCTATCTCGGCGGCGCTGACATGTAGTTGGTCTTATTATCTTGTCCCGATTGATATTGTGCGCCACCTGGTCAATGTGCTTCTCGTATGTTTCATTCGTTGTTACCATCCCTTTTATGGACTCGAGGCCATGCAGGCTCAGTTTACATTACTTCCCGCCAACAATTTCCGGAACCATTCCTACCCGTCCCAGCTGTCCTCTACTCACCATATATCTCCCTTTTACGTTGCACTAGCAACTTTAGATCTCTTTCGTTTATCCCTCTCAACCGTAATCTATACGGTAGATTGCATACATCGGATCATTTATTCCTCAAAACTTGTTCGACTTGTTATCAAATGAGCACGCACAAGGTACACGCACAAGCCAACAGATGCCGGTGTGCACAAGGATGAATCTCTTCGAGGACCAAAAATATACCGTTTGAATCCTACCTCTCTCCGTGCCCACTCTGCCGTATCATCACCATTTGTCAACAGGTTCTAGACCAAAATCCCTGGTGTGAGCTTGTCCCATGTCTTGTCCGAGTTTCCTGATATCAACAAGACGCCAAAGACTAACAACGACTTCTCCCTAAAGCTCATCCTAGTTCGGAGTGTCCCCTGAGGTAGGTGTTGACAAGTTTCGGGTTGCCTGGACTGTTGCAGCCTTGCCAGCGTTGGTCCCATCTTTCCTTGTTCATCTTCGCGGACCTCGTAATCTATCTGTTCAACAATCAATCATACTGTCTTCAGCGCGGTGGCCTGTTGGATAGGACTTTTGTCTGCAGGATACACATGCATCATGCTAATGCCAAGTTTTCTGCACTACAGTCCATACGTCAAAAAAGTCAAAAAATTCAAGAATGAGCCTACATTTCATTAAAAGTTATTCTCAGCCAAATTCTCAAAGAGTAATCAAGTCAGAAAAAGTACAAAACATTACAAAAAGTAGCAAAATTACCACTTTTTTACTTGGAAAAGTAAAAAGTAAAAAAGTTTATGTATATTTTCCTGATGTAGGCGGTCAGTGGCGGTGATCAGCGGTGTGGCAAGTCGGACTAGTCGGACCAGCGCTCCATGGATCTTCGCACGGATGTTATATTGGGGCCCTGCCAGTAGCCACTCAGATCCATGGCGCCCCACAGCATTTGCATTGCTCTTCCCGTGCTCACCAAGATCCCTAGTAGTTACACTCACCACTGTGTTTTGACATGTCTCAATCTGAAAATCAAGATCCTGAAAGGGGCAATGGTACTATTTCCAGCTCGGCTCTCCCTCACCAAATTCACTCACCTATTTTGTACAGTAGATGACACCTCAACCATCCCCTGTTGGCATCGAATCAACCATCCCGGGGAGCGTCCCATTTCGGCGATACTTCAGGGCCTCTCTTCACCATGTATTCGAAAATTGCAGAGGACGAAGACAACAAGATGGCAGAACGTTGGCAGAAGGATGCTGATGGAATCATTATCTTCGTGCGTCCCGAGGGCACCTTCCATGCTGCTGTGTACTAATTGGAAAGCTAAATAGACTGGTCTCTTCTCTGCTGTCGTGGCTACATTTGTCGCTGTATCCATCCAAGACCTTCGACCCAACTCACAGGATACGTCCGCTTTCTATCTCAAGGAAATGTATCAGCTTCAAGCCAACCCCAATATATCTCCCTCATCAATCCCTTCTGCTGTCGCTCAACCTCCGGCGTTCTCTCCGCCGACCTATGCTGTCTGGGTCAACTCGCTGTGGTTTCTGAGTCTGGTGATTAGCCTCACATGTGCGATGCTGGCAACATCCTTACAGCAGTGGGCCCGTCGATACCTCAGGATGACTCAGCCAGCACGGTGCAGTCCACACAAGCGAGCACGTGTGCGTGCATTTTTTGCGAATGGTGTTGACAAGTTTCGGGTTGCCTGGATTGTTGAAGCATTGCCAGCGTTGGTCCATCTTTCCTTGTTCATCTTCTTCGTGGGCCTCGTCATCTATCTGTTCAACATCAATCACACTGTCTTCAGCACGGTGGCTTGTTGGGTGGGACCTTTGTCCGGAGTCTACTTATGCATCACGTTGATGCCAAGTTTTCTGCACGACAGCCCATACTATTCGCCTCTTTCCTCAGCAGCTTGGCTGCTTTGCACCTTCATACTATTCACTGTCTATTTTGTTCTATCCATACTCTTCATTCCCTTTCACAATGCGAGAGAGCGCTATAAATCCTCAGTAATTAAGCCTCTGTACTGGTTCCTGAACAGTGTGGAGGGGGAAGTTGAAGAAGCTGCTTCGGAAGGATCATCGGAGATGGACAGCCGTATCGTGGAGTGGACGATCGATGCTCTGAGCGAAGATGACACACTGGAAGAGTTCTCTGAGGCCATACCTGGCTTCTATAAATCGGATGTGGTCAAGGATCTCCGAAAGCATCCTCCTACAATCGTTCAGTGGAGGATCCTAGATACGCTCACTGGATTCTTAGAGCGCACCTTGTCATCGAATTCAGTCTCTGCTCCGATCAAAATCCGTCGGCTCACCATTTGCTTCAATGCCGCTGGTGAGATGCAACCCCGTTTCGCAGTTTGGATGATGTTGAAGAGTGTCCGCGATGGGGACTGGCATGGGGCGCCCCATTCCGTTGCAATTGGGCATTTTCTAAGATCCTGGGTCAAAGCGAATGGCGGACAGCTCGCCCAGGTGATACATGTCATAATTGCCCGCATTGTCGCAAGTGTGCGGGAACGCGATGACCGTTGGATTGCGCTTGCCATGGACCACTTGGGCGTTCCGGAAGGGGTTCTTCAGGACTATCTTGCGTATGGGGATAGCGTGCTCCTGGCCAACTTGATCCACTCGACTCGCCATCACATTCGCTCTGGAATCGTTCCATCCAAAATCTTAGAACCGATTTCCAAGTTTGACATAGATAATACCCTTCCTGGACTGCAGCACGAGTTCTGCGCCCTGTGGAACGAAATCGTTGAGGATCCCCGGATGTACGAGGTCTATGACCACAACTACCATCTTGTGAATATCCTCAAAGCGACTCGCCATTTGTACATCGCTTTACACGAAGACACCGATGCTGCTCCGACCGCATTCTCCGATTCCACCCCCGATTCTCACTCCATTCTATTCCAGCCGTCGTCGTATCCATCCTGCAACATCCCCAGCCATCTCGCTCGTGAGTTGTCAGCTGGAGACTATCCAGACAATGCCACTCCTCACTTGACAGACAATCCATCGTTAGTTGTCACGTCTTCCCACCTTGCACCTCATGCAAGTGTGCCACCACACAATCATGCCATTCCTTTTAATTCGGCTGCAACTAGCCCAACTAGCTTAACACGAGCCAACGCGATCTACCCTACCATCCTGTCGTCAGCATCCTCTGAGCCTCATCCCACTCCGAAAGCTATCCCGCACCTGGCCGTCTCCCACTCTAGTGGTACTACCGATCATATTCCCCCCTCGCTTTCAATGGTATCTGCTCGACCGTGTTCCTCTATTCCTGACTCCACAGTTGATGTATTTGGTCATTCCCAGGGTCCGAATGACCGTACGCCCGCGGAAGCCTCTGGTTATCCACCTCAACCCGCCCACTCAACACTAGACATAGCCACAGATTGTTTATCCCGTTCTCGTGATTCATTATTGCCCTCTCACAACCTCGGCTATTCGCAGTAGAACTGAGAGTTCCGCGCTATCTCAGCAGCGCTGACATGTAGTCGATCTTATTATCCTGTCCCAATTGATATGCGCCACCTGATCAACGTGCTTCTTCTCGTATGTTTGGACTCGAGGGGGTAGCAGGCTCGGTTTACATGTGCCAACAATTTCCGGAACCATGCCTACCCATCGTTGCCATGCTCTACTCACCATGCATGTCCTTTTTACGTTGTAATGGCAGATTTAGTTCATCGATGAGATTTGGGGTAGTTGATTTATTTAGGCAACTTTCCCAAGTTATACTGATATTGATAGACCGTGACTGAGATGAGAGCGGGAAGAGAGCAAGAAATGTAGAGAGAGCAGGCACTGGATAATAGAATGAAAATTTCTCAGAGAGACAAGACGAAGGCAGACACTGAGTCCTGAGCCCATCCGACTCAGGTGCCCAGCGCCGCCCAACCGGCCTCCCGGAGCTCCGTTTCAACGTTTGCGTTGCTCCTCAAGTTCCCACACACTCTTTAGCTTCCAGCCTCTTCCTACCCTCCATACTGAGCAATCTATCTTTTTTTAAATTTAATGCCTCAACCCCATAATCAAGACCCTGAAAGAGGCATAGGTACTCTGTCTGCAGCTCTGCCTTTGCCCTGACCGAATTTACTCACCTGTATGGTAGATGGCCACCTCAACCATCCTCCGTTAGCGCAGTTTGCGAGTCAGCCTTCCCAGGGAGAGTCCAACTTTGGTGATAGCTCGGCGCCTCTCTTCACCATGTATTCGAAAATTGCAGAGGAAGAGGACAACAAGATGGCAGAACGATGGCAAAAGGATGCTGATGGTATCATTATTTTCGTGCGTCCTGAAGGTACCTTGCATTCTGCTGTGTACTAATTGTAGAGCTAAATAGAATGGTCTCTTCTCTGCTGTCGTGGCTACTCTCGTCTCGGTGTCCATCCAAGACATTCGACCGAACTCACAGGATACGTCTGCTTTCTATCTCAAGGAAATGTATCAGCTTCAAGCCAACCCCAATATATCCCCCTCATCAACCCCTTTTGCCGTCACTCAACCTCCGTCGTTCTCTCCACCGACATATGCTGTCTGGGTCAACTCGCTGTGGTTTCTGAGTTTGGTGATTAGCCTCACATGTGCGATGCTGGCAACGTCCTTGCAGCAGTGGGCCCGTCGATACCTCAGGATGACTCGGCCAGCACGGTGCAGTCCACACAAGCGAGCACGTGTGCGTGCATTCTTTGCGAATGGTGTTGACAAGTTTTGCGTCACCTGGGTTGTTGAAGTATTACCCGCCTTGGTCCATCTTTCCTTGTTCATCTTCTTTGCAGGCCTCCTCATCTACCTGTTCAACATTAATCACACTGTCTTCACCATGATGGCTCATTGGATGGGACTTTTGTCTGCAGTATACATATGCATCACGCTGATGCCAAGTTTTCTGCACGAGAGCCCCTACAATCGCCACTGTCTTCCACAATCTGGTTTCTTTGTACCCTCATACTATGCACTGTCTACTTGGTCATATACATATTCATCAAGCCCTCTATCGGGATCAATAATGAGACCCCACCTCTCTTTGCATTGCCGATGGGTGGCTTACTGGGGTGGTTCGTAGGCGGTGTGGAAGGGGAAGTTGAAAAAGCTGCTTCAAAAGGGTCATCGGAGATAGACAGCCGTATCGTGGAGTGGACGATCAACGCTCTGAGTGAAGATGATGCAATCGAAGCGTTTGCTGAGGCCATACCTGGCTTCTACAGATCATCCGTGGTCAAGGGTCTCCGGCGAACTCTCCCCATCCAGGTTGAGGGGAGAATCCTCATTCCAATGAGGAGTTTCTTGGATCGTACCTTGTCGTCCAATTCAGTCTCTGCTCCGGTCAAAATTCGTCGGCTCACCATCTGCCTCAACGCGGCCAGTGAGCTAGGCATCATCAATGGAGTTGAGTGCTTGCTCAGTTCAATGCCCCTTGGGAATTGGCAGGGAGTGCCCCATTCCATTGAGATTGCCCATTTTCTGACATCCTGGAGCAAAGCCAACCCTGGACAGTTCCCCTTGTTGATACGAGGCATCAATGCTCGCATTCTCTTAAGTGCGCGGGAGCGCGATGGCCATTGGTTTGCACTCGTTATGGAATGCCTGCGCGTTCCGGAACGTGTCCTTCAGGACTATCTCGCCCACGAGGATAGCCTGCAACTCGCTTGCTTGATACTCTTCTGCCGCTACGCCCTTGATGCTCATTACAGGGTACGCGGAGATCTACAGCCACTTTGCGAAATTGATATATGCAATACCCTTCCTGGACTGCAGCATGAGTTCTGTTCAGTTTGGAACCAACTCGTTCAAGCTACTCAGAACAGGGGGCGGTATAATAAAAATCCTTACGATGTAGTGATCCAGATTCGCCATCTTTACGCTTCTTTACACCCAGGCACGGATGCTGCGCCGACCGCGTTGACGCAGCCCAGTTCCGCCCTCTTCTCCGATATTCGCCAGCACCTATCGACGTATCCGTCATGCAACATTCCCGGTCATCGCTACGACTTGATGCCTCACAATCACGGGTTGTCAGCTGCAGAGGCCCCTTACCATTCCACCGCCGCTGACTATTCCACTAGTTCGTCGACGGCGATCTCTGACCTCCCCTCCGTTCTGGCAGCTGCCACGTCCATCCCTCAACCGGCCTTCACCCCCTTGTCTGATAGTACCATCGACCTGCGACCCACTGGCAGTACAGATCACCCTCCTCTTTCTCCGTCCACGGTACCTCGGATGTCATCTTCACCTTCCCCCACCCTGCCTGCCATCGACACTCTTCCTATGGACTTACGGTCCTTCCCACCGTCTTCATCTCAGTCTAACCAAGTGCCCCCGATGCAGGACTTCATCTCCCAAACTCGAGTACCACCATTCCTCTCATCCTTTCACAGGGTCCCTCCGTTTCTGACACTGCCGTTGCGTTGAATATAGAGGCACTGGGCGCACCTGACGATTCGCGAGGCTTGGATGACCCTACTTCCTGTGAGGCCCACTCATTATCCACATCAGACGGCGTAATCTGCACCTGACATAACCACGGATGTTTCATCCCATTCAAATGGATGCAATGAGGATTCTGTATTATTTCAAGCGCAATCGTTCATATAACGGTGGTTTCACGTTCATGCATGCTTCAATATGTCTGCTCTTCCGTCCTTGGCCTGAGCGTTGAATGTACGCATCATGGCTGGCTTGGCTCGCTTTTCTTTTCTTTCCTTCAGCAATGTCCCAAAATATACTAATCTCTTGCTTACTGCTCCAAACTTTGTCTCTTTCGCGAAGCCTTCCCGCACTCTATAACTTGAGCTGTGATCCCAGCACGTGTTTCTTCACTGTACGCGCATGCCGTACTCAGGTGATATATTTCTCTATGAAACAGCCATCCACAACCTCAGCTTATGATTGTGCACGTGTGCGTTCTGCATTGTGCTACATCTCTCTCCGCCGCCCATCCATGTATTGCATAAACACATGCACATGCTGCACGGGTGCTCCGGGAGGAATGGGCTGCCCTTAGCCTGAGGGAGGGCGAGAGCAGTGTGTTTTCGCGTTCGTCTTGGTCGAAATAGTGTATTATACGATGGACGTACCATCGCCCCTCTCCGCGTGATACTTGATGTGGTGGAACCGTTGACTAAAACATCCACGCGGGCCTAGACTGCTCTCTCGACAAGCTACGCTCTCCCCCATTAATCTCAGCGAATGCTGAAAGTCACACGCCGCATGATCGCGCTGCTCAGCTGACCTTTTTCTCGAGGATAACAAGGCTCGAAAGGTACTTTGCTTCTCATCCTCCGTTTCTCCTCCACACCTACGTTAAACCCGCAAGTTCTTGCGGCGTAAAGTCTTTGGACACTTGACATCCCTCCAGTCAAGAGCACTGTTCGCGCTTCCTTCACCGTATCATCTATCCCACTTCACATAACCACCCTGCCGGCTGCCAGCCCGCCCCTGCCGATAACCCTCTTAGACATGCAACCCCTGACCATAGATCATTCCGCTCTTGACACCTTGCATTCACGCTCTTCTCCACTCATCTCCTCTCCCATGGACTCAACGACACGGATCGGGTGCGTGTATATTTACACGCTGGCAAGAGGCGGAACGAGTTCGATGCATTGGTCTGTGTTGCCGTTTCCGGGGCTGTAAGAATCGCAAGGGAGGAGAGAGCAAGGCTCGGGTTGTATGAGCCCCGAGCCCAAGTGGAAGCAAGTATTTGGTCAGAATTCTACTAATACAATATCTGCACAAGGCTTAGCGAAATTAACTATGGCCAATGTCATAATGTGGGGTTTGCAATACTCAAGTTCGTCATCTTGAGCCTCATCAGGAAGCGGGTGGCATGCCCCAGTTATTACAGTAGTTGGTGGCGCGGCCAGCTGGGGCACATGGCTGTCCTGTTAATGCAACTGATTCGTTGCTGCATGTTGCTGGATGAGATCCGATAGGACCTCACAGGCCTCACTTAGTAGTAAGCTTTGTCGAGAATCGAGGGGGAGTGTGACTAGCAGGGGATTGGCGTCCTGCCCGATACAGTTGAGTCGTCCCTGAGCTGTTGATTGGGCTCTGCGCGCGTCCAACGTCCAACGTCCAACCATCAGCTCGTGTTGCTCTTCCCGCGCTCACCTCAACTTGCAACCTCTGCCCAAGTAGTTACACTCATCACTGAGTTTTTATATGTCTCAACCTGATCATCAAGATCCTGAAAGAGGCGATGTCATCGTGATGGGTACCATTTCCAGCTCCCCTTTTCTTCGCTAAAATTCGCTCACACCTATATTGTAGATGACCACTTCAATCATCGTCTGTCAGCACCGAATTCGAGTCAGCCATCTCAGGGAGAGTCAAATTTCGGCGATAGCTCGGGGCCTCTCTTCACCATTTATTCGAAAATTGCAGAGGAAGAAGACAGCAAGATGGCAGAACGATGGCAAAAGGATGCTGATGGAATCATTATCTTCGTGCGTCCCGAAGGCACTTTCCATTATGCTGTGTACTAATTGGAAAGCTAAATAGACTGGTCTCTTTTCTGCTGTCGTGGCTACATTCGTCGCTGTATCCATCCAAGACATTCGACCCAACTCGCAGGATACGTCTGCTTTCTACCTCAGGGAAATGTATCAGCTCCAAGCCAACTCCAATATATCTCGTCCATCCACCTCTTCTGCTGTGGCTCAACCTCCTGTCTTCTCTCCACCGACATATGCTGTCTGGGTCAACTCGCTGTGGTTTCTGAGTTTGGTGATTAGCCTCACATGTGCGATGCTGGCAACGTCCTTGCAGCAGTGGGCACGTCGATACCTCAGGATGACTCAGCCAGCACGGTGCAGTCCACACAAGCGTGCGCGGCTGCGTGCATACTTCGCAAATGGCCTTGACAAATTTCGGGTCGGCTGGGCTGTTGAAGCATTGCCGGCCTTGGTACATCTTTCCCTGTTCATCTTCTTTGTGGGCTTGGCGATTTATCTGTTCAATATCAATCACACTGTCTTCAGCGCGGTGGCCTGTTGGGTGGGACTTCTGTCTGCGGTCTACATATGCATCACGTTGATGCCAAGTTTTCTGCACGACTGCCCATACTATTCACCGCTTTCCTCGACCGTGTGGTTCCTTTTTACCATCATACTGTGGACGGCCTATGGATCTCTAAGAATATTCATCATGGTCTTTCGCTATGAGTCCTTCAAGCGCTACAAATCCTTTATGATCAAGTTTGTCAATTGGTTCACAGAGGGTGTGAAGGCGGAGGCGGAGGAAATTGGTTTGGAAGGATCATCGGAGATCGACTGCCGCATCGTGAAGTGGACGATCGATGCCCTAAGCGAAGATGATGCATTAGAAGAGTTCTTGGAGGCCATACCTGGCTTCTATAGATCGGATCTGGTCAATGATCTCCAACCAGATCCTTCTGGATTGTTTCAGTTGAACACACTGTTTATGATGGCTGAATTCTTGGATCGCACCCTTTCGTCGAATACAGTCTCTGCTCCCGTCAAAATCCGTCGGCTCACAAGTTGTCTCAACAGCGCCGGTCATGTAAAGACCCCCTATGGGGTTGAATGGTTGTTGGGCCTAAATTCCTGTGGGAACTGGCACGGAGCACCCAATTCAGTTGAGGTCGGCCATTTCCTGACATCCTGGAGCAAAGCCAACGATGGACAGTTCGCCTGGTCTGTACGAGGTGTGAATGCCCGCATCGTCTCCAGTGTGCGGGAACGCGATGACCGTTGGTTTGCACTCGCTATGGATTGCCTGGGAGTTCCGGAACATGTTCTTCGGGACTATCTCGCCCATGGAGATAGCTTGCAACTCGCCTGCTTAGTTCTCTTCGGCCGCCATGCCCTTCGTAGTGGAGGCGTGTTATATCAAGCTCTGCAACTTGAGCCATTTTGCGAATTTGATATATGTAATACCCTTCCTGGACTGCAGCACGATTTCTGTTCACTGTGGAATGAACTTCATCGAGAGACACAGGGCGAAGACATTAGAATGGCTCACAATGCCGGATTTGTCTTCACCGTGGTGCGCCATCTTTACTTCGCTTTACATCAAGGCACCGACAGTGCACTGGCCACGTTAACGTTACCCGACCGCCGCTCTGAAATTCGCCAGCACTTATGGACGTATCCGTTGTGCAGTATTCCTGATCATCGCTCAGGCTCGACGTCTCATGTTCACGAGTCGTCAGTTGCAGAGGTCTCTCGGCCTCCTGCTGCTGCTTCCATCGATGTCCCTCATCGTGACTCAGTCTTGGCCAACATCACCCCTTCCTCCTTGCTTGCGTCCGGTCTAGACGATTCCACTCCGCGCCATCCCGACTGGCCGTCACCAGTCATCGAGTCATCTTCCTACCCAACTCCTCAACTGCCTCCATCCAACCCCACTACTCCGCTGAATTCGGCCAGCATTTCAACACAACCCACCGCCGCTGACCACCCTGTCGTGTTGCCGACTGCGACGACCTCTGTCCCTCATTCCATTCTGGAAGCTACTACATCCATCGCCCTGCAACGCACTGGCAGTACAGATCACCCTTCTCTCTCTCCATCCACTTTACCGGGGATGTCGTTTTCATCTTCCGCCACCCCACCTCCAAGCAACACCCATCCTGTGGATTCATGGTCCTTTCCGACGTCTTCGTCTAACCAAACCCCTCCCAATCAGGATCAGGATCAGGGACTTCCACCCGGGCCCACAAACTCAGGTATCACGATCCCTCTCCTCGCTCGACAAATTTCCTCCAGTTCTGGCCCGACCATTGATGCACTTGGTGACTCTCGGGGTCCGAATGACCCTGCTTCCACGGGGCCTCTCATTATCAACCAGCCGACGACTCAGCGCCAGACCTAGCCACAGATCGTTTAGTCCCTTCCCGTGATTCAGTGTTCTTCCCCTCTCACGACCTCGGCCGTTCGCAATAGGAACTAGGAATTCCGCGCTCTTTTTCAGCGGCGCTGACATGCAGTCCCACCTCGTTGGCGGACTCACGACGTCAATTGTAATTTGTGAGTTCCGGCATTTGTCGTCTGTCAGCAATATGTTATGACTCAGTGTTCCTGTGCTAGATGATGAAACCGGTCCGTGTAACTCGCTAGTTGACCTACACCTTGTCATGTGTCGGTGCCGGTCTCATCATCTGCACCTATTGGTACTGTACGCCACCTGGACATCGTGCCCACTTTTTCCATATGCCCCATTTCTTACCTCATCATCCCTTATGGATTTGGGGCCCAGGCAAAGCTCAGTCCACAATGTTTTCTCGCCAAGGATCCCCGGAACTATTTCTACCCACTATAGCTGTCCCGTACTCACAATGCACGATTCCTCCCATTTATGGTGTACTAACAAATTTTGATCCCTACCTTATATAAACTATATGTGGATCGCATACATAGGGGGATTTACAGCACGCACGAGGTGTATACAGCTAAAGCCAGTCAACAGATCCCGGCGTGCACAAAGATGAACTTCTGCTGCGAGGATTAAAGATCACGCAGTTTGAACCATATTCCAAACCACTTCTCTCCGCGCCCACTCTGCCACATCATCTTCTCCATTTACCAAGAAGTTCCAAATCAGTATCCTTGGTGTGAGCTCGACCCATGCCCCGCTTGAGCTTCCTGATGTCATCGAGGCGCGCCACAGACTAACAACGACTTCTCCCCAGAGCTCATGAGGATCCGTAGTGTTCCCCTCACGTATGTTGTATGACGTATGGCGCAAGTGAGAGGACGACCGCAGCGTGATTGGGAACGTTGCCAGAATCAGATCCCTCTCCAGATGGCGAAGGCTGCGGAGGCAGTGGGAGAGGAGGACATTGAAAGTGGGAACGGCGGGACCTGGCAGCAGACCAAGCTTCATGACGATGCGTGACTTCAATTGTAGTGTCGCAAGGAGAGACGCTGACGCTAATGCTAGCAATTGATTAGTCTGGGTTGCAACCAGGGTGGCGGGACAAGTACCCATATCACCTTGAATCAAAGTCATACACCTCCCAATGGCTGCCCGCCATTCACCCCCGGCAGCGGACTCCAACCTCGAAGGGTCGACGACGTCGAGAATGTTTTCCAACACTCTCATCCACAACAAACTCTCGTCTTCTCGCGGGGATAAAAGCATCATTTCGATCCACGATAGCAGTCCTGACTTGAGTACAAGGGACGTCGTAATCCGCCGACTATTCGTGAGGTTCAGCAAGATCTATTTGGGGACGCAACAAGTTTGTCTAGCTCAATTTACGAGAAACAAAGGATAGATCGGAGACGTGCCTCCAAGATTTCGTTCCTCAGAGTTCGGTCTTGCCGACCGCCCTGGAACAGACTAGCTAGCAAGTCCCAAGTATGTCTCCGCTTGAAGACTTTCCATTCTATGTCCCCGGCGCCAAGCATAGCATCCGCTATAAATTTGAGAATCCAGCTGCGCTCTCTTCGCCAGTCATCGGAACTGCTGTACAACATGCCATACAACATCGGAACATCAGTCATGTCAAGCTCCGGTCGTTGGAGAAGGAAGCGTGCTGTGAGAGGGTAGATAAAGTGGTCTGGATAGAAAACACCGCGCAGTGCGTGCGCAAGAAGTAGCGTCGAAAATGATGGCAACCGCGGGAATGGCTCATCTTCGAGGGGTTCTTTGACGGCATCTTTCAATAGGTGTAAGATATAAAGGACATGAGGCTTTTCCTGCATATCGGCACTCTGTCCAGCGGGCTGGGTCAAGACTAATTTACTGATTGAAGTATGTGAATTAGCGGACCTGAAGAGCATCCATGATGACACTGATCTGCGCCACGCATGCGTCGCGGAGTAAGCCATTCCGAGACGAAAGCGAGCGGATTAGCAGGCCGACGACGTTCGTTCGGAAGAACTGGACCCATTGTGCAGTGGACGAAGGTCGTTGGGTAGCCATAACGTGGGCCACGAGCAAGGTCACAAACACAGGGTCACAAACACGATCCTCGAAGGGATGCGTAGAGTCAAGATGATGTCCGAGATTATCCAATTTTCTCCAAGATGGGAACTGTGAACAGGCTCGAAAAACAGAGGCGGGGTCGAGGTTAAAAAGGACATCCAATGGGTTGTCTGAGCCTGAAACGGAGCGAGTCAACAATGATGCTGCTGATACTTTTCTCGTCTCTTCAAAAAGAGAGAAGACATTTAGCAGTCGGCGGTCGGCGATCGATAACGTGCCGCCATAGATGGGAGAAAGAGGGAGAACGTGGCTCGGTTGACAAGTATTTGCAGGGTGCTTGAAGAAGAGCACGTGAACAAGGTGGATGACAGAATCTCGGCAAGTTGCATTCATCTCAGTGTGTTTATAGAAGTCGGCATGTTGAATGATACTTTGCAGATGTCGGTTGACGAAGAGCGGCTGAAATTCCGAGAGTCAGTAACACCTCGATTCAAAAGCACAAAGCACAGAGACAAGCCTTTAGATGCGTGGCATCAACCAAGGTCACCCCGAAATCGATTGCTCTCATGTCAGACAGCCGATTCTGGATCAGCGCTGTAAGGACGGCGTCGGTGAGGTGTGGCTTGATACTTGGGAAGCACTTCGCGAGACTCGCTGTTCAGATAAATTGATTAGCATACTGCGATGATTCAAACCAGCGGCGTCGCACTTAGAGCCTTTACAACTCGGTCGTCCAAAATCTCAGGGCCGGCAAAGGACCGCGATACCCAGCTTAATGCATACTCTAGAAGAGAATGAACGAAAGTATCGCTCTCCTGAGGGAGAACCTCGATTAAATGTTTGCCTAATTGCAGCATCTCAGCCGTTAGCGTGTCCGCTGGCATGCTCTTGACGCAAGCCAGAAGATTGGAGAAGAGCTCGGCACGCAGGGACGGCAGCTTCTGAACCATTGCATGAACGGCCCGTCTACACGTGAGGCGATGGTTCTGGGGAGCCTGAGCATCCAAAATACTCGCTATCAGCTCGTCAAAATGTTTTTTCCATGTTCCGCTCGATCCGATGTCGGAAATATCGCTTGCATCGAGCCAGGACCATAAGACAGGAGCAAGATGCAACGTTGACTGGTTTAGCGACGCTCTTGATTCCAGAAACGTGTGGGTGATCTGTCTTGCAATTTCACTGGCGTATATCAAGTTTTTGATGATAGACACCGTGGACGGAGTCCATTCTGGACGCTTGAGGAAAATAGAGACATCGAGGCCTTCACTTTTAAACTCCAAACGTTTTGACCAGCGAGAGCAAGACGTAAGGACAAGTGACTCTACGGCAGATGGGTTACAATCACCGGCAGGAGGAACTCCATCAATCCAAGCTATAGAGGTAGCATCTACTGCTTTTGCAATCAGGCCCTCCAGCAGGGTCCAATTTTGTTGCATGGAACAGAGGGACACGAGCTGTGGAAGGCGCGAACGCAAGCCAGGAACATCGCCGCCTGTAGCATTGAGATGCCGCTCAATAGCCAAGAAAACTGCCTGAAGGACGTCACGAATACCCTCATTTCTGATGGAACTGAAATCCAGGAGAACTTGGTCGAGGATGGAGAGGACTTCTTCGTGACCCATGTATGGAAGCCAGAGGTTAATCTAGGAAAGTGAGTCCATAAAGGGAGATAATAAGGTAGGATATTATCATACTTGCGCAAGCGTGAAATGGGCAGCCAATGACGAGAGCTGGGTCCAATGGGAGCTGAAGGGCAACAATAAGCTACGGTCAGTGACGTTGGTAGGGTCCACAGTCGCATCGAGAATAGGACGTATCCCTGTAAATCGATATATCAAGATATGTAACCACATTGCGCTATCGGCTCCGTACCTTGCTCAAGTATCTCTGCACTGATCAGGGATGATGTCAATAGCGCATTGATTTGGGGCATTCCAAACAAATGCTCCTTTAGTCTCATAAAGTCATCCACGCGAAGGGCGCTTCTTCCTGCGTGCATAATACCCGCGATCAAGAGGAGGACACCGCTACCCATAGGCCAACCTGTCTGCTGGGGGATCAGACGACGCGCTATCACGGTAAGCGCAACCTTCGCCTCGAAAAATGGTCGTGGATCGTCAAAGACGGCACTGATCAGAGAGCTCCGGTATTCAGCCCTGGACAATTGCTCTGGGCCGCATTGGATGAATGCCCAGTCAAACGGGACTCTGTGCTACATATGGGTAGAGGGTTCGATAGACATAATTTAATCTCACCTCGACTGTTTTTGCCGAAGCAAGGCGAAGAATTGAGGGTCCCGGAGTAGCCGTTGGCCAGGGTCTATATATGCCAAAAGTATACAGACCACCGGCAGGTGAAGGTGTGACACAAGAGAAAGTAGCCGCATAGCCATCTCCTTATCGAGTAGAGAATTCATGAGGCGTACGGAGTCAACGAGTTCAAAGGCCGAACTCCGGCACTGAGCGCTCGCCGTTGCTAGAGGCGTTAGTTAGCAGAATAGACACGGAAACGGCACAGTGTCATACGAAGGGGCATGTTCTCGATCCGATCCAAAAGATCAGCTACGGCGGAAGATGGGCATTCCGATATCGATATTGGAGCAGCCGGGTCGCCCAGAAGCGCGAGATAGTTCTTCAGCATCCTAATCTCTTGCGCAACTGCTTTTGCAATAACTACATAGTTCCCCAGCAAGGTCCCATCTATGGGCAAGGAGGCGAGCTTGTCTGAGAGACAAGTTAAAAGCCCTAAGCTTTCCCCTTTTCCAGAAAGTCGAACGAGAAGTCTCCGTACAAAGGACACGATCGCCAGTGTATCAGAGGGACTAAGACCAGCTGTAAACTTAGATGGAATTTGTTCTATAACGGCCGCGAGGAGCGGACTCAAAGCGTTTCCTCCAAGTTGATAACTACTGGCGGTGATAGAGTCAGAACTAGAGGCACAAAGTTCTTCAATGTAGCCATAAGGTGCCCTGAGACAGAGCTGTATGCAGTCGTCTAGGAAGTTGATAACCGCAGCCTGTTCATTTAATAAAGGAGTACCATCAGGAGTCTTTGCATCAGGCAGGCGTGCGCCGATGGGCAAAGAGGATAGCCAGAAGTAAACCTCCTCTGGATCATGTTCGAAGAGGATACTCCCAGAAAGGATATGTCGTACTAAAGACCCAATCTCGTCCCGGATTGCTATGATATCGACAGAGGCGTATGCACTCAGGAGGATATTGATATACGAGCGGGAGCCTACCACCGGTAATTAAGTCCGGGTAGTCTCCGCGGGGTGAAACTCACCAGATTTGTTAGACCACAAGAATTGATCACTTTCCCTCAGCAAGCGAAGTATATGCAACCGTCGTAGAGTGTCCAGTCCTGATGTCAGCCTCGCGATAACATTCGTTCCGTTGCCAAATGAGTGTTGCAGCAATTTTCCTACGTCGTATCGTGCTTCCGCAACCAACGAGGGGAAACACAGATGGTAGAGCCACAACAACCGAGTCGAGCTCTCAGCCAGCATCGCCATGCGGGCCTTACCGGGTGTAGCCGTTGCGTCAGCGTCCACATCTTTCGGAGCAGATTGGACGTCTTCTCCAGTTTTCTGAGAGAAAGCGATGATGACTTGAAAGTCGGGAACCCGTCGGCGCGCCTCAAGCTCGAGTTCATTCCTGCGTTTCTTCCACTGCCCATCACCTTCGCCCTCTTCCAACTCACCCTCAACCTTACGCATGACTTTAAGAACCTCTGAATACTTCGAAAGGGATTTCGCCAATGCCAGCGCAGTACAGTGTTGCACTAGTGGTGAAGCTGAAAAGATACCACGCGAAAAGTGGACTTTAGTGTTGACAGATGGGAAGACATTCTCGAGGAAGGCGTGCAGAGGAGGTGGACTGGGTAGATACAAGGAACTCTTTGGTAAGAAGAACGATGCCTCCGGGACGGGGAGCGAAATGACATTGCCAAAGAATGCAATGTTGGCTATCCACTTGGAGGATAGTCGGGGCTCCAGAGTCAGGGAGGCTGACGACCAGTAACTACACTTCATCAGTCAAAGCGAGTGGAATACAAAGATGCCACACACCCACAAATAAGCTCCGGACAAGCCGACATGATTCTCAACGCAAGTTCTTGTTGGCGAGGGTCCTCGTTGACTTTCAAAGTTTTGAGCACTTGTGCCAAGATCTTGTTGTAAATGCGCGCATTTTTAGGCGCTGTCTCATCATTGCCGCTTTGGTCGAGCCCCACTTCATGCGCAGTTTCACGCGGATACCAGCCACGGTCCTTGAAGCATACTCCCACGCCGGGATGTGTGCAGATGGCAAGAAGGAAGTGATGCGCGAGATCAGCGGGAATCTGATCGTCAGAGCCTTCACCAACGGAGCGGTTGTAAAGTTTCATAATCTATCGTTCGTGAAGATGTGCGCAAGAGGGGACTGATTTAACGTACGTGGTGCAAACTTGCCTCATTAAAAACGTTCACTTTGACAGTCCTTTTGATTTTGGGGTCCAGCCAGATTCCTGTCCATGCGACTTCCAGGATTTTTCTAGCCAGAGAATATGAGTCTTGATCAATGCCGCCAAAAATTGAGCGAAAGACGTCATGGCGCTGCTCCAAAAACGACGATTTCACTGAACTAGCCGCAGAGTCGTCAACAAAGGAGAGAATGAATAGAATATATAATGTTCGAATATCTACGAGAATCATCAGCCGTACGGCAAATCCAAGCAGTACTCGCAAACCTGGTACGACAGGGACATCAGTCGAGCCAGTCATTTTTGCCCTCCGTCTCATAGACAGTAATTTATGAAGCCTCTAAAGCAAAGGTTACACAAGACAGATGAAAGGCGGACAAAACTTACCTTATTTTCCCATGAAAACCCTTCCAAGACAGCTCTCTTTTCGCAACCTCCTCCAAATGCAGACATCGCGCGGAAAAGCTTCAGCGTGGCAATGATGAGTTCATTATGCGAGCTGGTTAAATAGGAGTTCAAATGGAAGAGGTAATCCAGCGATAAAAGCGTCTTTAGAATGGGTTGACCTAGCCTGTGATGTGTGTACTGCGTCGACAGGATTGTTAAAAGGGATGAGAGAACGCCGATCAACAGCACGAGAAGAGATGGTTCTCGCTGGAATACCAATACCTCAGCACCAGACAGACGAGAAGATGAGATGCAACCCCATACATCTGTAGTGCTTTCCCATATGCTAAAGACACTGTGAGCTCCGGGAGCCATCTCTAGCCAACCACTTGCAAGGGCCAAACGCTCGTCCTGAGGCTGTACCGGCTCTTCGCCCCATTTTATGGTGAGCTGATTGCGAAGTGCAGTGAGGGCTACAAGAGAAAAAAAAGTTAAGCTGCGCTTCCTTTCGTGTAAAGTGCAAACATCTCACCGTCCGTGAGGCCGTCCTGTTTCTGCGACTGTAAATGGCGTTGGACATCTGCGCCATCACTGAAACGATAAGTATTCCACGACGTTGCATGCGGCTTGACGGGTTTTTTAGAATGACTGTCATCTCGGACATATTTTGTGGGCATGGGCAAAATGACGTTGGAAAAATAAAAACCACTGGATTACCGAGAGACGTGGTCGAGCAAGCCTGAGCCACTGCCAACGCGGATGCAGTTTAGCGAACTGGGAGCGCGTAATGCGCCACACTCATTTCATTTCATCCAATTACCAGCAGCAGCAACTTGTACAGTATGTGCAGATGATACTACGTAGTACTTTTGCATAGAAGCACCCGTGTGCCTGGGTATAGAGATGGTTCATACCCAATGTTATGACCTCGTATGCCGAACGTCACGACAGCGTCTCCGTAGTCGAACTTCGGAAGCTCCAGGTTTCACCATGGCACTCACCTCTGCGTCGAGATCAACAACTCCTCATCTTCGTCCTGGTCTTCCACATTCTCATCTTCTTGCTTTTGATGCAAGCCGTTTGCTGCCGCCTCATGTGTGATCCTTTCACTGTCATTATGTTCATGACTCTGCAACTCGCTCATATGAGCACGACGAATTGAATCAGCCAGTTTGTGTGGTGACTTACGTGGTAGACTGCAGTCCAATAGCCAGCCCAGTACATCGCACCCAACGCACGGTTAAAAGCCTCGTCACGGCTAACGTATTCCCCAGGAGCAGGAGGGATACCGTATGTATCGAATGCTTGTTGCGAAGGCTGTGCGAGACTTGGGTCGTGGTTTGGTACAAATGTCTCGAAATCAAGAGGGCGTGAGTTCTCCGGGTCTGGTTTCATCGCGCCGGATTCTTGTACAACCTCTGCAGACATTTTGAGCTTAGATGGATCTGGCGGTACGTTGTACCATCTATCGAAGGGGATCAGCCAAAGTTCCTTGGGGTGACTAAACACCAACAACGGGGACTTCTTCGCGGGCTCTGTCTTCCAATCTTTGCCCTTACCATGATAAGCCTTGTTGTAGAACCCATCAGAATGAAGCGATACTAGATCACCACGAGTCAACTTACTTCATATTCCACCGTCGCAGACTCCCATGCAGCAATCAATGCAGAATCGTCCCAAATTTCGTCGTACGTCAACTCACGGCTCTCCTCTTCCTCCTCTGCACCATCAATCGCAGTATCTTCTTCTATTTCTTCCGTACCATCATCGTCATATGGTAGTGTGCCGGATTGTTGCTCGGGGTCATCCCAATGGCGCTGCGAACCTGGATTCCCCTTTCGCTTTTTGGCAGGACCCGGGCCTGGAAGAGAATGGTTGATGTGAGGACCAGTGAAAGAAGCACGACCTCCCTGCATGCTTAGAGCAAGGCCTGCGCACGGATCCAGGGGATGTAAGCCAAGTGTTAGGGCGTGAAGGCGCGAGGGCTTGCAAGGCTTTGAGAACCCTAGAACCGGGTTAGGTCCTAGGCTACCTTGTGGACAGAACAAACCAAATGTAGTTTAATTACTCTGCTACTCTCAAGGCCTCAACTACTCTTTAGTCCACACCATCCAGCTCCGCTTCTCTGTGTGGGCCGTCTTCAGCTTCAGATGAGCCTTCCTCCTCGACATTGGAACCACGCCAAAAACGGCCCACCAAATTACGCAAGACACGAATAGGCAAAGGTGCAATCTGATACAGTTCAGCACGGAGGACAGCAATGGTGGCAATAAAACACCAACCTCCTCGACATCTTCGTCCTCCTCTTCCTCCTCCTCCAGCATAGGAGGCGCTTCATCTCCAACAAGGGTTCCTTCTCTCGCATCATCCGCTGCAGGATCATCCCCTTCCATGCCAGCTTCCCCGACAAAGTCCAATTGTACGAAATTGTCTCCAGGTAATCCTCCAGGCATCTCCCCGTGAGGGAGAGCACCTTGTGCTGCGGCTTCCTCCAATATCTGTGCATCCACCATCATCTCCTGCAACACCTCCTCGGGAAGATTCCCGGCCAGTTGCGCAAACTGGACAACTCCCCCCGGGAATTGCTGTAAAAGACGCGGATGCGCAGCCAAAAAGTCCTGCAATTTAGTCAACAGGGAGTACATGTTGATGTTGACGGAATCGCCCGCGGGCTCACCTGCAATTGCCGCCTGATCACAGGATCTGGAATTAACCGCTCAAGCAGGCGCTGCGTTTGCGCGGCACTCCTGTGGCGGTGAAAGGAGCCGGCGAAGGCATCCTCAGCCCCTCGGAAAAAGTCATCATCGTATTGGCTCTTAGAGCTTGGTGGTGGCAACGGGTCGCACGCCAGATTGTTGTTGGTGATAATATGCGCCGGAATGAATGGGAGCAAACTTTGAGCGGAAGGCCCAAGAACAACAACGTGTCTGTAGATGGATATATCAAAGTCCCCATCACGGCGCACAAGACCTTGCAGACGAGAAAATCCCGATGTGGCAGTGGGCCCGGACGGAAGTTGACCCGTCTGAACCAACTCCGTGACTGTCTCGGCGAACCAAGACGACCTGATCGGGTCCTTCCAGAGAGCATGCGATCGTTGGACGTAAATACGTGATAATAGATGAAGTAAGGACTCCTGGGTCGAGTCATTGCTACTCGTGGGTGGATCAGAACGAACGTACGCAATTGCGTGGGGAAGAATTGACACACCCATGATGAGTGAAAATCCTGAAAGCTGGCTGGCTCCTTACTTCAGCAGAGAGCACAATTTCGGCTTTGTCTGCCAAGAGTGGTACAATCGATGGAAACTCGAGTACCGCTTGTCTCAAAGCTTCTGTGCTCTATATCGGGTTTCAATCAGCTGGTGAGAATACTTGCCCACGGATACACTTGACCAGACCTGAGAGACGTAGTTATCACCTTCAGCCCTTAGGGCAAGTGCCCGTGCATAAGCCCAGCCAGGCAAGGCACAAACTGGGGCGTGGCCAAAGCGAGGCTCAACCTCAGAGGAAGAACATGGCTTCTTGAGGATGACAGGCGAAAAGATCTCGGAAAATGACAACAGCCAGGAATGCATGCCGCTCTTGATAGCCAGGAAATCTAGATGTAGGTAAGCCCCATGCGGATCCGACCACGGATCCAGTGACAAGAGGAGTCTTGCGAATTCAAACGCAGTGCGGTAAATCCCACGTCTCTGTAAGTCACTGGAACAAGGAGATGAGAAGCAGGCGGTAATCATGCTGGGCAGAACTAGCGTACATGACTTGTCTGTGTAGCGCGAGAAAGAATGGCCTGTTCTCCACTCGGTCAAAATCGAGGCGGTTCAGCCCGTTTGTGAATGTGAACGCTCCTACGAAAGCACGTTCATATGTAAAGAGAGCGCGTTCTATGAAGTCGGCCGCCTGGCTGTGCTCTGAGAAAAGTTGATATCAAATCCAACTATGAAGGAAAAGCCTAACCTTCACGGTGACTGTAGAGCTCCGCTAGTTGAAGTATAGTATCAGCATGCCATCGCACAAGCTGTAGGATAGCATAGAAGCCTTCAGGATCTTCAAGGAAAGACACACTCAGAATGGAAGTGACGCTCTGGTTTGGAAGTGAAAGTTGCACACCTCCAGAGAGGACTGTCTGGATGAATTCATGCGTTGCACGTTTGTACCTTTTGCTGTACTCTACTCTCCAATACTTCTCATCGTTATTGTCCCAAGGAGAGAGCGAAGCCTTGGCAGCAGCTTCATCATCTGTCACCGGTCGCAGGGTAAGCCCTTCACGAAGTTTGGCTTCCCACCAGTTCGACCGAGGGCGTGTCAAGTTGGAACGCTGGGTCGTTGGCTGTCGGCGTGTCCTTGAAGATGATCCTGATTCGTTCCTAGAGGTAGGTATAACCTTTGCGCCGAAGAACCGGCGCATCTCGGCATCGGGATTTAGATGCGAAAGTGAAACAGACAATAGTTTAAAGCATTCCTCTTGAAGTGAGCGCGAGGGGAGACCTTTCCCTTTCGAAGTCCCAGAGCTTGCGGGATTTGTATCACGATATCTTACGCGCATAGTTATCAGAACATGGAGGAAAACGGCTCCAAACGATAGCAGCGCACCTGATAGACAGCTCATCCAGGGCTCTGACAAAATCATCACTCCCTTCCTTTTTTGCCTTTGCTTTCTGCTTCTTCAGTGCCTTCCACTCCTTTTTTGAGGTGCTGCCCGGTGGCGACGAGGTAGATGGTGTCGGCGGATCAGATCCTGCCTTTGCAATGGTAGTGGGTGATTTTGTCAGTTTGTCCCCATCCTGAATAGTAGAAATGCCGTCTGCTGGACCCTGCTTTTTCTTCTTCTTTTTCGATTTCTAGGTCACATTAGACCTGCGATATTATATTTGTATGGCCAAGGCTCACTTTCTTCGCTTTTGACGGGGTCGTGGGCTCCTCAAGAACTGAATCCTCTTCTGTACTCCCACCATCTTCGTTCAGGAGCTTTGATCAATCGTAAATCATTCGACGGTCTCGAGTAGCGAATCCTGACTCACTGCGGCGAATGCACTCTGAGCAGATGCGGACGCAAACGGCACATCTTCATCTGCGGATGACTTTCCCGCTTGCTCGATCTCATCTGCATGTGTGAGCTCTTCAAGCTCCCTTTGCTGTCGCTTACTGAGTCTAGCTGGCATAGATAGACTATCAAACCGAATTCCGAATGGCTTCCTGCAACGACGCCCCTAATCCAAACCTGGAATGACTGACCGTAAATGGACCAGAATGCTGAGTCAGCACGGGTCCATGAGCGACACAGCCACGCGTTTCACGTTTGTCCGGCCGTCCGTCCCGTTGGTCCCAAGCCCAAGCCCTCCCAGCTGAGAGACCTTGGTGAGTCCCCAGTCTGGTTCGAGTGCAACTGCTGCACCTCACCCCATCCTCACCGTATTCACCATCACTCATCATGCTCGTCCCGTTGACTTTCATTAGACTTTTCATATCGTATTATGGAACAGTCCCATTCTCTCACCCAACCCGCACCTTCTTCCGTTAGTATTAGATTCAACTCTATTTTTTACCCGTCCTTACGCATCCCGGTTAGGCCCAGAGTTCAGTCTACATAAGTGACTCTACCCATAACTTGAATGGAAATCCAACACACTCGCAAGCGGCTGGGCCTAATCAAAGTGAAGAACTTTATAAACGCTCTGTCATGCTCGTTATCTGGTACAAAGTTAGTTGGTCCACGTCGTTCCGTTCCGATTCCGCTCATTCACGATCACATAGGCTCATACAACTCCTCTCCGTCTCTTGCATCCTCTACCCACCTTCCCCTTCCTGCAGCTCTCTCAGTTTCCTTCCCTCCTTTCATCGCTCTCACTAACTCAAAATTCTTTTGTCGATGCTTACAACGCTGTCACTGCCCAATGGGAGCAACATATGATCGAAACGGTCCGACTTGTCGTCTCCGAACAGCGCGTTCTATACAAACTCCGGAAGAGTCTACTCGAAGACCTAGCTGAGGAGGAATGCCCTGGCCTCCAGGAAGAGATTGCCGCCCAGCCACGGATCGAACAGAACGGAAAGCTCGCTTTTCCGCCTCAGACGTCCACTGGGCCAGTAAAGCGACGGGCGCCTGACGTTACACCTGAATCTACTCCTCCAAACAAGTACTATATCCCGGATGGTATATATCAGGGAACACCTCAACCAGTACACCAATTACACCAGTATGGGATACCTGTGGCACAACCACAGACCTTCCCCCAAAATTTGTCTACACCAAAGCGTGTGCAGGGCCAAGCCGTGCCGATTCGTGTATCAAGTTCGCAGTCCCAGGTGCAGACGACGTCTTCACCCCCCACGAGTTCCAGTGCAGTGCCGAAGCAGTCATTCGTGTATGGTCAGCAGCTCGATCTCTACACAGGCGCAACATCTGAGCCTATACCCGCGAGGAACGGCAGTGCTCCCGCCCTTACATCAAAACCGTCTCCTCCTGCGTCATCCAATGCTCCTATTCCTCATCACCCTCACCCGCCCCTGAAACGATGGCCAAATGACTATAGTGTCCAAGAAGTATCGAATGGATTTGATCAAATGGACGCGCTTGCCAACGCGCAAACTTCCCTTACACAGCGCGCAGCTTTCGAGCGCGTCTTTGGCTGTCGATACGTCAAGAGCACCGTGTGCAGGCATCGCGCCGTGTGGCGCCGTGCTGACGAAGACATGCGCGCCATGTTCATCAAGCTTGGTCGCGACGAGCGTGCGATGTGGGGTGAATTCGTACGGCGCGTTGAGGGCCGCGCGTCCGGACTGAGTTTGCAGGTGGCTCCTGGCGATTCGGAGGTGGGGCACATGCAGGGTGTGATGCAGGTGCCGCTGCCGCGTCTCCCTCTGCGGAGGGATGAGAGCGAAGCTACGCAGGAACCCGTCATGGGCTCCCTAGTACCACCGAGTCGAGAGGAGCAGCCGGAACATCGTGGGCTGGGCGCAACCATGGCCCCAGCTTCCGGGCCAGGTCAGCCTGGCGAAACGAATCATGTGCAGATGCAGCATCCTGGTGAGTGGGCGTATTTCGCCCGCGCGGAGGTCGATAACCGCTAATCACAATCTCGCAGTCGTATATGAATCCTCGTCTTCCCTGGCGGATGGTCTTGGTGGAGGTGACCAAGGATAGGATTCAGCTGGGCGGGTGGGATGTTTGTCTCCTTGGGGTTCTCTTTTGTTAGATGCTGGATTGTGTATTGTACAGTATCTTTTTGACCTTCACGTACACGACTGATTGCCCTATCACCCGTTTGACGGTGAATGGCCAGGCGTAGAGACGGAGACGCATAAGTTGACTAAACGGAAATAGCCCCCCTTGAGACAAATGGTGGGAGGACCATGCCAAGCTAATCGACTCGTACATTAAATTAGCAGATCTTCATAATAATACTTGAACAGAGTAATTTAGCTATGTGATGTTGTGTGATACATGTGATATGATGAGTAGCGATGCAGATAGTGATGCTAGTAATGAGTAAGACGCGACATTAAATCGACCGAGACGGAGTGGTGAGTAATGATATCAGTGATACAGTCTTCGCCTAACCAATGGCCTCCTCAACCATCTTCCTCTCCACAGCTTGTCGGGAACCAATTCGTGGAAAAACGGCGCCAGCTTCTCCCGAAGCGCGCACTGCACCTGTGCATCGCTCGCCGCCTTCGATTTCATATCCGCCAAGATGGCCTTGGCCACCAGCCGCTCGAGCGGCTCGATGTCCCAACCCCCCTCCTTTGGCGGCGTCACCTCGTCGCCCAGTATGGCCGTTATCGGTGGGACACGAAACCCGGTATTCCCGACGGCAAAGTCCAGCAACGCGCGAGCGACCTCGGGCCGTATGTCCTCGTCGGGCGGCGTGTCCTCGAGTCGTGTGCTGCCGCTGAGGAAATTGAACGCCCAGCTGACGCGGCGGCGGTACGACCGGGTTTCTACCGCGAAGCCGGGCTTGAGGTGCGCGAGGAGATTGACGAAGATGAAGCGGTAAGTGCGCGCGTTGGGCCTCAGGCCTAGCACACGGAACGTCTGCAGCGTGACGAACGCGCTCGCGTAGTCCATGCGTAACATGAATAACCTAAGCGCGACGTTCAAGGTCGAGACGCGCACGACGGGGCACGTGTGTGGATCTCCTACTTGGTCAGCTTGTATGTGGGACTCGAGCATCTGGCGGAAGAGTTGACGTGGCGTAGGTGCATTGGGAGGTTGCAATGAGCCGCGAACGCCGAGACTATTGGAAGCCCATATATGATGAAGCCCATTGAAGAGACTACCAAAGGCAAATGAATCTGGGATCATGCCTGCCCTCAGAATCATTTCGTATATAGTGAACGCCTGGTGGAAGTTTTTTTTCCGCACGGCCACTTGCACGAGTGTGTTGAAGAGGGGGAGGTCGACTGAAATCCGCGATCCCTCCATTGTTTCCAATAGGGAATCTAATTGTGTAGCGGACAGAGAGCCGCAATTCGACAGTTTGCTTATTAGGGTTGTATAAGCTCCCGGATTTCTAGTTCGTCGCCGACCGCGAGATGGACGATGGTATGATTTGACAAGGCCCTCTGCGGTATCCATGCGCCCGACTTGCACGTAGAATTGAATAAGATTGTTAATAGTGCTCAGATTTAGTTCGTACTCTGGACCCCTGGAGCTGACATAGCCGTCGATCAACTTGCTGGCAAAGTGCGAATCGACAAGGGGGTGGTATTTCATGATATCAAGAAGCCCGCAAAGAGCACGCTCCGAGTACGAGGGGAGGGAAAGAACGTGCGAGACGTGGTAGAAAAGGGATGCAAATTCTTTCTCTTGTTCATGAGGTGCCTTGACAATGCTCCAACAGAAAATCATTTTGGCGCGGAGCCCGAGGTATATAGATATCCTTTCTGCAATCATGTGCCGGTGAAGCCGGATGGCATCGCTGAATCGTCTGTAGGCGAGAAACTCGGAAATGCCGCGGTCGTATGCGTAGGAGCGAGAGGTACGATGTATCGAAGAGACCTGACTTTTGAAATATTCCACGGCCTCCTCGCTCTTCTGTTGCCTCAATAGCTTGCGAGTCGTATCGACCATCTGAAATATTCTTATGAATTCATGGCGGCTTCCGAACAGACCATACCGAGGCAACACCTCTTTGTGCGGATGGGAAGCGAATTGGCGGACCAGTCGTGGAGGAAGAAAGCGAGGTGTCCCGTGTGTACAACCTGGTCGCCATCCGAGACGTGTACATTTTGGCAATGCATAAAGCATAGGACACTAGACGGTGCTCAGTGTCTGTTGGATGTGAGGGGTTCACGAGCGAAATTGGATGCTCATGGGGAACCCGGACCCGTGTTCCCTACACGTTGAGCGAGTTGTTGACTAGTCAAGTCGAGTCGATTGGCTTCCGTAAGCGTGTACGTGTTCAAAGTCCGCCAGAAACGGAAACGCATGGATCTGGCGGGGATCTCAGGCAAATCTCGGGGATCTCAGCTGTGGTGGCCGTTGGTATTCGCCGTTTGACATGGTTTTCCATGGTTTTCCATGTTGCCCGCATCTCTTTCATCCGCAAACGACCATCTCCAGTTGCATCCGTTGGGATCTGTTTTCGTACTTATCAAGGTAAATCTCCGAAGGCGCTCTTCGTGGATGTTCTCAGGCAATTATTCGAAGCTGATCGGGCACGCTGTCACCCCCAAAGGCGTGTTTAATCATCAAAGATGGAAGATGCTACTCCCACAACACCTCTTCGGAGAGCACGAAAGGTGAACAATATGCGGTCAATATCCGACAATATTCATGGTTATGGTGCGCCGCACATTTTGGTCAGAAAGTAAAAGCCATTCTGAGGTGATACAGTGACAATGGGGCCGCATGTTTGGAGCATTGTGGATACGTATGCGTACCGCATACTTGTGCTCCAATTTCTCATGCTGATCGTGCTTTCTTGCTGTCGTACAGGAAGCACTTCCAACGTCTTCGACATATAAAACAACTTGGGGTCTCTTATTACGTTTGGCCAGGAGCATCACACAACCGCTTCGAGCACAGCCTAGGTGAGCATCTGTCACTCAGAGATAGATACATGCCACTTACACTGAACCAGGAGTCGCTTACTTGGCCCGCCAAATGGTTGTACATCTCAAGGATGCTCAGCCCGAGCTGGGCATTACCGACCGTGACGTTAAATGTGTCGAGCTGGCGGGCCTTTGCCATGACCTGGGCCACGGTCCATGGAGCCACGTGTGGGATGGCATATACATTCCTAGTGCGCTGTGAGTCGCGATCTCTTTGGTACATGGCAGAGCTATTCACATTTAGCAATAGAAAAGCGGGATTTTTACCCAAGCACAGGAATTGGCAACATGAGGATGCATCAGAGATGATGCTTGATGATATGATGAAGGAATACAACTTTGATCATCCGAGACAAGATGTTGAATTTATCAAGGCTCTTATTGCCGGCGATTGGACCAGATGCAGGTCTGTGTTTATATCTATGTGCTTCAACCTCCCTTACATGGGAACAATTTTAGTAACGAAAAGCCTTTTTTATTCGAGATCGTTGCCAATAAGAGGAATGGTATCGATGTAGACAAGTAAATTCGTCGCTCTTCTGTGCTCCTGTTCTTATTCACCCGCCCAGATTCGACTATATTGCTCGTGATACCCGTGCAATTGGCGATAACCAAAATCTCGCTCTAACTCGGTGCGAACATTTCATGTTGGTCAACGAAAACGAACTAATACAAACCAAAACCAGTCTCATCAACTCGGCCCGCGTGATTGAAAACCAAATCTGTTACAGTAGTAAAGACGCAAACCAGGTTTATGAGCTCTGCTATACCCGCTTCAGTTTGCATAAGCGCATATACAACCACAAAACCGGTCCGTTCTCAAGAACTATTACACCTGTCTGGGATGCTGAACGAAGAGCCGACAGCCAAAGCCATTGAAAATATGCTCGTTGATGCGATGCTCGCAGCAGAGCCACATCTAAAAATCGCCAGCCATATTGGTGACCCAAAGAGATACCTCGGACTCACTGATGATATCAGGACCGAGATCCAACGCTCCCAGGCTCCGGTGAGCACTGACGTCCTCCGAATTTTTTACTTGTCTAGACGAAAATGCATCGCTCTAGGAACTCTTGGAGGCACAGAGAATTCTCGAGCGCATACAGAACCGGGATCTTTATCGTTGCGTCGATTACAAGGTCTTTGACTGGGAACACCGTGAGCTACTCGAAGAGAGTATCACAGCAGCAGGTATTGTTGCTGAGGCAAAGCGGGCGTGTTCTGCGCGCGTTGGGCAGCCTGCTTCTGGATTAGACCCTGAAATTGACAATGAAGTCGATGTCATCACTCTCGAGGATATCAGTGATCTGACACCAGATAAAGTGATTGTAACCTTCTCCACAATGCATTACGGAATGAAAGACAAGAATCCACTGGAATTCGTCAAATTCTATCCCAAAAACCGGCCCAACGGTATGCCATCCTTCGATCAAAATTTCTTGAATCCTATTCCCAACCAGCATATAGAATGCTTCCATGCTCGGCGAGGAGACTTGTCTTTGCTTATGCCAAAACAGTTTGGAGAGATACTTTTGCGCGTCTATACGAAAGATGTCCGGTTCGCATATCAACTAAAGTGCTGTCCAGATGTATTACTAAAATGCACTCCAGATTCTTTGGTGTCGTGCAGGCAGGCTACCGCTCATTGCTAGCTCGTACGATACAGTTGCCAGAACCCACCAGCATCGACGTACCAGCCTCCGATTCCGATGGTGTACCCGAACGCCCTCGCACGCCGAGGACGTTCTCGCGGGTGTCGAGTTTCAACAAGAGCTTTAGTGCGGAACCAGGTGATAGCGGTGAGAGTGGGTCACCATACCTCAACCAGTTTACAACCGTCGCCAAGGGTTACGGGAAGTCACTGGTACACCCAACATCCCCTACGAAGATACTGGTAACACGGCCTGTAAACGCCCCGGCGCCGAATTCGGACCCGATGCAATCCGAGATGGGGGACCATCCAATGGAAGCAAACCCACCCCTGCAAGCGCCAACCTCACCAACAAGGGTCAAACCGGAACCGAAAACTCCTGTAGCAGCCACTGGTAGCAAAGATGGTAGCCCACGAGGCATCGTCAGAGGAGTTGACAGTACAGGCACTGATGCAGGAATCGCATCACTTCCTGGCAGGAGGTCGAGCAAAAGGGTTAGGGAAGATAGAGGGGGGAGTTCCAACGCCAAGGAACAGCCTGGGAGCGGCAGCACGGCCAATAAACGGAAGAAGGCTTAGCACCTTTGTTACGCTGCCACATCCGTTGCTGTTTTCAATATGACATGATCCTGTTACGAGGGCAGGCTGTAGGGCATGAGCGGCCATGTTAATCCAAATCGGCAATAGAACCTGGTCTCGCTCTCTGAGTTACTGTCTCAGTTGAACGGTGTCATTGACACTTCTTTGCACTTACTATTATTCTGCACGACACATCGTTTCTAGCTCGATGTCTGCTCGCTCGCAAGACATCGAGGTTAGCGTCACCCCGGCCGTGAAGGACCTGAGGAATTTGTTCGAGCAAAAAGCTAGGGAGTCCCCTGCGAACCCCGGTGGGTCTCTTCGCCCCAGTGACAATAGCTTGTTACTTGGTTCTCGACCGTCAGCCAGCCGTCGCTCCTCGCCAACGCCATTCCTCGATGATCAGACTGAGTCTCTGATTCCACCTGCCGAACCATCGCCTCCCGACCAGTCTTCTCTGCGCAAGCGACCTCCTCCACCTCCGCCTTCTCGAGGGCAGAAGCAACAAATTGGATCGCCATCTCCCTCTAGTTCTCCTCTACTTCGTGCCACCCTGGAACAAGGAAATGTGCCTGAGAACCGGAGTCCACCTTCTGTCAAGCAACGCCTCGTCGCGCGTGCCCCGCCTCCCTTACCCGAACTTCGTCTGGATAGAACTACTGATATAGAGCCGAGTTCTGATATCAAGGGTTACATTGATGAGCCATCAACTAGCCTAAAGTGAGTCTTTTTGTTTCTCTGGTTCGTATTTCGTAGCGCATCCCTTGTCCCTCGCCTTAATCTTCGAGAGCCTTTCGCGTAGCTGCATTACAAAACAAGGAGATGCATATTTCCGTGGGATGACAATGGCTTACCATATTATTAGTTCTACTAGCCCTCCACCCGCACCGCCACGACGCTTAGTGCAAGCGACTGTCGCCCAAAGCGCACCCTATCCAGACCCCTTTGAATCGGACTCAGCGGACACACCCCCTACCATCCCTCCACGCCGCAACCTAAAGCCACCATTACCTCGTCGACCTGTCCGTCTATCCTTTCCTCCGGACCCTAATGGCCACCAAAGCGAACCAGAGTTCGATGGTGAAGCCATCCCTACGAATGCCTTGGCACTTGAATCCCCACAACCGCGGCGTAAATCCGCCCTATACACGACCCCTCGAGAATCTCAGTCATCGTTTGGCAGATCTAGCACAGGTTCATCCAGTGCTTTCAGTCCCGCACCAAGTGAAAGCGACGGGAGCGGCCCACCCCCACCGATCCCGCTACGCTCCGCTTCTTCCAAATCCACATCTGTGATGGATGAGCCGCTCACACAGTCACCTGTCTCACCCTTCACAGGACCACCAGCTCCGTCGCTTCCTCTGCGTCGGCAAAATGTCGACAGCTCTGGTTCCTCTTCCCCACCTCATCCAATGCGCAAGGCATCAGGACAGATGCCTCCTCCGGTCCACCCTGTTCCATCGCCGCCGCCGTCACGGATCCCCTCACTACGTCAAAAACCCCATGTTTTTCATTCCCATTCAATGTACACGCCTCCCCCCCACCCACACTCAGTGCCCCGAAAGCAGCTTACGATTGACTCGGACGATGTAGACGCCGGTGGTCAAATGCTGGAGGCCGTCACTACCGACGATGGTGAGATAGGTGATACAAGTTCTGTACGATCCAGACCTACGGGGTCAGGAAGTCACAAGTACGGTTCTGCGATTAGCAAGATGCCGCCACCGCCAACACGCATCATTGCGCCTGGCGAAAAGCTACCTGCCGTTCGTCCCATTCTCAGCGATGATGAGTCCGAAGAGTCTGCCGAAGAAGAGGATTCCAAAAGTAAACTCGCGAATTCAATGCCGGACACCAGTCGTTCGTCGCGACGACCCCCTATCCTTCATTGCCACAAATATGACTCTGTGCAAGTTCAGACACAAACACACACCGCGATTATCTGTGCAGCAGGCCACGTATATGTCGCAGCTACAGGACACCACGTCAAAGTCTATGATCTCAGCCTGTCCGAGAGTCCGATATTATCACTCGATGGCAAAGACGTGGGACTTAAGGAACTTAAAGCGACCAGTCTTGAGTTTTGCCCAGCGAAGGCCGCTCAGGATAAAGGCCGCTATGTCTGGATTGGTACGAAGGACGGCCACATGCATGAGTTCGACGTGCTAACTGGCCAACTTATTGGCTCAAGACTCTCAATTCACCTGTATGCCATCACACGGATCCTCCGCCATGGCGATGAAATGATTTCACTCGATGACAGTGGCAAGGTGACAATCTGGACACCCATGCCTGCTAGTGAAGACCTTCGTCTTGCTTCTGCTCAGGTTCGCATTTCACGCATATCCGATCGCCAGGGGTTCGTGGAGATGCTCGCTGGCAAACTGTGGACTTCTGCACGTGAAACCACGGCTCCGGGAGCGCGGGGTCCTGCAGTGCGCATCTATGATATCTTCACTCCAGGATCAGCAACGCGCTCCGTATTACCTACAGAGCATGTTGGCATGGTCACGTCAGGCACCATCCTACCATCACACCCAAACCACGTCTATCTTGGTCATGAAGGTGGCTTTGTCACGATCTGGTCGATCGCGACGGACGATGGCGTTCCCGTGTGTGAGGAAGTCATGCGCATCTCAAATTCGGATGTTCTGTGTCTCGCGGGGATCAATGACCGATTATGGGTGGGTGGAAGGAACGGCACCATCGCGGCGTACAGTGTCGAATCTCGCCCTTGGGTAATGACCAACAACTGGATCGCTCACTGGAATGGCCAGTCCGTACTGCCGTTGCAGAAGATTGCAGTAGACCCCTATAGTATTGACAAGATCGGCAGGCTGTGCGTCTATAGCGTTGGTCGTGATGACCACGTCAAATCTTGGGATGGCCTTTTGGGAGCAGACTGGCAAGGTGACCACTTATTTCGCCTGTCTCAAAAATGACTCAACGTTCTCCCTCTACTCATAGACGCTGAGCTTTTTAAGCTAGAGAAAGGCTTTAGTCGCTGCCGAAATATAACCATCCTCTTCGTTTCGTGGAACATCGGCGCCACAAAACCCGAGCAACTATCTGGGAGCAAGGAGAATTCGTCCTTCCTGTACGATGCACTGAACAGCACGAACCCTCCCGATATCATCGTGTTTGGCCTCCAGGAGGTTGTGCCACTCGACAAAGCGAACGTGGCGAAGTTCCTCAAGAAGAAGAAAGGGTTAGAAGGCACTTCGACTACGCTACACTCGGAGCATCGGCGATGGACCGACAAGCTGGTTGGCGCAGTAACATTTGCATTACCGGATGAGCGGTACAAACTTCTTTATACTAAAGAGCTCGTTGGGCTGTTAAGCTGTGTCATGGTCAAGACCAAGGAACTGGCGGCGACTCGAGATTGTGCCGCCCATACTGTTTCACGGGGTGTGCGGGGTAGATTCGGAAATAAAGTGCGTGCTACACTGCCAAATTTTCACAGTGTCTAATAAGGCATGGCGCTCTGCCTTTCTAGGGGGCCGTTGCGGTCAGACTTTTGATAGACGATACTTCCCTATGCTTCCTGAATTGCCACCTAGCTGCGGGACACAGACGAGTCCGCGATCGAAATGCAGATGCTGCGGCGATCGTTGAGCACGAGAAGCTGTTCCCAGAACTGGAAAGTGTAGATGAAACCCTTGCCTTTGTTGGCGGCGGCGATGGGACTATGGCTCTTGATCACGAGATTGTCTTCGTGAGTGCCTTGAGTTACAACTTTCAGTGCCAACTGACATGTTTATACACGCACAGATGAGCGGCGATCTGAACTACCGAATTGACCACCGCAGGGACATGGTCATATCGTCCGTCCAACAGAACACGTTTCAAAACCTCTTGGTCCACGACCAGCTCACGAGAGAAATGAAGACGAACATTCGTCTGCGCTCTTTCATGGAGGGGCCCATCACGTTCCCGCCGACGTACAAGTACGACCTTCACAGCACCGAGTATGACACCTCCGAGAAGCGCCGCATCCCGGCGTGGTGCGACCGCGTGCTATGGTGTGCGCGTGATCCGGAGCGTGTCGAGCAGCTGCACTACAAGCGATACGAGCCCGACATCTCGGACCATCGTCCCATCTCTGCGGCGTTCCGCGTATTGGTCAAATCGATCCAGCACGATGCGCGTAGTAAAATGAAGGAGGAGGTCCAGGCGCAGTGGTCGGTACGCGAAATGCAGCTGCTGGTCAAGGCTCGGGCATTTTACACCGAGCATTTGGTTTTGTGATGTTGTATTGTTCTGGGGTTCTGATTCTCTCTCACTGGCCTATTCTTTATGCATTATGGTTCGACTTGTCTTGCATTCCACTGGCACTTATTTCGTTAACAACCTCTAGGATACCGGACTCTAAGTACATGTATAGCCCATACGTAGTTTCACGAAACTCTGTGTATCGTATGCCTCCCTCCCAGCAAAGTAATGATTGCTGGCGTAATTCATCGCATGTTCATCACTCCGGAAACATGCGGCATCGACGCCATGCGAGACAGAAACAAGGAGTGCCTCAGAGAGCAAAGCCGGCTCTACTCGGCCAGCGGCCAGACGAGCAACCGCTTCTCGGATTCACAGTCGAGACGTCACCCGCTGTCGGAATCGACCCGTTCTCCACTTGCCGCCGTCCCATTTATCCCAAATGCGCGCGGCGCGCTCGCCATCGAAGTTCTCTCCCCGCATGACCTCCTCGAGTCTGTTTCCCGGGTGACGCAACGACCGCGCGACGCGCTCGTTGATCTCTGGCTCGCCACGCGCCTGCACCGGAAACTCTGGCGGACGGCCGTACGCGATGGCCGCGGTCCGAATGAGGATCGCGCTGATCGTCCAATGAACCTCAGCATAAGTTACACGCACAAGCACTCGCAGCGGGTGGTATCGTTGGGTTTGGTGGGAGAGAAAAAAAGAAACGCACGCGGTGAGCCCATATATGGGCTTGATGCCGCCGGCTTCGCGGCCGGTGAGGAACCGGTGCATGCGTACCGAGCGGCTGGCCGAGTTTGCGTGAGCGGGATGGGCGAGCCAGGGCCAGGGCCAGGGCACGTCGCTGTAGGTGTGGTACTGCAGCTCAAGGGCGGCGGTCTCCGCGTGGGCCTCGGCTTCGTGAAAAGGGCCCCTGGGCCCCGCGCGCTCGGGGAAGGCGGTGGAGAGAAAGGAGGAGAGAGGGTGCGAGAAGAGGGTGTCCACTTCGGGGGCGTTCAGTACGGGCTGAAGAGGCATCGTTCAGAGGCGCTTCAATTGCGAGCTTATTTTGATTTGGGGGAACGGGGGAGGGACAGACCTTGAGGGTGTTGTCGAGGATGAGCACGACCACGCTGTGGTGGTGGGCGATGCGTGTGAGGAGCTTTCTGAACACAGGCCGGGGAGAGAGAAAGGTGCGCACGGTGTTACGAGGACCTCATTTCCGGCAATAAAAGGATCGAGGATGCAGAGAAGGGGCAGTTTGTCCTTGTCCTGCGGAAGACCGATCTGCGCAGCATCAGCGCAAAACAAAGTAAGGTGTGAGGAAGACAAGACCTCCTCAAATGCCTCCCGTCTCTTAAGAGAAACTGTCAGAATCGGACTAACGATGGTGTTGGGGACGCACCGCAGTATCTTCGATCGTCTTGTCCTCATCATCGATTCTTCCGCCTGGGAGTGCGGTGTCGCCAGCGTAGGAATTGAGCGTCTTGGCTCGCCTGTTAACGTTAACATAGCGTCGGCTTCAGGACGGTGCCGTGGTAAAATGTGACCATACTGGCTAAGTAGGACATAAAGATCACCTGCCCTTCCTACGAACAGTGCGACGAGTACTGCGGCGCTGTGTGCACGCGGATATGGTGGAGCTGGACGCTTTGTACGATGCGTTGAGAGGTTCCGGAGGCCTCTGGGAAGAAGGCATGAGTAATCAATCACTGGCGGAGTTGGGTGAAAGAGATAGATGGGCACACAGCTCGGATTCGTGCTTCAAGGGGTGAGGGGTATCGTGCACGCGTAGCTTTGGTCTGTGAAACTTGTATAGCTCCGAGTTGGAAGTTGTGGTACTGGGCGGTCCTCTGGGCGACATATACAGTGTCCGTCGTGGCGTGAGGGCAGAGCCGAGGAGGGAGGTAGGCGGACCGTTGATCCGCTGTTGGGCCTCTTGCCCTCTTTAGTCGTGTCAAACTTGCCAGTTCACCTTCCCCACCTGGGACCACTCTATCCCCCTCCCCTTCCACCTCCTCATCAGGGTACTATATCACCATTTTCAAGGGCCATTTCCAGTCATGCACGGCCCTGGATCCGCACTGGCTCTATTCGGCCTCCCCAGATTGACCACCCTCTTCTTCTCTGTATGGGTCTCGCTCAGCTCTGGCTCCAACTACGTATGTTACCCCCTTCCGGGATTGGCATTTTTCTGAAATTTCTTGTACCCTTGTATGTATAGGTCGTCGGTGGTGAGTTATCGTTCAGACCTGTTTGGGCAGAGAGTTGTGACGCGGGGCGTCTCACCTTTTTCGCCGCCCATTAGAGCGCGTACGCTCCTAGCGCAGGGCTTTCATCCCCGCACTGATATCCAACCCAACTTCCCCCCCGTATTGGCCCCTGTCCTTCCCATGTCTGCAACGGGGTCTATTTCGATCGTCCGCATACTCACAACGTGTCGTTTTAAGCATACCTTCCGCAATTGGGCGCTCGTCTCCATCTCACGCATACACAGCTAAATATATTTGCCGTTGCTGGAAACGGTACGGTTTTCACACTCTGCCTCATGTGCGTTCTTTAATGTCATCTTAGTCGGGGTGTACATGAGCGGGCCTTTCTTGGGGAAAATCGTAGACACGAGGGGCCCACAACCGCTTCTTGTCATCTCGTTCATATCCCTCCTGTCCGGTTATTCTGGAATACGTGGCCTCTTCGATGCAGGTCTTGGCAACGCGACGGAACTGAGCCGGCTGCGCTTCGTGCTCCTTGTGCTGTGTAGTCTTATCACTGGGATTGGTGCGAATGCTGGCATGGCCAGCGCCATGAATGCCACTGCCAAAAGTTTCCCAGACCATTTTGTGAGTCCTGCCATACTTCATGTCCTACCTCGGTGCATCTCCTAACATTCATCCAGCGAGCCATGGCAGTCGCTCTCGTAATGTCCGGTTTCGGACTCTCCGCGTTCTTCTTTTCCTCCATCTCGCACATGCTCTTCCCGGGCAATACATCGGACTTTTTGCTTGTACTCGGGTTGGGCACATCGATCCCTATGGTCTTTGGGTACTTTTTTGTGCGGCGTATCCCCCTTCCCTCGCATGGGGTAACTGGATCCTCGAACAACTATCAGCCACTGGCTACGTCCGGCGACTTGGATGAGTACCAACGTCACGACTCGAGCTCAACGCCTTTTCAATCCCAGTCAGAAGTGAATGAGGAAGGAGGATCTCATGAACGTATATTGCAACATTCCCCACGAAGGCACAGTGGCATTGCGAATGTGCCCTTATCTGAGACAGTGGAACTCTTCTCATCGAATGACTTCGAAAACCACGATAAGCCCAGTAGCCTCTCGCTACCATCTCAAGACCATGTGAGTGATAAGATTGTGGAAGGACGGGGGGTGGACTTGCATAGGTGGACTCTGGTGAAGTCAGTCGACTTCTGGATTATGTGCTCTATCCATTCCCTCTGTGAGCTTTCTTTAGTCTATTGGTCTCGACTACTGTTTTAACTCCTCGAAGTGGCCGGTACAGGACTCATGTGTGAGTCACTTTCGTGCGTATCCTTGCATTATTTCACCGTGCTGTATCAGATATCAACAATGTGGGCTCTGTCGCCCAAGCTCTCCTTGCCCATGGTAATCCATCGTATGATGAAGCAGAATCATCTGCCTGGCAAGCGGCGCAGGTGTCTGCCATAAGCCTAGCGAGTTTCTTTGGACGCGTCGCCATCGGGATTGTTGCGGACAAGGCCAAGTCACGTCTCCGTGTCCCGCGCTCGTTCTGCTTGCCACTTGTGACCACTTTTTTCATTCTCGCACTGCTGTTGCTCATCGCCATCGACAATGTACACCACCTTTGGACTGCGAGTGGGCTCTTAGGACTCGCTTACGGTTGCTGGTTTGGTTTGCTGCCGACGATTTCCATCGAGTGGTTCGGCCTCGGTGTGTGATTTTTTTCCCTTCACTTACTACTGTATAGTGTGGTTAAAGGACGCGCAGCTCACTTCTCCGAGAATTGGGGGATTGTCTCTGTCTTCCCAGTTTTGGGTGGAAATCTTTTTTCGATTGCCTTCGGGCGCAACCTCGATGCGCATGAACAGCCAGTCGAGTCTAGTCCGGTGCCTTTCAGAGCACTACCGTCAATCAGCGGACATCAGTGTCTAGCCGGGCGAGAATGCTATGTCCAAACTCTATACTTGAATGTATGGGCTTGCATGATCGCTCTTGGCCTGTCCGTTTGGGCCGGTCGACGGGACTGGGTGGACTGGCAAACGCGGGACCAGCGCATGGACCCGGTGAACAGCGTTGAATGGGAAGACGCAGGAGAGGCAGTTGAGCCTGAGGATTTAGAGCCTTGATCGGCGGAGTATATAATGGACTAAGTTATCACTCACGATTCACGTTAGACCTTACGGGCAGCTATTGTAATACCATAATCCTCCTTGTTGTCCTTGTTGTCTTGTCCATTTCATTCCTTTCTTTTACGCGTTCACGTGATGACTTGTCAAATCTCGACCGCGACACGAGGAACAGCGACACGAGCCCAGTTTGGTCCCCAACTACCGACGCAGCACAGGAGATGCCCACTTTGACTCCCTCCTATCTTCCTCCTCCCCCGGCGATGGCATCTCCTTCTTCCTCTTGCGCCTCAGCAAAGGTTACATGTCCCAGTGCGAGTGCGACCAGCTCGCAAGTATCTACCCCGCCCACTTCACCTGAGCGGGATGCGGCCACACAGCGATTGAATGTGTCATTACAGCAAGAACGTGCGCTAAAGATACCTTTTATGAAGCTGAATATGCCTGTAATTCAAGAGGATATGGCCGCAAGCCTCGCAGTCGCACTCCTTGGGCACGTCCTTTTCCTCAAGAGTCAGGTCCCCTTGTGCGTCGCATCTTTATTTTATTTTCGCGCAGCCAGCTGAACAGCTGGGTTTCCTTTCCGCTGTGTATTTAGTCCTGTCGCACAGCTAGGTCGCGTCCCCGGTGCGTCGTCGGCATCGCGTGCGGCCAAGAAGCGCGCAGACATGATCACCGCGTTTGACGAGTTGTCCTCGCATCTCCACACGACTTTCTCGGCGCTCTCTACCGCCCTCGCGCGAAATCCCGCACATCGGAGCGTCGATACTGTGTATCTTTCGCTGGTGCTCGGCCCTACAATCGGTGCGCCCAAGGCACGGGTCGTACTCGCCCTAGAGGGTCTAGAGGTGAAGATTTGGGGTAAACGGTATGATAGTGAAGGTGCTCGGCTGTCGTCCGATGGCTTCCTTGAGGACGATGACAGCGAAGATTGTAACAACGGCGATGATGAAAGTAAGGTAGGAGACGACTCGACGCATGGAGATACCGAAAAAGATGCAGACAGTGACGTGGGGGATACCGAAGAATCGTTGAATTCACCACCTGGTTCTGAACCCCCGTCGTCGCGATCTCCATCTCCCTCATCCGAGGAGCCCTCGCAACCATCGTCGCCGGCTCCAGCGAGCTCAAGCAAACGCCCGCTCCGCCCATCACTTTCTCCCAAGTCGTCGCAGAGCAGTAGCGCTTCACAACCTTACCTGGCTTCGAAGCCTGCACGCACACACGCTGAGGAGCAGCAGGTTCTGCGCGCAGCGGAGCGCCTGCTAGCACGCGCGCTCGTGAACGCGTATTCCGAAGGCGGTGGAATGGCAGCTGAGCTAGGTGCGTATGCACATTGAAGCTTGAAGCTTAATCCATGCCAACTCAACTGACCTACCCGCGATTATTCGCAGCACCGACGCAAACACATGTACTACTCCGTGCGCCTCGAGGCTTTTCACACCCGGCATGGCTCCCACGACAGAACGTCAGCACGTCACTAGAGAACATGCTGCAGGACTTCCTCGTCGATTCCGGCCTTGGCGATGGGGCGTCAACGAGAGGGGATGGCAAGCCACGGCGGCGTGGAGCCGCTAGCATCAAAACGGAAGGCGTCCTCGTCACCTGCCAAACCAGCCCCGAGGATCGCACGTCCCACCCCGCCGCCCCCGCTATCACCAAGACAGAGGCCAGGGAAGAGGATGAGCTGATCTGGTGGGCCTGGGATGGCAAGCTGATCGGATTCGCGGGATGGTAGCCACATGTGCAATATACGGCCCGTCATTCCTGTATACCCTGGGACGGACTCTTGTATTGTGTATCGACTAGGTGTTCGGGATTTCAGCGACTCAGGTGACATAATGTAAGGACAGCTTGTAGAGGAGTGAGTGCGCGGTCGAAAGTAGTAGAGAGCATGTTAAGAGCCAGCCCACGCAGAAGGAAAATGTGTCTACAAGTTGACTAGCGGTGATGGATATACAGGCAAGGGCTGTACGAGTTGGGGATGTTCATATGATGCATGACGGCCTCTAAGGCCCAAAAAGGAGAACCGAAGACACGATGAGCGATGCGCGATGAAGAAGCCCGCCAAGACAGAAGGTCCGCGTCTGACAAAGCGTGCAACGCGGAGGTCGGGTCGTAAAAAAGTGCGGCAGGGAAGGTTCCTTGTAATATTATACCAACATGTCTAGTCTACTGAACAGCAGGATCAGTTTCATTGGTAGTAGGGATTGTAGCACATCACCTGCAAGCATACCACGCAGGATCAATCCTTATCGGCCTTATCCTCTGCTCGTAACTTGACCTTGACACGGCATGCAGCCCTGGCCTGGTCCAGGATGTTGACCGTATGGTCGCAATTTTTTGATGATTATGATAAGGTACGGTTTATAACATTAATTGATACCAGTGCGAAAGTTATGCGGCTCTCTGTGTGAGAGATTTTGTGACGGTGAGGCACAGAGCCAGCGGAACAGGAAAACGATAGCTTATCGCAAGAGGTTATCACAGCGGATCAGGTCAGGCCGTTCCGTCTCCCCCGTCTCTCCGAATCTGTGCCCAAGAGGTAACCAGGATACTCAACTGGCAAGGATAAAGGACCAAGAACCATCGGAACGAACATCCATCATAGATGCGAGATACTCAACTGGCCAGTGACTTGGTCATCGGCATTCTCGGTGAGCAGTCCCTGCGATCCTGTCCCAAGAATTTTTTTACATGGGAAACGGATCGTAGCGTTGCAGGGTGCATTCGCGGAACACCAAGCGATGCTACAAAACATTCCGGGCAAGAGGCACCTAGAGGTGGTCCAGGTGCGCACTTCGGAAGAGCTGAAGCGGTGCGACGGGTTGATCATACCCGGTGGAGGTACGGTCATCTCAGTCCTTTCCTCCCGCTTCTCCGTTCCGTTCAGTCCCTCCATCCAGAGTCGACTACCATCGCATTACTCGCACGTCTATCCGGGTTGATGGAACCACTTAGGGTGTTCATCAAGAGCAAACCGGTGTGGGGGACCTGCGCGGGCGCAATACTCCTTGCGCAAGCCGTGTCTAATCCAAAGAAAGGAGGACAGGAGCTCCTTGGCGGCATCTCTGTAAAGATCATGAGGAATGGCTGGGGTTCGCAAGTGCGTCGTCGTCACCTGCCCTTTTTTTTTTTTTGTTCGCGCAACGAGAGATATCGACCACACACATATAGGTTGAATCGTTTGAGGCACCGCTTGAGGTATGCGGCCTCCGAGACGCGAACAAACCTTTCATAGGGATTTTCATCCGCGCGCCTGTGAGGTTCATGATTCATTTCTGCGGCGTCGCTCTGCTCAAGCGCTTTATGCAAATTGCAAAGGTGATTACGGAACTGCTTCCAGCGGCGCACGAACCGCGCATTGAGGTCATTTCTCGCATTTCCGGCTCATTACTCCCAAACTCGACACCCGATGATGGCGTCGGCCAAACGGTGGTCGCTCTCCGACAAGGCTGGCATCTGTTGACGACTTTCCACCCCGAACTTACTGGCGATAGCCGATTTCATGAATATTTCGTGCAAGAATGTGTCGTTCCCTCATTGGCTTCTTGACTACCCCCTTGGAGGCATCGCGTCGCGAGACGACCCAGAATTTCATTAGTCCTCATATCCCTCCCAGACTTCTGCCGCAGGGGAATACCGTAACTATTGTATCGGAATTGAGACAACAAGTAGGGGCAATTGAAAGCAGGACAGACTCCGGTTCGGGCTCTACTCCATCATAGCACTTGATCAGAAAGCATATCCCAAGGTTAACTCGCTAGAGGCTTTCAACAACCTTCACCCCGGTCAACCCTCAGAACGGCGACGAACATTCCTGGACATTCCTAAGGTTATTGTAGATACTAAGTGATAAGCGTAAATTCGATCGATTAAAAATGCACTGGCCTTGGGTTTGATGGTTGTCTACTATTGAGCGCTGCTACCGGGCACAGTCTAATGCTGTCCGCGTTATTACGATCTGTGACACTGAATGGTGCGTTATTAGAACTACCCATATTTGACTACAACTCAGGCTCCTTGGTGGACACCTGTACTGACATCCGCAACATAGGCCCCTTTCCTCCTTAAATATCCCAGGTATGATATTGAACGTATAGAATAGGTGGACTCTGTCCTATGCTAAAGTAGTAAACCATAACTCGTCAGTCGCGCCCGCGCCCTCGCCCGGGCGCGTGACACTTCTGCTAGACCTCTGAACGACAGACGCCCCTGGAGCAGTGAAGTTGGGGGGGGATGCACGGTTGAATTGAACGGTGCGTGTCGTATAGCTGACCAAACTGCACGTCCATATGCAAGGGGTCTGCCATGCGTACATCAGATACTTCGATCAGTGATATGCATAGTCTACTTGACTTCGTTCTGAAGGAAGTATGTATCGCTCTGGAATAGTGAATGGCGCACTACCTGGAGCAGGAGCGTTTCCCAGTATGTGTCATTAGTAACAATGTTGTCAGCGAAGGCATTGTTGTTCAGGGCTGGAGAGCAACCATATGACTCGCTCGCTGTTGGTGACCTTGAACTTGCAGAACTGGGAGTGCGGAAATCTATGCCAGCAGATTGAAGATGCCAAATTCGTCAAGATCCTCATACTTTGGGCCCGGGGGAGGGCGTTTGCATCCCCGTAACAGGTGTCTAGCACTCGGTGGTCGGCCCACTGAACCAAGAACAAAGCATGCGTCCTCGACTCCGGAGACCGGAGATCGCGCTCTATAATACCCGAAATCGAAATTTGCGACTACTACTCTGTTATGGGAACTGCGTGGAGAGTCTCTATGGCGCATCGCATGCATCCACTGTGCTAAAAATGGTACTTCGAGCACATGGCGACTGTAATATTGGCCAACTATGTAGGCGATAGTCGCCTGATGACCGATTTCGTTGATGCCGGATCTATTCGGGGCAAATACGATAAATTTATCCTTATTTGGCATCCAAGAAGTCTACTGTGGCCCTCGTGTAGGTTTCTCCAACCCATCGGTGCATGTTACTAAATCAGGATTGGCTGGTAGGACAAGGAGCTCACCATGCGGATAGCCGTTGTACAATATCATATCGACATCCGCGGCGTTATGCTTCCTTCTTCAATTATCTCGTCGCACGATGGTGGAATTGTATAAAAAGTGATGGAAAAGAACGTATCCGTTGTAGAAACCATGACCCGTCTTGGCCATGCACTTGCTCTGGTCACTCTGCTTTGCGGAGCACTCTGTTCGGTTCTTGTCGCAGCACGCGACACTTCGTTGAGATCACTGAGTGCCAAGCACCTCGAAGCGGTGAAACGCTGGGACCTGTCTGCCCGCAGTCGAAGTATCGCAAGCAACCCACGTCGTGCAACGGACGGACCAGCACCTCCGAGGGTTAAAAACATTACATTCTCGAATCCAGAAGCTTCTAGTACGTATACCGGGGTTGCTCCCCGTCTCTTTGTCTAATGCACTCCCAGAGTTCTTCGTGAATGGCAATAGGATTCCTTTAGTCAACTTTGACGTTGGTCCGTCGTGGTCGGGCCTAATTCCCATCAGTTCAGCAGCAAACGAGACGAGAAAGGTGCAGTTATAGCGGAGCTCCACAGGCGAGCTTAGCTTGGGTCTCACTCATCCTTCAGTTGTTCTTCTGGTTCTTCCCTCCTGGTCCGGAGGGAAGTCTGGACGATCTCATATTCTGGTATGTTATATACCTTGATGCGGACTTTTGCATGAGTCGTATTTAAACTGAGTGCTTCAAAGGACAAATGGAGGTCCTGGTTGTTCGTCGTTGGAAGGTTCCTTGGAGGAGAACGGTGTAAGCTGCCCACAACTAATGCTTAAGGACCATACCTGACACACCTCAGCCTTTTACCTGGAGACATGGCCAGGCTTTACCGACACAGAATGAATGGAGCTGGACCAATCTTTCCAGTATCTTGTATGTCGAACAACCTGTTGGCACCGGCTTTTCCCAAGGTGTACCAGATGCGAATGTATGTCGTCTCCGTGTTGTCATTGCGCCATGACGTGGTATTCACATTCAGGGTAATGACAGGACGAGAACGATGTAGCAGCACAACTCGTCGGATTTTTGCAACAGTTCTTACAAATTTTCGTAGAACTTAAAGGAAAGAAATTCTATCTAACCGGCGAAAGTGTGAGTGCACGTCTTCTACAGTTACTCAATCAGTTTTGACGATGAATCAGTACGCAGGAATGTATGTGCCTTGTAAGTAGTATCCTACATCGCAGTACTTGCACTCACGATGGACCAAGACATCGCGAATTTCATATATGAGCATACGACAAGGGCAACACTCGACCTAGATCTACAGGGAATCTGGATGAATGATCGTAAGCTTTTTTTGAGTCTCGACTCGGAATCCCGCTCATTCTCAGGTTGAATACAGCTCTAATCGGCTGGGACGTTGCTCAGATACAGATCCCGGCTGTGGACTTTGTACATAAATATGAACATGTATTCGCCTTCAAGTCGGTGATTTTTACTTGTTCTATTCTATTTCGGTTAAGTTATGTACAGCCAAACATTCCTCGCGCATTTGGATTCAGTAGCGGCGGCGTGCAATTATTCGGGCTACATGAAGAAGCATGTTAGATACCCACCTCGGGGACGGCTTCCCTTACCTGGTCAATCAACGGAAGCGGACCCGGGTTGCGATGTTTGGAATGAGATCTTCGAGGCTGCGCTGCTTGTGAACCCTGCTTTTAATATATATCATATTTTTGACACGGTGAGTGCGAAACGCTGTTGGCGTTCACGACGACCTAATGGAGTTTTACAGACTATCCCATGGGATGTGCTAGGCTTCCCGTAAGTGGTGTCTCCAAAGTCCTTGATTGGTCTTGTTCAGTCGAGTTATGTGCTGTCAGGGGATCATTTTTACAGACTCAGGTTGAACCACTGTACTTCAATCGTATGGACGTTAAGGAAGCAATTCACGCTCCTGTTCATGTCGACTGGACGCTATGCTCTAATAACGATGTTTTCCCACAAGGTGATGCAAGCCTCCCACCGGTATTTACGGTGCTTCCGAATGTTATCGAGAAGAGCAAGCGTTCGGTCATCGCGCATGGCCTTGCTGACTTCGTCTTGATCCCTGAAGGCACGCGCATCGTTCTCCAAAAGTGAGTGTCGTGATGTTTACATCAATGATACGGGATTGAGCATTACCTATGTGTATCATTAGCATGACTTGCAAGTGCTATTTAGTCTATGTGCTTTTGACCCTGGTTTAACCTGTGTTAATAGGGGGCGGGAAGCAGGGTTTCCAGAGTCCAATTGTCCACGACTCGTTCATCGTTGATGGCGTTGCACTGGGGAGCCTGCACACTGAGCGCAAATTGACCTATGTTGAGGTCGTACTTTCAGGGCACGAGTAAGCGATGGACCCTCGCTGCAATTCTCCATGCCCAGGCTGATCATGTTGAATGACACAGGTTACCAGGATACTCACCCGAGGTAAGTGGAGTGCTTGAAGAGCTGAGAAGTAATGATCATATTCGTCTGGCTAGGCATCCTTTCAAGTCATGCAATATTTAATGGGCTTCAGGGACAGCCCATAAAGACTCTGAATCAATGTCCCCGCACCATCGTGACGCTTTACGTTTTGGCTGTGAGGGCTCCCTGTACCACCCTATACCCAGTACAACCTAAGAAGTGATTTATGAGACCATTCATTTCCTTAAACTGCTTGAAATGAAATTTCAGACATTTGAGTTGGTTACAGTAAGTTAAATTGTTTTTTTTTTGGGGGGGGGTTTGAGTTTTTCTGCACCCCCGTTGCCCTGGCAAAGTTCTTGATTAACTTGATTCGCGATTCCGAGCAACACGCTTCGTATCCGATACGCTTCAAGTTCGGTTGGCCTTTGGTACATCCCCAGATCATAGCCCTGGAATGGCTAGTTTAAACAATAATAATAGAGGCCTGATTGACCTCGTCTCTGATCGGTGCGGCGAGGGGGTGAAAGCAAGTTATCCTACACGTTGTAGCGGTGACTTGGCCGTGCGCAACTAAACCAATGCTTCGCCGGACGTCGGCGACTTCTTTGTCAAGAGTCACTCCTAGTATTGATTCGAATAACTAACATTACGACGCTACACGGGGATCCCATTGAAACCTTTTTCGACGTCTTCGTGTAGTCCCCGATATCCACGATATGCAGGTGGTTCTTGTTATCCAAATCATCCAAGTACTACCTCACGCTCGTGGCACGACGCCTTGACGCATAAAACCAAGGGGAAATGCGTGTAGCTAATCCACGAACCATGACAGTGCGCTCACTCTAATCAGTTCGCTTTGTGGAATATTGTTTTTGGCGGCACGCGACACTATTGTGGAGTCTCTGAATCCCAGGCGCTTTGAGGCGGTGAACCGCTGGAGATTTTCTGCCTGCGGTCAGCCTGACGAGGGCAACGTACGTCATACTGCGGATACGCCAGCCGCCGCCAGTGGTGAAAAGTGCTCCGCGTAGTCCCGCCGATGATCTCCTAGAATTCTACGTGGACGGTACGACGATACCTCTAGTCAACTTTGACGTCGGTCCATCGTTGGTCGGCCCGGATTCCCATCAGCTCGGCGGCGGCGAACGAGACGAGAAAGGTGTGGTCTTATTAGTAGAAAACTTCCAGAGCGCGTCGTCTTTGTCTCACTCATTTCTCAGTTGTTCTTCTGGTTCTTCCCTCCGGGTCCGGAGGGAAGTCTGGATGACCTCATTTTCTTGTATGCTGGACACCCTGTTGTAGACTTTACAGGGAATGAAGTTAAACTTGTCGCATTTTAGGATGAATGGTGGCCCAGGTTGCCCATCCCTGGAGGGCTCCTTCCAAGAGAATGGCGTAGGCTATCAAAACTCATTCTCGAGTGCGACACCTGACACAGCCTTAGCCCTTCACCTGGGAACCAGGCCAGGCTTTACCGACACAGAATGAATGGAGCTGGACCAATCTTTCCAGTGTCTTGTATGTCGAACAACCTGTTGGCACCGACCTTTCCCAGGGTGTACCAAATGTGAAGGTATGTCGTTCCAGTGTTAGCATAGCGCCATGACGTGGTATTCACATTCAGGGTAATGACAGAGCGAGAACGATGTAGCGGCACTACTCGTCAGATATTTACAACAGTTCTTACAAATTCAATCAGTTTTGACGATGAATCAGTACGCAGGAATGTATCCTTGTAAGTAGTACCCTACATCGCAGTACTTGCACTCACGATGGACCAAGTCGTCGCGAATTTCATATATGAGCATACGACAAGGGCAACACTCGACCTAGATCTACAGGGAATCTGGATGAATGATCGTGAGCTTTTTTGAGTCTCGACTCGGAATCCTGCTCATTCTCAGGTTGAATACAGCTGCAATTGGCTGGGACGTTGTTCAAGGCCAGATCCCAGCTGTGGACTTTGTACATAAATATGAACATGTGTTCGCCTTCAAGTCGGTGATTCTTACTTGTTCTATTCTATTTCGGTTAAGTTGTGTACAGCCAAACATTCCTCGCGCATTTGGATTCAGTAGTGGCAGCGTGCAATTATCCGGGCTACATGAAGCATGTTAGAAACCCACCTCGAGGACGGCTTCCCCTGCCTGGTCAATCAATGGACGCGGACCCGCGATGTTTGGGATGAGATCTTCAATGCAGCACTGCAAGTGAACCCTGCTTTTAATATCTTTGATATGGTGAGTGCCCTGCTGTAGTTGGTGTTTCACGATGACCTGATGGAGTTTTACAGCAACCTACCACATGGGACGTGCTTCCGAATGTTATTGAGAAGAGCAAGCGCTCGGTAATTGTCCACGGTTTGGGAGATTTCATTTTGATTGCCGAAGGTGCGCGCATTGTTCTCCAGAAATGAGTGTTACTTTTGTCTGCGACTGTGACCGTACTAAGTTTCCCCATTAGCATGACCTGTAAGCGTCATTAGGCAGTGACATTCTTTGGGTAATGGCCCTATTAATTAATATCTGCTCTTGAGGGGCCAAAAAACAAGGTTTCAGACCCCAACTGTGTATGACTCGTTTATTGTTGAAGGCGTTGGGTCGCTCTGAGTGCGGATTGACCTATGTTGAGATCTCACTTGCGGAACACATGTAAGTAGCGTTACTAAGCTGGGGTACGGTATCTCGGGGCCTACTGACGAGTGCTCAGGGTACCGCAATTCGCACCTGTAGTAAGTCAGCGCTCGATTTTGAAGTTGGTGGCTGAGGGATGATGCTGTTCGTCTGCACGGGCGTCTCTCTCCAAATTATGAGATTCTTTTTAGGGAAAGTCCGTAGGTCGCTGTCACACCATGGTCCAACATATGAGACAAATGGCGACTTAAGCGCCGTGTAGTATTGTGAGAGCGTATGATCGTGACGGAGCATGCCCTCCCTTAGAGGACTAGTTTGGAAGACGCCGTGTTTGAAGGCGCCAAAAGATGTGAAGAACACAAGTGTTGGCGCCCAGAGAAATTAAAAGTGGCAATTGAACGCCCAGTTGTGGAAGGATGAGTAAGGAGGCGTGGGAATCCGTCTCACCGTGAAATGCCGGAACTGGCAGTGTTGGTGGCGCTCCATTCTCCCTTTCTCTTGCACCACCACTCACACCCTACTATGTCTGAGCTTGACGCTGATCTCTATGGTGGTAAATACATTGTAACCCTTGTCTATCTCTTGTATCAATTTTTTTTCTTTTGCGTAGATCTCTATGGCACCGAGGACTTGAGCCTCGATCCAGCAACCGAAAATGCTCACGCTGAGCCTCTGAAAAATTCGTTCTCCCCCGAACATCATTCTCCAACTCCAACTACAGAACCAGTGGTGAAAAATGTTGTTGCAGGTCCCCCAAAAGTACCGACACCCCCCTCTCCTACTCCTATCGCTTCTTGGAGTGAACCTCAGTCTACCGCTGCGGAGCGTCCTGCACCGCCACCAGCTACTAACGTACTGCAACAAATTCCAACATATCAAGAATCAAACAATGACGAGCGCGGACCGAGCCGCAGCACCTACCATGGTGTAGTGGTAGAAGAACGGTCAGTTCGACCTTCAGAAATGAAGGATGAAGGGTGAGTGAAGCTCTCCATCTTTCCACTGATACTCCACGCAGGTCTATCTGCGGTTGGGTAGCTGTCGGCGGACTACTGTATGACGGGCATGGGGCTGGGTCCCACCAGTCGTAGCCTAACGCGATTGGATGTCGCTTAGCGCCTATGCATGACCATCTGTCCCTAGGCTACGACTAGCTCTTCCGTCGAACTAGCATAAGCCGTCTAAGCTAGGCTAGCACAAAAACAGCGTATCCGCAGTACAGTCGTTCTATATCCTCTCCCTTGCCATGGCTTCATGTTTAGGCTACTGATGCTAATAACTATCTCTACATTTTCCCCATCCATCGACAATGGTCCCTTCGTCGTCCCTTGCCATCACCACTACACCACGATTGTGCTCTGAATAACTCAAACATCCAGCAAAATGTTTATTGGTGGACTGAATTGGGATACTACAGACGGTACTCGGTTGTGCACTGTCTCCCGTAGTGGTAGCACTAAATTAGTTTGTTACACCAGAATCTCTCAGAAAATACTTCACCCAATTTGGCAAAGTAGACGCCTGCACCATCATGCGGGACTCTACTGGTCGCTCAAGATGTTTCGCGTTCCTCACTTTTGATGATCCAGCATCCGTCAACGCGGTTATGGTGCGCGAACACTTTCTAGATGGAAAGATTGTGCGTTCGGTCTATTGTGCCAGACATAAATTGTCTAGCTCTTACTCGCCTTTCAATAGATCGACCCCAAGCGAGCTATTCCTCGCCAGGAGCATCAGCGCGCCACGAAACTTTTCATCGGTGGCCTCGCAGGGAGTGTCACTTCTGAGTCTATGCGCGAATTTTTCTCGCAGTTCGGTAAAGTTGTCGATTCGACGGTCATGCTTGATCGCGAGACTGGTCGTAGCAAGGGATTCGGCTTCGTCTCCTTCGAGGACACTGATGTCACCCCTTTCCTTGGTTTTGGAAATCTTGAGATTGATGGGAAGCTGGTAAGTTTCATCGTCATCCTGGCATCGCGTTTACTTTCCTTATGTGTTGTGATAGATCGATGTCAAGCTTGCTCAGCCTCGCTCCCAACGTGATCACTTTGACAGCACTAGCAGCACCAACAGCAGTGGTACAGGCCGTGGTGCGGGCTTCACCAACGCGAATTTCAACCAAAATACTCCCATGCCCAACATGCAAGGTATGACCGGGAATACCCCGTTCGATGCGCAGGCACTGGCTGCGCTGTATACGCGCATGTTTGCTCAGATGGGCGGCATGGCTGCAATGAATGGCATGAATACAGGTGGTGCGATGATGGGCGGGGGCGGGATGGGACCAATGATGAATGGCAGTGGTCCGGGTATGATGGGCGGTGGACCTATGGTTCGCGGAAGCATGGGTGTACCTTCTGACCCCCGCATTGGCATGGGCCGTGGAAGCCCACCGACTGGCCCCGCCGCTGGCGGGCCTGGACCCAATGTGCCTCGGGGTCCGCGGGCCGCACAGGGACCCCCGCTGGGCCCACAGAGAGCGGGGCACCGCGGGCAGCACGCCTACCACCCGTACGCCCGCTGAATTGTAGAATCATTCAGCCGCCGTAGGGGTGGTGGGAGGGTTTATTGCAACGTTAGTTAGGGACGACCTCGTTGATAATTCTTATTTTCTCCGTCCATTTAGTTCGTTCCCCTTCTACCATGTATTTTTCCTAGAGCCGCCAGTATTCTCAGGCTTATAATGTATGCGTCTAAGTCTCCACTCTTAACCAATTTATTATTACCCTTGCTGTCTTGCCACCGGGCATGAGGAGGCACAGGTCATTCACACGGGTGCAAAAGCATAGCTGTATTTTACTTTAGCTAGACGTTTGGAGTGACGTGACAGTCTCGCGAGGCTAGACATAAACATGAGAAGTGGGAAGGCAACGACCGTCATGCCCAGCTCATAATTAATACCGTCGTCGCCCACCTCCCGGACCCTGATAGGGACCATAATCCGGCGGCGGTCTCCCACCCCCACCTAATTGCATGGTCAGCCAAAGGACCATGCAAGAAGAGTCGAATAGAAGTTTCAGTTCTCACCAGCTCTGGGCGGAGCTGGAGGACTCCGCGAACGACCGGTCACGCTCGGAATAACAGCCCCGCGGAACACTTGCATCAAGTCATCAGTACGGAACACAGGTCCTGGAAATCGTCGTTGTCAGGCTCCAAAAAAGGTGCGAACGTCGGATGAAGCTACCGACCATCGAACGCGCTCGGCCCTGGTAACGTGCCAATGAACCATGAGATGACTGAGGGTACGTTGACCGTCTTCTCTTCTTCCTGCTGGTCTTTCCCTCGGCGCGGCGGTGGTACATCGCGGTCACGATCACGATCCCAGCTTGGGCTATTATACCTCTTACGGCCGCCGCCAGCATGGCCGTCCCATCGATCGCGGTCGCGTCCGGGCGGAGAAGCGGCTCTTGCCCTCTTGTACTGCGCTGGCCCGTGTGAATCAGAGTCTCTCCGTTTGTGGTCCGGAGAGGGAGGCCGTTTGTGCTGCACCGGGGGAGCCGTTGGCGCTTGTGTGGGTTGTGGCGTGCCCCCACTTGTTAGGAACGATGTCTGGGTGTCGGTGCGTCCAAGCGAGTTGGTCGAACTGCTCGAGCTAGTAGTGCCACTACTCTGCCGCACAATCGCAACGCCCAGATCGCGCGCTGCGATCGCATCCGTGGAATGGTATGTATGGCGTTGGGCAAATCGCTTGATCGGAGGGTCTAGCCAGGAGTCAAATCTGGTGAGTTAGAGTGCGATAGATCCTTACCGTTAGGATAAGCCTCGGCCATTCGTTTTTCCAATTTCTGCGCTGCAGCAAGGTCTCCATATTGATACTCGTGGCGAGCCCAGCGTTCCCAGAGAGGTCGCGCACGATCAGGAGGAAAAGTGCTGATGACGCGCTCGAAAAGTGCACGGGCATCTAGAGAGTATAAGAGAGCAATCGATGGCCTTGTTCGACTAGCAACTCACTGTTTTCATCGTTTATCGATAACAGGAAACCTAGATAGTGTGCTACGAGGTCTACTTCGTCGCTGAAAGTTTCTAGGGCTTTCTCGAAGATCCGAGTGGGGGTACGAACATCCTTTGTCAGGTGGTACTCCGCGATCGCTGAAGAATCGACGTTGGACTTTGTTACTACAAGATGTCTGGACACGAACACGTACCTGCAGATTCATAAACTTCCCAGGGTGTCCACTTGTCTCTTCTTGCCTGGGCAAATACTGCTCGCGCTGACTTAAGCCCTTCCGCACGGCGCGTAAAACGCATGTACACTGTCCACGCAAGGCCATACTCTTGGCGTTTTTCGGAGAGTTCTTTGTTCTGGGGTGGCCTTTCGTCCGTCTGCGTCGTAAATGACGCGTTCGGAGGGATAATTTCGGTTCCCTGCGAACCGGATACCTCCGTAGCACCCGTTGACATCGTCGACGACGTTGTAGACGACACGATTCGGGCCTCGTGCGCATCAAGATCGCGACGAAGCGCCTCAAGAAACCGTTCAAAAACTTTATGTACTTCTTCAAAATTTCCTTGAAGTTCCAGGGCCTCTGCACAGGCAAAATTTAGGAGGAAGCTGATAATCGAAGATGCATTAATAAGATGTGGCAGTCTGACTTGTGAGCGGGACTGCTTGCCTCATTGGGTTTGCTTCGATTCCTGCTTTCAAAAGATTTATTGCCTCCTCCGTCTTACCAATGCTATTAGTCCAAACATACGCCATATACCTATTGGAACACCTCAGTTTTTGGGTGGATACTTCACACAATCTCGGCTTACCAAATCTCACCGAAGAATCGCATGCGAATCACTGCCTTACGATATACGCCCTGCACGCGCGTAACAAAAGTATTGCGATCCTGTTCGTCGATTTCCAATGGGTTGTTCTCTTCCCAACGTAGATAGCTTTTCCATGCACCAACCAGTGCGCGTTCTGCGGCGTTGAATGTTGGCTTGGGGGGAAGGTAGAGGTAGGGACGAGATGGAGAGGATGGCGGCGGAGGGGGGAAAAGAGGACCTAGGTGTCGCTGAAGTTGGCGCAGGACCGTACGCGCTTGCATATAGGAAGGCGAGAGGTCACTCAAAAACTTTTTCGCCTGATGTATGTGTGCGGGTTAGTGGCACTCACGTCCATGAGAACGAATAGTACTTGCCGTGATCCTGTTGAGGTTGTTCTCGAATGTTTCTAGCTCTGACCAAAGGCTTTCGACGTTTTCGAGGGGGATTTGGACTGCACGGTGATATACCTTTCGTAGGGCATCCATCTTCTGCTGCTCTTCCCATGTTGAGTTCGTCTGGAATTGCAGTCAGTATGAGTATCTGCTCCATGAAGGAGTGTTGGCTCCGATCGGAATATCTAGCAGGCAGTGGCAAGACGAATAGAAACATGGGTTGCAAATGCATCACACGCACAAGCGCTGGGTCACTCTCAAGGACGGTGAGGGTGGCGAAGCAAGATGAATTCAAGGTCAAGTAGGAGGGACATGACACAGAACTCCAATTCTGGGTTTCGAAGAAGCTTAGCAGACGATCATAACACACCTCACCGGATCGCAAGAACTGGATGTAGTCCGACCAGATCTCACCGCTATCTTTGTCTTGACCCACGTGATTGAGTGCGAACTCATACGCCTTGCGAACAATGTCTCGCGTGGAGGGATCGACGTTGATCCGTCTGATTTGCGGTTCTTCAGTGGTCAAATGGTATCAGTCGTGTAAGCACAGCATACCGGATATATGTCAAGTAAAACTTCCATAGTTCTACGGCGGGAGACGTCCTTAGAAATCGCGTGAAAAGGTTGTCTTCGGCGAACTTAAAATGGCCTGGTACGAGAAAGTGGTTGAGATAAGCTATTTGGGCAGACCACTGGGCGCGATCATGTCAGAAGATCATGGTTTACGACCGATTGCAGGTTGCGCACGGTATTCGGATACATCTTAAGGAGGCTTTCGTATGCATCTTTGATCTTTTCCAGGTCTCCAGAGTCTTCAGCAAGCCGCACGAGCTTGTTCCATCCCTCAATGTCGTAGGGGTTTTCGCGCAAACTAGCTCGAAGTGAATCCCATTCAGAAACCGGCTCTTCCGGGACAGTAGCGGTGGCGGGTTGAGGTTCCTCCTTTGGGAGAACAGAAATGGACTGAGGTTGAAGCTCTGGCTTTGGGATGAAGGAGGCAGTTTGAGGGCTTGGCGGTGAGGCAGATTGCTGAGCTTGAAGCTTTTGCAGTACTTGAAGAATATCAGCAGTTGTCTGGACAACTTCACTACTTGACAACTCTGGCTTCGGACTCGACTCGTCCGGTTGGGCATTGGTTGGAGGGTCGAGCACACGTTGAGTAGGAGCAGAAGTGACGGGGTCGTGAGTGATGCCTCCGACACTGGCAGGGAGTTGATGGGGTTGTCGTGCTGAGGCCAAGCTACCATCCATGGTAAATGGAAAGCACTGACTGACTACACCGACGCAAGAGCGGAACAACCCAAGTCGCCAAGTCGCCGCGCCACCTTTGGGTGTGAGAAGAACAATTTCAAAATTCCCACGGTGACAGCGTCCTCTGACCTGATGCAAAGCCAAAGACTCTGCACAGCACGAGCATGCCATTACTGGGAAAAGGACATTCTCTATTAGCTAGAGATGCACACCTTTTCTTCGACTCTCTCGCAGAGCTGGATACCTGGTCCGAGACTGCATCACTAGTCACCCATCGGGTCATTCCTTATCTCCCTCGCCGTCAACCTGCAGCACCTTCACCGCGAGGGAGACTTTTGGTACATCTATGGCCTTCTAGTTTTTGATTTATTTACAAAACACTTGAGTCAAGGTCTGCCATGATTTCAAAGTATTCACCCAACTTTTTTGTTACACATCCCCAGCTTACATCCTCTATCACCATCACGGCAGGGGGGCTACTCAGAGAAACCGGAAGAGACTACATATACCTTCAATTTCTGGTCATTATGCGATACATTTGTCTAGTATATACACTCGTATCTAGTGAGGTTGCCCTGTCTGATTGTTGTTATTTCAGCTTCTCTCATCATCGGGTTACGATTCCACCTTCAGGTTGGATTTCGTCTGCCCATCGGCAGGGCGTCAAGATATTAGGAACTTTGTATGCCATATCTGCTTGATGGGGTAATACTTACATATCTCACCTAGGATATTCGAGCATTCCGAGAGCGAACCGGATGGTCTCCGATTACTTTTTGGTAGACTACCTGCCTCGAGGACTGGGCCTGCAACCCCCCCTTCTGTTGAGAAATGTGCAGTTCCCGTCTCGCCCCATTACGCCCGCTTGCTTGCATATATAGCACACCAACGAGGGTTTGATGGTTATCTGCTAAATTTCGAGTGGCACCTTCGCGCTGATGGTGGGATTGGCCAAGCCCGCGCACTTACCGCATGGATCTCACTCCTCCAGGCTGAACTGAAGGCCAAAGTGGGCCCCCATGCGGAGGCCATTTGGTGAGTCACAATGCCTCGGGACATATTATTGATTAATTATTCCTTAGGTACGATAGTGTGGTTTTCAACGGCCAAGTCCGGTGGCAAGACCGTTTGAACAGCTATAACTTGCCGTTCTTCCTACCGTCTACGGGGTTTTTCACCAATTATACTGTGAGTGTCAGATCTCGTAGAGGAATACATCTGTACTCAATGGACTCGACCTTAGTGGCCCCCAGTATATCCATACCTCACCACTCAGTTCTTCCTGAACCTAGATCCATCGTTGATATCTACGCAGTCGGGCTCTGGTGTGCCGAAAACCCTACGGGACATTTATACTGGCGTCGACGTTTGGGGCCGCGGTAGTCACGGTGGCGGTGGCTTTGGCTCCTACCGCGCAATCGAACACATAGACCCCGTCTCGCTGGGGTTAAGCGTCGCACTGTTCGGTCCAGGATGGACTTGGGAAACGATGCAAGACAAGCAGGACTTCAGTTGGGGTGTGTGGTGGGAGGCCGAGCGGCGTTTGTGGATTGGCCCTGCCATCGCCAGTGAGAATGTGACCGTGCCACCGATGACGAAACACCACAAAGAGGAGCCCGACTGCCTCCATGGGCGTTTTCGCCCGTTCAGAGATTTCTTTGCGACTCGGCCGCCGCCAGACCCTGTTCTTTTCCCGTTCTGCACTTCATTTTCTCCAGGTATCGGATTTACATGGTTCGTCAATGGCACAGCGGTGATGCCGCGCACCAAGGACGGTTGGTCCGATATCGACAAGCAGAGTGCGCTTGGCGACAAACTTTGGCCGCGACCAGAAGTGCAGTGGGAGGAAAGGGAAGGATCCACGGAACCAGTCCCAGATGCGTCGTCTACCCTCTACTTCGATGATGCATGGTTGGGGGGAAATAGCCTCCGCGTTACCTTCAATGCCACGGGCTCTGATGCGGAGGATGCGATTTTCCGCTGCGTGTGGTTACCTATCCAATCACTTAGTGTCACTCCGCTCGTCCGGTACACTGCCCACGTCATATTCAAGGCCCTTCTTGCTACAGAGCCCCCGGTTGACATTGACGTTGGACTCTCCATCAAGTGTCCTGGATCCACACCGGAGGTTTCGGCCACATCCGCGGCGGAGGATCTTACAGGCGGTTGGACACGCCAGATACTGACATTCACGCTCTCCGAGAAGCAAAGGGATGCACCCGTCACCGCTGGTCTTGTGGTGGGGTTCACGACGGAGGATACATCGAAGGACGTCCAATTCTCCATCCTCCTGGGCCAGCTCGCCGTCTACCTAGCCCCTCCGACGCCCTCTCACCATCTCTCCCTCGCTTCTCCGCGCATCCTCTGGGCGGATTTCCAGCACAACGAAGATCGCAAATCAGGCGTACTAACGTGGGAAATTGCCGCGATGTTCCCCCCGATCTCCCTCCCGGCCTCCGTCCCCGCAGTGGATAGCCCAACGCCACTGTGGAGCCTCGACAGCTCGGACCACGCGTTCCCGTCGTGCGTATATTTCAATGTATATGCGGGAGCTGCGCTTGGGGGCCCCGCCCAGGCCACGTTTATAGGCACCACGGGCCTCGATGGGCGCGCGAATCGCTTTTACGTGGATTGGGACGTGCTGCCAGATATCATCAAGGGCATGAGGAATATACGATTCTACGTGCAGGGCGTGACTGATCACGGCGAGGTGATGGAATGGGGGGAATGTGTGTTTGTCGATGCATCTAGATGAGGTACCTGGCCCGTGAAAGGGAGGCAGCAATCAAACCTGTGTATATTACTGGGAAATGTATGTGACTATACAGTGGGACGTGAAACAAAGCGATTGACGAATAAGGCGCTTTGAGAGAGGTACGACAAGAAATGGATGAAGAACTGATTCAATCGAGGATGTCAAAGCCGCTCAACGGTCGGTGCCCGGGCATCGATGATTGACCAGAATTTGTATGCGATGCAGCTGTCCTCGACGTCAAATTCGGTGCTTGCGTGCCCTGAGCTGAACTTGACGCTTGGTCACTTCTCACAGCTGCCTTGTGCTTCCCTTTCGCCTCCTTGCCCTTGCGCTTCTCCAGCTGGGCCTGTCGCTTGCAAACTTCCGATTTTACAAAAGAATGGAGCGTTTCCAGCCCGTCACAGATGTGATACTTGCTCGGTTTGTCCGATAACCTGAGGAACCCCGTGCGAGGGTGCTCGGTATTGAGGAGCGCACTAGGGAAAGTAAATAGAGACGTACCGACTGAACATCTCGTCGACAACGTCGGAGTCTTGAATGAATGGCATCATGGCTACCAACCCATCAAACACAGCACGGAAGACTTGGTCGGATTTGCCAATCGCGAGCGTAGCCCCGAGCCAGCCTTCAAATCGGCTCTTGAATTCCGGCATGAACTCCTCGCGAAGATCGTCCAGATCGGGGTCTCTATCCTTCTCAAGATCGAGCATGTTAAACTCCTCCACGACGCCCAACTCTCCGCCGCCGCCGGGTACTGGTAGTCCCATCATTGCTGCAAAAGCATTGGGGGTCGGGTGGTTGAGGCCTGGCGACGACACGGCAGTAACCCAACTCTCGATGTTACTCCCACGGGATAGAGATCTCTGCTTCAGGAGAGCCTCGAGCTCCGCCATGCGCGCAGAATCGTACAGACGCGAGAAGGGCAGGCAAAGCGACGCACGAAGCTCGCGTGCAACGATGAGGAGCTGGTCCTGGCAGATCTTCAGGGCACGGGATTTGAAGGTGGATTTGTTTGCAAGCGTGACGACGGCAGTCTGATAGTCGGGTGCATCGCGTGGTCGGACAAGATGTGCACCGCGTGTATGAAGTTTCCATATGAGTTCGGCACAGTCTTCGTACGCAAAGATACTGAGCGCGGCGGCAAAGTTACCGGAACTCCATAATGCGTTGGACTCAGTGGCCTCGAGAAGCGATCGTCGAATAGTCTGTGCGTCCGTGCTGATGCCCCTTATGCCTCTGTAAAGCTCAAGAGAGGGTGAAATTTGAAAATGGGAGACGAGGCATTGCTGGACGAGATCACGGACGTCATTGATAGGGAAATTGGACGATTTGGGCCAGTGATCAGCATAGAAGGGGCACAGGCTCGGGTAATCTTGCCAGAAATGGCCGTCGTCATACTCATCTTCCGTGTGGAGTTCTTCTTCGGCATCTCCATCATCTATATCAGAATCCAGGTCCTCGTCCGACTCGTCTTCAGAGCAGATACCGTCACCCATATATTCAGAGATGGCGTGCAGAATAAAATGAAGCTGACTGACTCCTTGTGCATCCAAGTACCATTTTTGGGAGGGATTCCCAGCTCAAGACGGACTGAATATCCTGCAGCATGTCGGGGATGACATGTTTCTGTCCCGGACTACTCGCAAGCATCGAAACGAACAGATCGCGCCATGTCCAAAGAAGAACACGCTCGAAGTTGGGAACACCAATGATACGAAAAGTTTTGACAATTTTCCCAGTCTTATGACGCCTGATACTCATGGCGTATCGCAAGTTCACAAGGGCACAGTTACATCTAGCATACATCTCCAGCGGTGTAAAGAGAAGTGGACATGGAGCAACACGCACCCACCATACGGAGCACACATCCGACGGAGTATTTCCGCTTGGAGTAGGAGGCACTGATGCGCCATGCGAAAGTTCGTTTGATACTCGAATATGACCGACCAGATATCGTTTACCCAAGTCGAGAGGCTATCGATAGTCTCTTCGATCAATTTCTCACGTGTAGAACGTTCTTTGATATATAGAGATTGCTTTTGGTCCCGCTCTATTTCGTTCAAAAGGCCCTCGAGCTCTGTCCGCTTCGGGAAATAGTCGAGCTTGGGTATAGCCATAAAACGCGTCTGCATTTCCTTGGCACTGTTGATGACTTTGGTTGTGATAGAAACAGGCAAGTCGTCGAGAAGCGGTAGAAGATAACTATCTAAAAGCCTGCGCTGTGCTTCTGGGGGTAATGTGTCATAAATCTCGGCGAAGCTAGACGCGTGCCGTATGGTGAGCACTGCGCTGGAACTGGCAGGAGTTATCACCATAGCACGTACCTTGTTCCAGCTTTCGAAGGATCCGGGGAAGACATGGTCGCTCGTCTGGAGAGTATTCGTTCGCGTTGTTCGCGCCGTTCCATTAAGTCTGAGTTGACGTAACAGTGACAGGTGCGTGACGATAAGGGGCGCGTGACATGAGGGAGTGACGCCGGTTATAGAATCGCAAGCTTGGCTGCCAGTGCTGACTGTAGCGCTACCCTGGGTAGATTGAACTTGAACAATATATTGAGCGAATATATGACAATGAAGCTCATCAAAGTGCGGAAGAGGTGCAGTATGTTGGGCCCTGAGAGGCCGCGCACGTGGTCGCGTCACGGTGGACCGGCAACGGCCGCAAGGCGTGCACAGTGGATGGCTGAGGGCAAGTTACGACGAAGAAATGAGTGGAAAAACGACTCCTTTCTCTGGCTCTTCCACCATGTTCATCGGTTATAATGCAGCATATTCTCCCGGATGTTACCCTCGTCGTCGTCGCCAAGCCCTCGCCGCTTTCTTTCTCCTTTTTTTCCCTATATTGTGAAAAGGTGATGGAAACCATATTTCTCACCGAACCTGGTCCATTCGACAGAAAAATGATTGGAAAGGATGGTATTCAGGATGTGCGGTCGTCGACGATGGGCCCGGCAGTGAGCAGTGTGACACCCCGTGACTAACGCGTGACCTCGCTGTTGTTGCGTCACGCTTTGTCCGTTTTGATTCGATTTCTCTGCCCCTCATTTCATCCATTCACTCTGACCTCGTCCTCCGGGCTGGAATAGCCAAGTGCTTCAAACTTGGCCTTCCAGAATCGATGCAAGGAAACCATCCCGAAAGCTACTCGTTACATCATTCTACAACTTCACAACCTCACACCGTCGGTGGTTTCAATTTCCCAGTTCAACCCACTACACCCTTTACGATCAAGATCCCCTCTCCCATGCAGCTTCGCAACAGAACTAGTATTGGATCAGCACAGAGCGCAGCTTCCGGCTCGGAATACCATGAAAGCAACGCATCCATGGACCTTGATGGCACGCATGAAGAGGATGCAGAGGGCGAAGACGAGGAAGCTCAGCCCTTGAAGGTCTATGGGACATCTCTGCGCGGTAGACGTGTCACCATTGCAAAGTACAAGGAGTCTGATAGTGAACCTGATCCTCTCGCCACGGCTAATTATGACGACGAGCCGAACGGGGGTGCCGGGGTGGACTTCGATGACGAGGAAGCACCTCGTCCAACTACAAGGAGACTTCGCTCCAGACCTAATACTATAATTCTCAGTAGCGATGAAGGGGAATCGGGCAACGGGCGCCGCTATGCCACACGCAGTCAAAGCAAGAAACCAGAGCCTTCCAAGAGCTCGCCAAGCCGTCGACTCCGTCATGGGCCACAAACTCCGTCGTCTCGCCTGCAAAAACGCGACAGCAGACGATCTGGTCTACGATCTCGCAGGACTACTCGTGATGAGGATGATGCGGATGGTTATGTTGATATTGAACAGGCGAACGACTCTGCGGATGACTCGATGGAGGATGCTGTGCCAGAGGCCTCGTCCGACCTTGTGGATGAGGACGCTGATGCGGAAGGCGATGTCGAGGTTAACGGTGAAGGGGAGGATGAAGTATTGCCGAGCGACGGAAAACCTTACGCGCTGCGGCAGCGTGTCAAAGTGAATTACGCCATTCCACCACCTCTAGAAGAAATACCGGTTGCTCCACCAAAGCCCACGTCAAGCAGGCATGGAGGTGGGCGAAGTAATTGGAACCGAAACGCTGGGAAGAAAGTCCCGGGCTGGAGTGTCAATGGGGCAGAGCTAAGTCGATTCCTGGGTCTCCCTGGGGAGGACTCGGTATGCGACGTTCGTTTTTACACTATTCTTGTGATACTCAGATGACGTAGGATTCGGACGCGCCGACAAGGGCACCACGAAAAGGATTTGGAAATGCCGCATTCACGGGTGGTCTTAGTGGGCTTTTACCAGGGGATTTGGCTGCCGCAGCTGGAACCCCAGCAAACTTTGGCAAGGTCGGCGACGCTGGTGAGTCTTGCCTCATTCCCGGATGAAGGTTATGTTGACCCCCTGGCAGCATTGGCAGATGCCGATCCACTTAGAGTCAACCAGAATGTCACTTTCGATGAAGTAGGCGGGTTGGATGACCGTTCGTCGTGTCGTGCTCTTTTGCAAATGTTTTCTGACAGTCTAGTAGATATCAACTCGTTGAAGGAAATGACCCTTCTTCCATTGCTCTATCCTGAGGTCTTCCAAAGATTCAGTCTCACTCCACCCAGGGGGGTCTTATTTCATGGGCCCCCTGGCACAGGAAAGACGCTCCTTGCCCGTGCCCTGGCTGCAAGCTGTCGCTCTAACGGCAAAGGCATCTGTAGGCACGATCCCTACCCGACTGCGCGCGCGCTGACCCCTTCGTAGCCTTCTTCATGCGTAAAGGCGCTGACGTTCTTTCGAAATGGGTCGGCGAAGCAGAGCGCCAGCTTCGTCTCTTGTTCGAGGAAGCGCGTAACTGCCAGCCCAGTATAATCTTCTTTGATGAGATTGATGGGCTTGCCCCTGTGCGCTCGTCTAAACAGGACCAGATCCATGCTTCGATAGTTTCCACACTACTTGCCTTGATGGACGGGATGGATGGCCGTGGGCAGGTTGTCGTCATCGGTGCGACGAACAGACCGGACGCCGTGGACCCAGCGCTGAGGAGGCCAGGGCGGTTCGACAGGGAGTTCTACTTTCCCCTCCCAGCTCTCGAAGCCCGGAAGAAGATTTTGAGGATCATGACGAAGAAGTGGGCTGGATGGGAAGGGGAGAAGGGTGAGGAACAAGTCGCCGGTCTGGCGAAGCTCACAAAAGGCTATGGGGGCGCCGATTTACGGGTATGTCTATGGCCCTCAAATGCGCCTATGTTAATGGTACAACCAACCTACCCAGGCCCTCTGTACAGAGGCAGCCTTGAATGCGGTGCAACGACGATACCCTCAGATATACAGGTCGAATGACCGTCTACTACTCAAGCCAGAGACCATCGAGGTTGAACTACGAGACTTCATGATTTCCGTGAAGAGTAGGGCGCTCATTTTAGGACTGACCTTCATGTTGATTCATGATGACAACTCCCAGAGCTCGTTCCCTCCTCCGCTCGCTCCTCAGCATCGGTGGCCTCCCCGTTGCCAACGCAGCTTGTCCCTCTACTCTCTGAAACTCTGGACAAAGTCAAAACTATAATCGACAAGGTAATGCCTATTGGCAAGAAGCGTACTGCGCTCGAAGAGGCCCAATGGGAGGACGAAGATCAAGAGGGTGGTCTGGAGCGCGAGCTCATGCTACAATGCGAGTTATTTTAGATCCTTAACATCACATGGCTAACAGTATGAACATTAGCTATGGAGACCTTACGTGTTTATCGACCAAGGATAGTCGTTCATGGGCCAGTGGGCATGGGTCAAAATTATATTGGCACCGCAGCTCTCCATCACTTGGAAGGCTACCATGTACAAAATTTAGATCTAGGGACTCTTCTATCCGATTCAACAAGGGTCTGTCTAACGTAGCTGTCTCTGAACTTACACTCACCTTTCCCCCTTCTCCCATATCAGACGAGCGAGGCCGCAATCGTCCAACTTTTCGTAGAAGCGAAGCGGCACCAACCATCTATTATCTATATTCCGTCACTCCTTGGTTGGTGCTCCGCCGTATCGGAGACGTGCCGTAGTACCGTTCATGCGATGCTAGGCACACTCGCTCCCACCGACCCTATTCTTCTTCTCGCAGTCGTGGATGGGTCTTTTATGTCCCTCCCACGCGATGTGCGGGCTTGGTTCGGCCCTACACGAGAGACTCGTCTCGAAGTCGCCCGGCCCAGCGCAACTCAGCGTGAAGCATTCTTCGAGAGCTTAATCAAGGATATCCAGCGGCCACCAAACCAGTTCCCAGATGGCTTAAAGCGTAGACGACGCGTGCTCGAGGAGCTCCCTCTTGCACCACCTATTGAGCCTAGACAGCCAACAACAGCAGAACTCGCAATACAAGAGGAGAATGACCATCGACTGCTCACACTTTTAAGATACCGCTTAGGGCCGATCCTCACCGAATTGAAACGCAAGTTCAAACGCTTCACTAAACCACCAACCGTAAGTCATTATTGACTTTGTGTTTCTGGATATTTAGAAAAGACCCTGGCTAGGAGGAGTACCGTTTTCCTGCGGCAGTGCAAGTCTCGGAAGAGCAACCCCAACCACAACCTGTCGATAAAGTCACGACAACAGTCAACGTTCACCAAGGCCTCAATGGTGTGCTCGAGATCGTTGAACATACTGAGGCTGTAAACTGTGCCCCAGAACAGCCTGCCGAGCAAACTGTGCCCCCACCACCCCAGCCCCCTTCCGCCGTCGAAGGACAACCCGAAGTGCCTCGGTTATTTAACATGGACTTGGAACGAATGCACGTCGAACTGCATAAAAATCGATATTTAACACCTCAGGCTTTTCTTGATGACGTCGGGAAGATGGTCCATAATGCAGTCGTGTGCCAGTCTGATGACCTGGAGCGTTTGCACCGCGCGCAGGCAATGTATACAGCAACCGAGGTCTCCATCCAGGATTTTGACCTGCAGTTTCGCACTGAATGTGAGCGCATGGCAGTGCGCGAGCGTCAGCGGCGCGCAGTCCGAAAGAAGGCAAAGGAGAAAGCGAGGGAGAAGGAGACTGATGCGGGAAGCGAGACTTATGCGCCTGGTACTCGCCGTAGCGCACGGCACAATGGGCAACAGCCGGAGATTGCCATTACAGACGTGACGAAGCTTGAGCGTGCTGCAAGACTCAAGCGACAGCGGTCTACTGGGCCGAGTACTGGTTCACAGGCATCTGGCGACGAAACTGGTGACGGTCGCAATGCCAAGCGTTCGAGGGTAAACAGTGAGGAGGACGTATCCATGAACATGAACTTACCAGAGCCCTCCGGCTGCCCGCAAGTGTCTACTGTTTCTACTGTTTACCTATCTTGTCCACAGCCAACTACCGATTCTACCAACCCTACAGGTGAAGGTGGCTTACTGCCAGACATTCCTGTTTCCGCCATGGGTGGCGGATTCGATCCTTCACTTCTCAACCCCGCTCCTTCGCTTGCTGATCAATCGCCTTACCATCGTTTCTTCTCACCTTCAAGTGGTCCTGTCGCCCCACCCCCTGATCCCATGACAGTGGACGCACCACCCCCTCGTTCCCCAAGTCCCGCACAACCGGTATCACAGCCCGAGCAGGTACCGAGCCCTGAATTACCCCCAATTCCCGACCACTCGTCTCGAACGCTGATGCACCCCGCACCCCGGAACCTATTACTGGTGAATCGCCTGTTCCTGCCCCACCAGCGCCAGAAGGCGATATCGATATCGAACCGATACAAGTCCACCGTGAACCTACGCCGCTTCCCGATTTCCACTTTGATCCAACTGCGCTCGCACGCCTGGGGAGCGATCTTCGTGATATGACAGACCTCTTCGACGTCGAACAGCTAGAGCAGCTCCGTGCGTCGTGTCTCGGGCGCATTTGGGCTCATAGGTCGGACTGGGACCGAGATGGCTTGATCCTCGAACTTAGCAATGTGTTGCGTGAGTTGGTAGACGAGGTCAGGGCAGACCACGAGGACGAAATGGTGGTTTCACCGATTGCGCACAACTCATGACCCCGATATGATCAAAGTTATATGTATTCCATTTTACGAACGTTCTTCTCTCGACCCCTATTCCTACTTTTGGCCTGGTCTAGAAGACGCCGTGAGTTCTGCTACGTTCTAAGAACTTCGCTACTTTATATCTCCATTTGTGAAGTTGTATGTACAAAGTCCACCACTAAAATTGCACACTTTTACTACGTTAATTTGACATCACGTATCTTAACCCGCAATCCCCAACTTTGAGGTTTAATTTCAAGCAGTTCCACCTCGAATTCTAGAGTAGCATTGGGAGGAATCACTGGTGGAAATCCCCGTGTGCCGTACGCCTGAAAACAGCTAATGTAAAGATGTAGCTCTACACAAGGAACGCGTACGCGACACGCACGTAATCTGGTGATACCTTCAATATTGCTCTGGACCCCCGCGTTAGTTGTAGGACACCTGATCACAACGGCAATCATCAGTAAAGTGACGGACTGGCCCATAGAGTGTAAGCACACCCTCGTCCCAGCCTTTGATCGCCTTGCCAACACCAATCTCGGTGACGAAGGGAGTGCCGCTATGCGCAAGTGCGAGCGCGCGCATCGCTTCAGGAAAGAGGGCTCAAAGAAGGGGGGGGCCTCCCAAGACTGACCGAGCAAGGCTAGAGCCGAAGGTGGAACCGTCGCTGACGATAGTCCCCACGTAGTGCGTCGTGACCATGTCTTATGATGATGATGATGCACATGTATGGATGTCAAGCAAGAGAATGATGAGGTCGCGCATGCACACCATACCACCGACCCGAGGGCGCTGTCCGTCACCAGTTTGGAGCACTACAACCTCGACGCCCTTGAGAAAACAGGGAGGCAAAAGTCGCGTTGGAAGGAAAGAACGAGGTAAGAAAAGGGTTGCAACACAACCGCCCCTCCCACACACACTCACTCACCATAGCGTAGCGGTCGAGGTGTGAACGAACAAAAAACTAAGACGGGGCGAGAACTTGGTGTACTCCAACATTCTCTGGGTTGGTTGGGCAAGCAGCCTTATAGGCTTTTGTGGTGTCGGTGCGGTGCGGGGTACTCCGACTCAGACCGGCTCTGGGGGGAAATGGGGACGTACGTACATACGTATATGTACGTGTACGACGGATCTTGCTCGAGGATGGGTTCAAGTTGTCGTCGAGGCCCAAGCTTTGAAGATCCGATGTCCGCCATACAACCATCGGTATCGGCGGCATCGAATCACTTGCCACGATGAGCACCGTAGATAAGTTTTCTTTTCATCGTTCGCCATGCCCCACATCCAGGCGAGCCTCTGCGGTGACCCTCTCGCTCTGTCTGGACGCCTGCGATTGCGATAGTTCGGGACCGTGGACCCCTATCGTCATGGTTCTCGGCGGCGCGGCGTGGGGACCAAAGTCTTCTGGGCAGACACCATCTTTCCCTTGTGCTTTAAAAACTTTGCCCTCTTCTGAATCGTGTTTTCGCGTGCAAGCATGCATGGCACGGTACCGTTATTGTTATCGTCCGTGGTGGGGCCGTGGGTGGGTGGGCCATGGCCATCGTTCGCTAGACGTCCACGTACCCAAGAGAGTTTTTTTGCCACGGGGACCGAGACGACACCTCGATCGAGACTGAATAACGATTGCGACAGGGCGCGGCATGTGAGGTCATGGGAGTGCAACGGGTGCAATAGTGCTTTGTGAAGTGATTCATTTTTTTGGATTCACATCACCAGTGTGACTTCATCAGACGTTTCTGCGAGACCGCCACACGTTCCTGGTACCGTGGTATTACCCTCTAATTAGGCTGTCGTTCCTGATTGATAGCCGTATCAAAACAAACAAGATATATCCCTCTTTCCACGTGCATGGCGTTCGCCGCAATTATTTCCTGCCTTTCGCAGTGCCCTTCCCTTTTGAGGCCGCTGTTTTCTTCCCATTCACCCGCTGAATCAGATTGTCGTGCTGGATGTCGTCCGGGTCATCAACCTTCTTCTCGTCATCTACGTCGTCAACAGTGTCATCCACCTAATGAGTCATGATTAGCAAGTCGGCTCAGGACCAGCACAAAGGCTCTCACATCGAATGCCTCTTCAAGATCTGGCGCAGGTCCACCAGCAAGCTTCTTCGGTACCCTTCCTAGGTCTTGTGCTTTATGGAATGGAATTGGGTGGTCGCGTGCATTGTATTTCTTCGTAAGCGCAGTCTTGGTAGCGGTAGCTATCTTCTTGAGTACGACCTCGTCCTTCTGCTCTCCAAGCCCCAGCTCGACAATGGTGTCCCAGTCCTCGCGAGAGATATAATACCCATCCATGCTCGTGATAACGTCATCAACAGCACTCTGGGCGTCATCCCCTTAGCTGGTTTACGATCAAGCAAAGAGGGAGAAAACGCACGGAACCCTGTTCCATGAGAGGTTTGACGATAAGAGGAAACATCGCGGGCAGGTACGATAACCGAATTTCAGGTTTGTCGCCAGAAACTTTGAGTCTCATCCGAATCTGCACCTCGCCCAATGCTCGGCCGAGCTTGTTCTGCTTTGAGTTCTGACCAAGCCACCTACCATAGCTGTCAGTCAACGCGTCTGTGCTGCCGTAGGACCCTGAACGTACTGAGGGAACGTCATGGCATTCGGGCCGCCGTAGCCACTTCCTGGTCCATATAGGAACGATGAAGGCCGCACCGTCGAGAGAACCGCATGAGTTGGCATCAATGACCAGTGCTGTTCGGGGCTGCAAGACGGCGTAAAAACCAAGGAAAAGGGGAAAGGGAACAACCATATGTACCCATGAATAAGAGAGTCGACAAGGTCGCCGTCGGATATCGACTCGGACGCCTTTTCCATAAGCCTCAATTGCTTCAAGGCATTCCTTGGACCGTCCACGTCGCGTATGCGCGATGGTTTCGTTTTCAGGTAGTTCTCCTGTAGTACAAATAAGCATGCGTCGTGCCGCATTATAGCAGGGGCCCACCTGAATGAACAACGGAACGAAGGAGTAGTCATGAAAATATAGTTCAATCTTGTCATTGAGCGTATCACGCGACGTTGCGGAGAACATATATGGTCCCAGAATTTTCTGTACAACGTTGAATGGAGTCAACACGCTATATTTTTCGTTGGTCTTCGCGCTGCAATGCATGTGAGCGAGTCCGAAAAAAAGATATCTAGATATCTCTGGCGTACAGCGTCTTTCCCTCTTCATAATCCATGGAATCGTTATGCAGCTTCCACGTAGACAACATATTAAGCACTTGGCGTACATCAGATCCCACGCCTGTGATAAGTTCGTCCACGACGTTAGCTGGGATCTGCATCTTCTCCTTGAAATAATTGTCATGATCCTCGAGCGTATCTGCTTAGCGTCTGGCCTGAGAAAAACGTTTCAGTCGCAACGTTTCCGAAGCAGCTCGGCGGTCCTCACTTGCGAAATGGAAGACTAAAAGTACCGCTCACAAGAGGCCTCATCTTTGGTGCGCTGCGATCATTCGCAATGCATATTATAGGAATCTAGGGATATTTCAACGAGATGCCCTCTTTCTGAAAAGGAAGAATGTTACTTTGGTCTTGCGAATCAGCGCCGCCAGGGCACCAACACCGCCTCTATCACCCCCAGACATGCCATCGACTTCGTCCATAATTAGACATGACCTATCTGTTATCACGATTCCTGCTGCATTCGTCCGCTATAGGATGGCCGATGTTAGCACAGGGGAGAGTCTGGTCCAAGTATGTGAAGCCCCACCTCGCCTGCACCCATCCAGCCGTCTAGGGATGTATTATGGATGTTTGTGCTATTCTGTATTACAGTTTGACTGTGAGTTCCCTAGGGAGGAACCAGGATGACGCACTTCGACAAGCTTTTTACTGCGCGCGTCACTCGCGTTGAGCTCAATAGGTGTGAAACCCGCAAGCTTTGCACACAGATGTGCACTGGTCGTCTTGCCGATGCCCGGTGGGCCTGTGACCATGACGCCGCGGAAATTGTTCATACCATTTTTGCCGGGCTTCTTGAAATTAGCTTTCAAACTGCCCGACCTAGGGAACGTCGTTAGCTGACCGCGGGGCGGTAAGGAGGAGGAAATGCACCAGTCGTTCAGCCATTGCTGGAGCTTCTCGACTTGTCCCTTGTTGCCGCAGATCTCTTTCAGCGTCTGCGGGGCATACCGATCAGTCCAAAGTTGTGTCTTGGGGTCTATTGTCTTGGCCCTGTTGCGGTATCATTTCATACTTCTTATGCTCAAGATAAACTGCTCTTGCGCACCCTCGAATAATACTTGGCCCTGCTGCCTTCGCAGCATTCTCGCGCGCTTCCATTTCCTTTGCGCTGTCCCGAATCGTTTTCTCCTCCTTATCCTTTTTCTTCTGCTCCTTTTCGCTGAGACCTTTACCATCCCCGGGCCCCTTGCGTGTAGCGATCAGATTCAGAAACTCGTCTTCAGACAGGACTCTGAGATTGTGTTTTTTTATCGCAGCAAGCTTACTTGGTCCAGCGGCGTCACCCAGCACGACATAATCAGTTTTAGACGACGGTTGGCCCACTACGCGCCTGGGATAGCATGAGCGGTACATGACGAGATATAGGGAAGGACCCACCCGCAAAATCGTTTGGCGAGGTCGATGGCATCTTCACGCGAAAAGCCAGATAGTTCGCCTGTGAAGACGAAGGATAGCCCTGCTAGACAGTCAGGTGCAGCCGCCGGCGGGACAACCTTTGAACCAGGGTTAGGTGGGCCTGCCATTCTCGCAGCTTTGGCCGCTGCCCAGCTGCGATATCGCGTCATGTAATTCAGCATCCTTTTCTTAAACTTTAGAAAGTAGCGCACTTGAATTTAGGCACCGCCTTGCTGCCTTCAACCTTGGCTGGCGTCTCTTCTGATTTCTCTTCTACTGTCCTCGCACCTGAGGATACATTTCCTCGCTTCGCGCTCGCCTTGACCTTGGCTGGCGCTTTCTTTACCACATCCCCTTCATCGACATCCATGAAGTCAGGATCACTATCCTCGTCATCTGATGGGCTCTCTTCGTAGTCGCTCTTCTTTTTCTTCCTCTTTGATTTGTGTTTCTGAGGGGAAATCTGTGTTGAGCGCGGCTTGACTGCTTGTACGTGTGGTGCCCGTGATGTAGAAGCTGCAATAGACTTCTTCGGTGCAGGGGTGGCTTCTTTCACGTCCTCCTCATCGCTCGAGAGCAATACCCTGTGTGCCTTGCGTTTCAACGTAGGGGTGGGTGGAGCCGATTTATCGCTCTCCGGCGCACTGCCTATAAGATGAAACTACTACGAGAGACAAAGTCTGGCCTCACCGAGTGGGCTTCTTCGTAGATGAGGGCAGACTATGGCATGTCAACTGAGCACCTCTGAGGACACAACTCAGACATTACGCACGCCTCGTCTTCACCTGAAAGACGATGAGACCAGAGTATATGATGCATAGGAACAGAAACGCACTGATTACAATCATTTGCTTCTGAGAAGTCGCCTGGATAGCAAGATTTAGTACAAGCAAAGGAGTACAGCTTTAGAGCGAGTTGTGACATATACCTTCTTCGGGCTACCCGCTGCGCCTGCACTCCGACTCTGGGCAGAACCAAAGAATGACCGCAGATCATGTTGACTTGGATCAGCCTTTACGCTTTTCTTCGCCGGAGGAGCCATACTCCAGAAGTGACAAGAACTTAATGGCGTTGGCCAGGCGCGTCTCGCGTCGCGCCACGCCCGCCCAACACGCGAATCAAACTGGTTCAAACTGGTTCGGTCAAGTCACGCGTTGTCCTCTTGGCGCCCGCCCACACAAATTCAACAACGCCAGCGATAATATATTATTGTCATTATAATCTATCGGCAGGTCCAGATGACAGTATGACGCTCAGAGAGTCGAAAGGAATTTGTGAATCAGAGCGTTGACCTGCTCAGGAAACTCAAGCTGAACCCAGTGTGCGCCAGGGAGTGTCTGAATCACAACCTCAGTCACGAGAGACAGCGGGGTATATGAAAGGTACGCACAGACTGTGTGAAGTTTGGCAGGAAGCTAGCAGATTTTAACAATTCGGCAGCAAGGACCCAATCCGCCACAGGATCCTAATCATAGTTGGAGTACCCATTTCAGCAGGAATTACCATAATGCAGCACACCTGGTCTGGGAGAATGCTCAAGACTGGCTGAGGAATAGTCTCGTTTCCCTGATTATTTGCAAAGGTGTATGATGCCAAACGATCCTGTGCTTGCGTGTATCAGTAACACGCGTACGGTAGTGGTTGTGATGAAGTGAGTGCGCACAGCAGTAGTATAAAATTCAAGGGCTATAATTTGTAGGCAAGTGAGTAAACCGCATCAGACAAGGATAAAATTGCGACACTGACTGTAGTTAAATCCTTGGATGCTGTATTGGTTAACCCAATAATCTTCCTCAATCGGGGAGAGGAACGGAATTGGTGGGATCTAGAGTAATGTCTGCATTGAGATCGAGAGGAAATATCATGCATGTCATTTCGAGACTCACGACGGAAACATTCTTCCATGCAACCAGATACGAGGTGTTGCTCAGCAAAAAATCCGAAGGCGGCGGGCTCCGAACTGTACGCAAAGTCGCACGCAAGGTGCGACGAATATCGGTGTCGAGTTCTGTTACAGCGGTAGATGTCTCATCGGCAAAGTAGACCTGATACGCGAGATGCGGGAACTCCTGCACGAGTGCAGATATGGGGACCAATGGTCCCGCTGCAGGTGTGTACGGAATCGTGATACCAACTACTGCAGTGATAACATCGGGACGTTCTCGTGCAGCTTCGTACGCAAGCTGAGTACCCCAGTCGTGGCTAGGCTCAGGGTATGTCAGTCACCAGATACAAGCCACTGAAAAAGATTACCTACCCGATCACGACGGCTTGCGAGACATTGGCGTGCCTCAGGATACACATCACGTCTCCGACCAAGTCAGGCATGGAGCCAGAGGATTGGACGTCGCCTGGATGGGTTGATGCACCAAAGCCACGAATATTAGGGACGATCAAGCGGTAATTACTCTGGGAATTGAGTGAGAAGGTGCAGAATCCTCGAGCAGAAAGCATCACATACCCTGAACTCTTGAATCTGATATTTCCAGCTTGCCCAGAGACTCGGCCACCCGTGCAAGAACAAGAGCGCACGATCGGCGTTTGGGTTAATATCAACATATTCTGCCGAGGAAGAACCGAATCAAATGCCGCTCTAGGATACGCAGTGTGATTATGGGAGCATACGAAGTCGAAGGTCAACGGTCTTATTCTCTGCACGATTGATACCGGGACAGCTTGCCACTTTCCAGTACTGATTAAATGCGAGCGGATCGAAGGCTAGGTCTCTCGCTAAAGACGCGAGCGTGAGACCACAGTTGGTAACAAGTACGAGGAGCAAACTGCTCGCAAATAAGCGTAGGTTGTGCATCAATTCGCGAGCTCGACGGTGGGGCAAGAGTACGGTTACCTTATGCCAGCCTTGTATGACCGGCTCTACGTATCAAGGGCAGGTTTCATGTTGAGACGAACACAAGTTGATTGTTGTTATGTGCAAGAGTGATAATTGACCTAGCCGTGTGTGGGTGTGCGAAGCGAAAAGAGGCGCGCACCGGCGGACGAATCGATCAAACTCCGAGGGGAAGCGAGAGTGGCCAGACGCCGATTGCGTTTAAATCCATGGTTTCCGTTCAAGTCCTTTCGGTTATCGCTCTCTTAATCATTTCTGCGGCATCGGACGGCTCAACTGCCAAGTTGCCCTTCAACCCTCGGGAATACCCAAAGAAAGTCGTCACTTGCTCTGCCGCCAACCGCGCCCAGAACACACAAGTCGACATCGACCTGCGTACGAGTCTCCTTGCTGCACCTGGAAGAAGCAAACCTGATTTGGAATGCTCGCAGATTATATTGACATCAATCCCAAGGCTGACAAGACGCTGCTTCTCCTGCACGGATGGCCAAGTCTATGGGCGAGCTGGAAATACCAGATACAGGAATTTAAGGTGAGATCGGCACTACCTCGTCTGTGCAAGTCCAATAGAGCGCTCGTCCTTCTCGCCTCCTTTAGGATGACTATCACATCGTGGCACCGGACCTTCGTGGGTTCGGCTCATCAACGCACCCCGGTGACGTCAGGTCATCCGGCACGATGCCTGACTTGGTTGGCGATCTCTTGTGCATCCTAGAGCACGCCCGAGTTCCAAAAGCGATCGCGGTTGGGTATGCAGCATGTTTCAAAGATACCTCCTGACGGCTCATCGACTTCATTGGTTTGCAAGGCATGACTGGGGCGCCCAGTTGGCATATGAAGCTGCACGCGAGCGGCCAGACGTCTTTTCAGCTGTCATAGGCATCACCATACCGGTAAAATTCCCTCGGCCGCTCGGGCCCGTGCTTCAAGGCTGAGCATCATAAAATAGTATATCCCTGCAGCTGGGCCTCTCGTGCCAATGGAGGCGCAGGTGGCGGCACACCCGCGCCTGACCTACCAGCTCTTCTTTGACAAGCAGACTTCCGCAGCCACAGCTGAACTCAACCGTGATGTACGGCGCACGCTGCGAGGAACCCTGCGAGACGTCGCCTCCCCGCCACCTGACAGCTTCCTGACTAGCCCGGACACGTTCTTGGGAGCATGGGACGACCTCGACGAGGTCTGTTTCTTGGCGCCGCTGGTTCTCGGGACCATGTGTTAAACCGCGTCTTCAGATCCCTCCAATTCCATTCTTCTCCGAAGAGGAGGAAGATTATTGGGTTGAGCAATATAGCATGAGCGGTTTTGATCACAGTGAGTCTTCGCCGTTCTTATTGTTGGTAAATAACCTCTCTTCGTCGCAGCTCTTCAGTTTTACACCGAAGAGGTGCGGCTAGTCACTTTACCCTCTGGTGTTCCGTTTTTCATTCCATTCGACAGAATAATTTCGCGTCCTGGAAATTTGCAAATGAACAGGGAAATCACACCATTCCGCAGCCCATCTTGAGCATTCTTCCCACAGAAGTGTGTCCTCATGGACATCAAAGCAAATTTAGCTGATGTCTGATAGGATCCCGTCGCAAATATGGAACTCGCTGCTAAGCTACTGCACTCGTTCGACTTTTTGCCTAATCATTCCCTCTATGTAAGCACCCTCTCTCGGGTTCGACCACCCGTTTCTGACCACACTCTCGCAGACGCTTCCTACGGCTCACTGGACCCAACTTGAGAAACCCACTGAGGTCAATGGCATCATCCGCAAGTGGCTCAGAGAACTTGATATCAAGCAGGAGCACCCACGCGATGAGCTGTGAAAGGATCGGGGCAAAAGCGGCGTTCCTTTGTATAGAGTACTCCATGGGGACAATGAAATGACTTGATTGATCGTCTGCGTAGATCAGTCGGTGTCAGTGACGGAATTGAGAGGACCTTACTACCGTCACGAGTCGTCCCGGAATGTGATGTATGAGTTCAGAGTTATGCGAAAGTGTAGAACGTTGCGTTATATTGAATTGAGATCCTAAGCCTGTCGGCGTAGGGAAGATTTAGTGTGCCGTAAACTTTCGTCTTCCACCCAACAGGCACCGGAGTAGAAGCGCGATCCCAACCTTTTCACGTAAGCTCCGATCTTCGCTCAGCTAACTCGGTGGCGCACTAGCTCGAGGCGCTAGGGCAGGGTAGGAAAGTGAACGTATTGCGGCCAACGCATGCGCTGGCCAGGCCATTCGCGGGGCAGTTTGTGTATAGTAGCCAGACGGTGATCACCCCAAACCTAGTAGCATGTTACACACCGGCCGCTAGTCGATTATTGAGTGACCGAAAAAAGCGGACGAGAGACTTGATACAGTATGTTATTTTGGAGGTGACGGAAATACAGTGAGAAAAAAGCCCATATAGATACAAACCCCGAACGCCCTCGGGTGCAAAGCCAAAAAAATATCAGCAAAAGGGCCCACAGCGGGTTTTCACGCTTCTGAGGCCGCGAGCCGGGTGCCAGAGCGGGCAGACGGCAGCTGAGCATCGCCGGAGCTGCCTGAGGTTATCGTCGGAATCTGAAACGCCTGCGTCATCTGCATGTAGTGAACGCTCCGCCCACGGGGTCATCATGAGAAAATACCTTTTTCAACTGCTCTTGAAATTCGACCAGCTTGCGTTCTGCCTCTAATCGGGCTGCTCGCTGCTCCTGTGCGTCTCTCAGCACTGTTAGATGTAGGCTCATACGTCAGTTTCGGGTGATAAGGAGCGGGTACGCTTGCACGAACACTCATTCACGCGTGTGCCAAGCGTGGTGCCCAGTGCATCACGAAAGGCCTCCGCGAGGCTCGGAGAGCAGTAGGCGTTTGCTCGAAGACTGCGATTTTCTTCGAGCAGGCGATTGTTTTCTGCGCAAAGGCGGGCATTTTCGGCCGACAGGCGTATCGCTTCTTCTCGAATGCGGTTTATTTCTGCGTCGGGCGGGAAGTTCAGCGTCCTTGGTGGCGGTTGATTTGGGTGCTGTGGTGGATACGTCGCGGGGGAGGCGTGTGGTGGAAGCGTGCTCGTGATGGACGTGGAGGACGGTGAGAGAGTCGCAGCCGCGGAGATCGTCGGGGTGGTAGAAAAGGCCGTTATTGCCTGGCCAGAAACAGGTTCGTGTGGTGGGACAGCGGGGGGAGACGGTGGTTGGGGATTAGGGGCCGCGTTGGGGCCCAAGGCCTGACTGAGGCTGGAGGATGGCGAAACGGGATAGAATGACATTGTGCCAGGATTGTAACTGACTTGGCGCTGGAATCGTCCGTCACTATTCCATGCTGGCGCTTGCTGCGCGTCATGTGTTGCCGTGGTCCTGCCTCCGCTCGAGGTCGAACCCGCAGTGGGTTCCTCTGAGATACTCTTCGCGCGCTGGGGTGAGTCGACGACGCCCTCGCGAACGCGTCGACGTTTTGGTTCGGGTGGATCGCGGCCATGGCGGCGCTCCTCATTCTCCACCTCTAAAATTTTGGCCACAGCTTCCTCTGCCGTACGCAAGGGGAAACGCGGGGTGTTGTCATTCGCGTTGCGAGCGCCGCCACGCTCCATTGGTCCTACCGTCCGGTACCGCGTGCGGCCAAAGTCCTCCTCTTCACCTCGTGTCTGGAGGGACGCGCTCTTACGTATGCCGTCGCAGGTATACCACAATACATGTTTTCGCGTGCACCAGAGATATCTCCCGGGGACGAGCGGGTGCTCGAACATTTGTTTTTTTGCTTTGCGGGGCCCCGGCCAGATCACCCATTCGTTCATGGTGCGCGCGTAGAGCGAAAGTTCCCCAAGTCTGACGTTAAGCCACACATCGCCTGGAAAACCAACATCTGCAGGTGGTGGGCCTTGTCCACGGAACTCATAGTAGTGAATTTGTAGGCCATTGTCGCGTATGACCTCGTAAGGAAAGCTATCGGGCAGAGTCTTGACGGTGAAATGGCGGCGTTCGTAAACGAATGGAATCGGAGAGGCCGATGTAGGTTTTGGGTTGGCTATGCATGGCATTGAAGGCTTTGTGGGAGATGTCATGGGGGGCGAAGAGTGGACCGTTGAGTGCGGAATATGATGTTGTTGAGAGTGATCACGTCAAATGATCACTCAGCCACGGCCTCCAGTTCAAGCGCTTCCTCCGACTAGGACCATCCACTCGCACATCCAAGTGCGCTCTCATGGTCCTCTTGTCGGTGCTGGCAACATCGTCGACGGTCTCAAGCCTTTTCCCCCTTGCTATTCGCACATCTCAAACCTTGCTGGTGCCAGCGTTACACGTCTGAAAAGAAGCCCCACACCATCAACCAAGGGAAGGATTGATCCAGCTCGTGTCTGTGCCGTGGCCCAGATTCCTGTGGTGTACAGGTTGGTTATTCTACCCTCATTCCCCACCAGGTTGGTTTCCATGATACCAACCACTTGGGAGCCCTATGCCACTACGTGTTGACGTTGAAGGCCCCAAGGCCCCAAAGGGATGTATTCGCACATCCAATGTTTCACAAATATCCCCTGTACCCACAAGGGCCATGAACGGGGGTGCTCTACTTTCGCTGAGGCCAAAGTCCCCGTTACACCGCTCATTTCACCGAAAATCATGGTTGTGCAACGCACCCCAGCCAAAAATCCCAAAAGCCGCTAGCCGCCCTACATAAATAACTTATTTCAAGTGGCTGGGAGGGCTGGCCTTATCGATGGCACAAGGCGCTTTCCAATGGGAAAGATTCCGGAGATCTATCTCCTATTTCCCCGTCAGTGCCGTAAGTATGCTACCATGCAAGTGACAATGGGTGTTTGGCCTATTCTGAGTTTGGCTCCGCGCCACTATCAAGAATGCGCGGGCTAGGCGCCTCGTTACGGGCGTTGTATGCTCCGGACGTCGGTGCCGACGAACCCCTCTCGCAATAGCACGTGAGAGGGGCTGATACTGTCGTCTGGGCAGGACAATAGCACGTGTGGTGAGGGAGGGGGGCGCAGCGAGTGCCCCCGACGCCCGACGGAGGTCATTGAAGAATTGATATAATCTCTGTTGCGGCCTGGGGTACCACAAACAGCTCCTTCGTTGAGACTGGGACTCTGCGCGATTACCCTTACCTCTTGGTTCCTTACTCCTGAACGAACGCGAGGAAAGCGGTCAGAGGCATTAGGTGGAGCTCGGGTCCTTGGTAACCGCCGTCGAAAAAATATGGTCACCACCCCCACACTGCGACTCGGCGTTTACCGGTCCCCTCACTCTCAGAATCCAATGCCAACTGACCCTCGAGCCTGGGTTTCACCATGTACGCATGTGTACGGTGAAACCCTCACTGGAATCGATCGACATAGTATGAACGCGTACTTCGGGGTTGAAGATACTTTCTATTCAGATACAGTAGCGCTGGTCGGCAAAGCGTGGGGTCAACCACATGTAATGTAATGTGACTTCTCTTTTGCGAACCATTCACTTGCTCGGCTATATAGATATTACTGCAGTAAATTACCGTCCTTCGCATAGAGACAGTCTTCCTTCTTCCTTGATTCAACGAATGACCTTCAGTACAATACCTAGACCGGGTAACGTCTGCGTACGAAACAGAAAATTGGTAGGTGTACCTACCAGCAGCGATTGTCTCCCCGCCTCTACGAATCAAGATGCGGCCCATTTCTTTGTTTGTCGAAAAGGGCTCCAAGGGAATAACGGTATTCCGCGCAGCAGGGCCCCCGAAGGCAGCCTGTCGTATCGAGATTTGAACCTCCGCAGAGGTACCCTTTGTCAGGACCCTGGCAAGTGGGCATTATTGTTACCGTTCATGATGCATGCAATTTTGAGGCTGAGGAAAACCAGACAAACCTAGGGTTTTGCTTGGTGATGGCACCGGAAGCGCGGTCCAATGTAGCGTTCAGCTTAGATATCGCCGCTGGGACATCGCGAGAATGATGAAAGAGCTCGACCTGAGCACAGACATGGTTATAGCATGCAAGGGCAGGGAGGGTCAATATCTCACACACCGACGTTCCAGCTAGGATTGGTACTTGGATGTCGAAAATGATGATCCGCGCCGTAAAGGCCGAAGCAAGTTCGACAGGGTCGGTCGGTGGACACAACACTTTCCCCACGTCAAGGTGAATGGGGTCGATCGCGGTCAAATATAGCGTAACGTTGGATCCAGCAGCAGCCCATTGTACCCTGTCCGTCTCCGTCTCAATAGCTGCGAGCGTGGTTCACTCAGGTCGAAAGGGGGAAATAAGCGTAGACTGACCTTTCACCACGGCAGTCTCGTCCGCGGGTAGGACGCGCAGGCGTTCGCCGACTTGTACCAAGCCACTACAGACTCTTCCCCATACGCCGGTGGTAGAACCTTGACCTTTGAACACGTTGGAAATGGGAAAACGCAATGGGGAGTTGATATCACGCCGCGGAGGCTGCAGCCGGTCTACAATATATTCAAGTCAGGCTTCCCCCAGCCTACAACAATGTTTTAGGAAGTAACAGACCCAACAGCTCGACAAGGGTAGGACCGGAATACCAAGCGTTCAGAGCGACTGCATCTTGGCCTTCACGGCTGACCAGATTTACGCCAGACATCGCCCCCACAGGAACGAAGTGAGTCTTGGAGGTCTGAAAGCCTGATTGGACGAGGAACGTTTTGAGCTGGTGGCAAATATCCTCGTAGCGGTCCTTCGACCAGTCGACCTACCAAAGGTGAAAACTGACGTGCCACTCAGCGGAGAAAAAAAATGAACAAACCAGGTCAAGCTTGTTGATAGCTGCCACGATCTGGGTGACTCCGAGGCTGCGCACGAGCACAACGTGCTCGCGCGTCTGCCCACCACGATCGAAGCCTGCCTCGAATTCACCAGTCGAGGCACCTACTACGAGAATCGCGCAGTCCGCCTGAGAGGCGCCAGAGATCATGTTTGGGATGAAGTCCCGGTGTCCGGGAGCGTCAAGTATAGTGATGTTCTTGTGGGGTGTTGAGAGTGTCTGCACAGCAATGTCCATCGTTATACCCCTTGCCCTCAGAGTCAGTCCCTCCCGCGGGCATCTACTAAGACCAGGCAACGGGCAAGTCGCACTTACCGCTCGCGCTCCTCGGTGGTACCGTCAAACTGCCACGCCCAGCTGAAGCTCGCCTTGCCGATCTTCCTGCTCGCTCTTTCGTTCGCCACTTTTGCTTTTTCGTCGACGCTACCAGAGTCATAAAGCAACCTTCCCATGAGTGTCGACTTTCCAGCGTCGACGTGGCCTGATGAGTGTCAGAGTCTGTGACAGAAAAGATGTCATGGACCGGGTATACCAATGACGACAAGGCTAACCCCCGCCTGGCCCTTGCCCTCCACTTCTAGAGCCTTCGCTGCTTCCTCAAGTACTTTCTCTCTTGCAAGGGCCATTCGCGGTGTGTCCTCCTGAACGGGTGGCTCTTCTTCTGAGCCTAAGCCTAGGGCAGACACGTCAATATTTCGTTGCTCAAGCGCCACGGGACCTGAGCCCTTGCGCGTAGGCGTCGTGGTCCCGGTAGTAGTGCCAGCCTTCTTGGCACTTTTCGTAGCTTTCGGGGACTTTGGTGTGGGTGATATCGCACGATTTGCGGCTCTCGAGGCGGCCTGTGCCTCAGCTACCTTCTTCTGAGCCGCAAGTTTCTCTGCTTTCTCGCGTTCCTTCGCAGCTAAATAGTATTCGTATAACAACCTAGTCAGTACATGCTCGTGACAGCAACACACAAACTAATTCGCAGAAGTGGAAACTCGAGAAACCGAAGTGAAAGAAGAACGTGAATGGGCCGTGGAAGCAGGGAGTGCAGTAATGGTGGAAGCATCAGAGGATGAACGTGCAAGTGAGGTGCCATGACGTGCATTGAACACAATGTCGTCGGGTGATGGGATGTCGAAAGCGAAAGGGCCGAGCGGGCCGAGCGGCATGTTCGCTGCTTTAGCCGCAACTGTAGAGGACTTATGTTTAGGGGAGGGAGGGGCCTTCACATTGGCAGTGGGCTCATCCAGTGGGGATGTACGACCGTGACGGGGGCGCCGCTCTCGGGATAACTTATCTCGACGCTCTTTCCGATGTCCTTTATCTTCGTCAGATGTTAGAGGGACTCCATCTAACAAGATGGAAGCGAAGGCTGAGGGCGACGCACGGGAACGGTTGCCCTCGGGCTTGAACATTGCATGCACCGGCACAGGGAGGTAATCCTGATCACCCTCAGTACTGCTACGCTTAGAATGCGACTTCTTTGCTTTCATTGCCAACTTGGATGGCCTCGCCTCCGAAGACACAGATGCGGAACTGTACGCAGCAGGTAGAACAGAGGGAGTCGAAGCAGATCGGGAAGGCGAGAGAAGGCTACCTAATGATTGGTATGAAGTCGTGATAGCAGTCGTCGCAGTTGGCCCGTTAGCGATGGGTGTCAGATATTCTGTATGTGAGCTGCCAAGGAGCGTTGACGGGGATGGTGAACGCGCAGCCCTCGGCTTTGGACCTCCAGACCCACCCTGCTTAGACTTTGCTTGAGCTAGCTTTGCAAGCTTGGAAGTCGGGCGCTCGCCCGACGATGCGGCCGAAGTTTCCGCAGCCGTATAAAACATGGTGAGAGTGCCATCCTTTGCATCGGAAGTTGGTTTCGGGGTCGATTTCGAACTGGAGGATGACTCGACAGTTGAATCGTGTTGAACTTCTCTGTCTTGTTTCGGCGGTGACATGGCAGAGCGGTCCGCTGCCTCCTTATTTAATGCGGTTCGGATAGCTCGACGAACAATGGAGGACATGGCGGTAGAATCCTCATCCACCTCGATGAGTGATAACTCAGATTCAGATGAGGGACGCAGCACCGGGTAGGTGCGCACAGAAGAAGTCGCGAGGGTGCTCGAACTCAGGCGAGAACTCTGGGAGATCGAACTCGCCTTGGAGCTTGCGGCCCTCGAGCTAGCAAGGGCAGACAGTTTGGACTTCCTGGGATGATCCGAGGGAGTGCGTGATTCCGTTAAAGAGTGCCGAGGTTCACTTGGGGGTGGAAGCTCAGGCAGCGGTTTGTCGACAGGGCTGAACAAACCCTTTGGCGGTGATGACTTGAAGACTTGAACCGTTTTCACGGGGTGTGGCTTAGAGGAACTAGAACGAGTAGACTTGTCGGTAATGTCAAGAGAGGTTTCAGGAGGAGGAACAGGAGCACTGGGCCGTCGTGGCGGCGGCGTCACAGTGCGAGTGGATCCACCGTCATCCGAATCTAATACTTCGGAACCGTCGTAGGAAGGTTGAAGAGCAGATGGGGGAGGTGATGGCCGTATGGTATTCGGATCAACAGGAAAGTTCGTTCGGCCGACATGAGATTCTACAGATACGATGAGAGCGACATAAGCACACGGAACAAGTCGGGGCATTCAGACGTAGCTTACCGATGAGTTCCCCATATGACGATTCGGTCGCAGAACTCGGAGCACGTGCGCTGCGGCAGTTGCTGAAGGCTACACTTGCTGAGGATCGTGCTGGCACTTCAGTAAACTCGGTCTTCTCTGTGCGCTCCGTGATGGTGCTCAAGCGCCGCACGTAAAGATCCGAGTCCGAGACCGAATTATAGTCCTCGTGAGGTTGGATACTTGCAAGGTGATCATTAGGGAAGCAAGTACCAAAGCCAGACGCAGAGCGGTCCTCGGCCAATTGTGCCATCCTTGCCGCGTGGATCTGAGCAGCATTCAGGCCCTTAGCAACGAGTTCATCATCAGGGAGGGGATTTCCAGCCTCTAAACGACGAAAGCAGTCAACTTCGATAATAACCATGACATTGAGGCGGGAATGGGGGAAGAAAACGAGTAGAGATGCACCTTCTTGCAACCGTCGCCATACCGCCTTAAGCTTAAGTAGTGGCCAGAAGGTATGAGAAGTGGTGGGTGAAGGGGTACAATAATATAGAAGGACCACCAAGGGGTGCTGAAACAGGGAACTACAGCTCACCTTTTCTCTCGCGCGCAGCGTTCTTCCTCTCCTGGGCCTCTTCAGGAAGGGTCAGGGTCCGTGCTGGGCAGATAAGCACGAGACATACCCTCCAAGCACTCGATCGTCGTCTCGATGTCAAAGTCACAGTCCCACAAACTCTCCCTGATGAACGAGTCCGTAAATCCGGATTGCTCCTCTGAACCAATCCTGGTGCGGATGGCGTCGAGCGCTGCTTCCATTTGTTCTGGGAACGCGGCCAACGGCCGATCTCAGCAGGGCATGGATGCGAAAAGTAAAACGATTCCCATACCGTATTCCTCAGGCGTCATATCATCTCCGCCATCGGAAAGAGCGCCATCGTCACGCTCCTCTGCGGAACTCACTGAGCTTGGCGCAGCGATGGGTGCCGGATGGGAATTACTCACCATCTAGATCTAGATTCCTGACAAATCTATGTCTAGACATGACAAAAACAAAGCGTTTTACAAAAGTCTTGAGAATGTTGATTAACGGGATATTGGGAGTGGTTTATTCAAACATGTGGTTGAGGGGAGGCGCAAGCTGACCTGAATACCCCGGTCATTGTCACACCCCGTCACACCCGCGCCAACCATGTTCTCTCTCTTCCGCCACGCGCACGCGCACGCGTTGCTCCCCTTGCGCCCCCTTGCCCGCGTCCGTATATATTTCATTTCTAATGCACGACTTTCTCACCCGCATCGCAGGCTTTCTCGATTACCCCCTCGCGTTTGGCTGACGTATCCAAGGTCATCCTTGTCGGCCGTCTCGGCAGGGATCCTGAGGTCCGCATGTCAAGGGGCGACAGGGAATTCATCTCGTACGCGTCATTTCCTACCTGGCTCGTGGAAGGGACCTCATTATCACCCGCCCGCTCATAGTTATAGCGTTGCCACGACAAATTTCCCCCCCCCTCACCCTGGGCCGGATGGCAGTACGTCCGCCATGCGCACAAAAGTTAGCTACACGGAACTGACGGTTCACCTTTCCAGCTCGTCCGGAGTCCAAGACTACTTGGCATCACATCTTTTCTTTCAACCCGGGCTCGAACAACTTCCTCCGTAACCTACAAAAAGGCTCTCACGTTTACGTGGAAGCCAACTTGGAGGTGCGTGAGCCTGATCCCACAGCGGATCCTAGCACTCCTCAGGCTCAGCGTCAAATCTTCCTTCGTCATGGTACGTATCGTGTAGTTTACTCTTCCTGCGGGTCCTTGATGTAGGACTTTAGAAAGCATCCGAGTGCTTCGTGGCCCAACGCAGCCGGTTGGGGAGGACTCTGAGAACTCCGAGAACTCTGAGGAAAACTCATAGATTTGTTGTTTTTGAGCTTGCTTTACTCCAGTATTTACACCCTTTATGATCCGTACTTAATTGCACAGAATCATCGCCCCCCCTCTGATTCATGTCCATCCTCGAATTCTGCTGGCCGAAATAATTTACCCACCGCGGAATTAGGTACCCACTCCTTGATCAAACGGGACATTAGAATGTAGTACCATACTCGCTGGGAGCACTTACAGTACTACTATCGTGCATGCCAGGCGATGACATTCTGACGGACCCCCGTGGGCCAGGTGGTGGTTTGTCCGCCGCCTCAGACATTTTACGCAGGTAGTCCCTTACCGAAGTCACAACCATCTGTTAAGGGTTGTGGACGTCAAACTCCGGTCAAACAGCAACCGGATGACAAACGTGATGGTCATCCACGCTTGACCCGGAATAACAGGCCACGACGGCGATGGGACAACATGGCGCATTCTGCAAAAGGTCATTCATGCCAAGTCTCCCAACTTCTTTAAGCCGATACTCGCCTGGAGCCATATTGGAAAGGCTATTCATCGAAGCATCAGTCCCAGAGTTATTTTTGCCCAAGGTACAAGAGGAACAGTGACCGGAGGCTCACCTCCTCCGTGTATCCGAAGGTCGGGCGGAAGTCCCAGTTGCTTGGGTGTCTTCCCCATCGCTCCCATTCCCTTCTCCACATAGAAGCTCGAATGACCCGTGCGACGCACGACAGCAATCATCCCATCCAAAGATGTCCAGCTGTCCAAGCTGACATCACCCACCGTGTTCCCAAGGTCACCAACGGTGCACGAGAATAGTATATGGCCAACGATAGTTTGAATGGATATCACGAGGCCGCGACCAAGGCGTTGGTGTCGAGATGACGTGCGGAAACGCTTGCGCAGCGAGAGTCCTAGGGTGACAGCGTCGTTCGCAGAGAACGAGGGAAAGCGATAGGCCGCCTCCTCATCTAACGCTTTCGTCGCCAGGTCTGCATCGGTGGGTGGCATGGGTCTATAAGAGTGGCGACACAAAGACATGATCAGGAACCAGGTATAGAGAGAGGATGAGAGACTGCGAAGGGCTCAAGAAAGGGAGGGGAGGGCGACATGATCTGGATGCAGGTAATCCACGATAACACGGTCTCTGTGAGGAAATGTGCAGGTGGCGTAAAATCGAAGGTGTGGAGGAAGAAGGAACATGAGGTTGAGGCGAGGTAAGCACGCACACATCGAAAGGGGGGATGCTACTGGCATTCTCGTAAGGCTGCTGTTCTCTGTAGCCACTCAAATAGCTCATGGCGAGTCTGATGGGTCTGGGAACTGTGTTGTGAACCGTGCAGAGGATGGGTGCTGGGAGATTAAACTATGCAAGGAGGGCGGAACAACACAATAGAGCCAACACGTAGACTCATCCAACCAATTCGGCAAATGAAGCATGTCCGGTTGTTTGGTTTGGCCCAGTCGAAGATCCCAACCTTGCCGTGCCGTTGGTAGTCGGTCACAAGAGAACGAAGGATTGAACCAAGCTGTACGGAATCAATTAACTCGTACACTGGCGTATGTCAATCATCAAACAACAATAGATTATATTCCGGACTGTTACTCTGCGTGAAAGCGTAAACAAAGCAAAGAATAATTTGATCTACGACGGATATATCTGACAGGCTCTACGCAGGGATCGCAGTACGTCTTGACATGAGTCTCAAAACGGCTACTGCATAGGTGTCTCTGAACTAGTAGCAAGTCACTTTGGATGGTTTTGAACAAACCTAGGATATTAAGATTACCATAACTGCAATGCAAGTAGCTACATGCTACGGACAAAGTACGCGCTCGCACGAGGTTCGCTCGTGGCATCGTAGCAGGTGGCAGAGAGCACGCGATGCAGTGGAGTCCGGGCCGAAGCGGGCTGTTCAGCGCGCTCATCCTTCCTTCCGGGCCCGTTCAGCGTTTCCGCCGCTCTCTGCTCTCCGAGGGACCCACCGCTAACGGCGAAATAGAACACGACCTGGCAGGACCTATCGCACAGAACCCACTACAGATGCTATGGATTTTTTTCACGAGTACGGAGGGGATCCTTTGAAGCCGTCTCTCTTCGAGCTTGTTGCCCAGGAGCAGCTGAGAGATCTCTTGCAGCCCGCCCTCAAATATGTACTCTCGGTAAGGTTGACTGCGGTCACAGTACAACCGGTAAAGGTGTATCTTTATAGGTTTTTGCGCAACGGCACCCGAGGTACTTGTTACGGATAGTCAACCGGCATGAGGAGTTCTATGCACTAATCATGCTCTATGTCGAGCGACACTATCTCCGTAAGCACAGTGAGTATTCCACAAAATCCCCGTTAGGCATGTTCATGGATGTGCGGTAGATGCCTCCTTTGCTGAGAACTTCTATGGCCTCAAACGCAGGAGGATACCATTCATCGAGACGGAGCGAGCCCAGGCCGCTGTTGGGGGTGTCCCTCCAGAAGAAAAATTGGGGGACCGTGAGGTGTGGCGGTCGCTGGTCGTCCTGGTGAGGGACTTCGACGCCATCAAGGAAAATTACTGATGTGTCACTAGGTCGGCCTTCCTTACCTCCGTGCCAAGGCCCAGGATTATTATGAGGACCTCGGCGGAGGTGTCGACATGCCCGACGATGGCGCCCGCCAAGTGCAGGCGTTGACAGAAGAGGTAAGCCCGACGCAACCAAAGTTGTTGTCACCCCGACTAAAATGGAACCAGACATTCAGAGGTCGTCTGCGAAGGTTATACAAGAAAACGTATCCGTGGATCAACATTGCGTTCGAAGGCTGGCTCATGGCATACAATGTCGCATATGCATTTGAGAGGACAGCATTCTATCGGCCTTGGCTAACGTGGGTGGGAGTTGACCTTCGTCGACTTGGTGTCGAAGATCTAGTAAGTACACGCACTCACTTGATTGACGTGTTTTGCTTAGTCGAACTATGAAGCGGGCAGCAGCAGCAAAAGCCGACAAGGCGAAGCCTTTGGGGAAAGGCGGTGGGTTAGTAGCCATGTTGCGTCGCCTCCTTTTGGCTTCACCTCGACTTGTTCTCGACTCGCTCAAATTCCTCCTTCCGACTGCCATATTTCTTATCAAATTCCTCGAGTGGTGGTACTCTCCATCATCTCCTGCTCGCGTCCTTTCGACGTCGCCTCTCGGCCCCGCGATCCCACCGCCTCGTTTACTCCCACCTCACCCAAGAGGGATACCTATTGACTCGACAAAATATGGATATTGTCCGTTGTGCGGCTCTACGATCGCGAATGCGACGGCGCTTCCGTCGGGGTATGTATTTTGTTACAGGTGTGCGTTTAGCCACGTAGAGAAACATGGGACGTGTCCTATCACGCTTCTACCGGCACATACGTGGGATCTACGAAAGGTGCTTGTATGAACGAGTCGTGTCGGGTAGAATGGTTTTTGAGTATGCCAGTTCGTGGGCAAATTGACGAGTCGTGGCGGCATCACGGGGTTGGTGGCGTCTCCGCGGCTGGGAAAGTTGACGCACGTTCGTGGTGGGATCAGTCGAGCGCACGGTGTGGAAGGGAAAACTCATCGATAGGGATGGCATGGCTTCCAGCTGGAACGCAGATGCAATGTGCAGCAGTCTAACTAACTAATCCAACTCGTTGTACACCGTCAGAGGGCACGTCCGATAGGAGTCGCATCTGAATCTGATCTTGCCATTTTTTCGATCCCCAGTAAAGCTTGCGATATCATCCATGACTTTGTCCTTGCCCCGTCCCTGTCCCTCCTCCCTCCTTTTTTTCCTTCTTGCTCACCACTACCATCACCAGCTTTGAGTCCAGTCAACTATGAAGGTTTGTCGACCATCCTCGCCTGACTTCATTTGCTCAGCGATATCCTTTTTCAGTTTGGGAAACAGCTCCAAGCCGAAGTCATTCCCGGCTGGTCCGAGTACTATCTCGACTACAAATTTCTCAAGAAAATCGTCTCGTCCCTTGCTGCGAAGCGCCCAGCCTCAGAAGCGGCTGCTCTTGCCCTCGGCATCCGCCCCAGCCCGTCGACGCCGGTATCCGGGACCCACGCGGCAGTAGACATTGCCAGTCGAATAAATGAACCTTCCCTCATCCCGACTGGCCAGGATGACGACCGTGGCCCCGACTTCCAAGCCCACAAGGCCGCTTTCTTCTTCAAGCTGGAGCGTGAACTAGAAAAGGTAGTGCCTGTCTCGTGCACATCTCACTAGTTGTCACCGATAGACGCCCCCGCCCCACACCTAGATAAATGCATTCTACCTCAGAAAAGAAGCAGAACTTAAGCTTCGCCTCGAGACCCTCCTTTCGAAGCGTCGCGCCGCGGCTTTGAGGGCTCCCCCGGATAGCTTGGATGACCCCACACAAAATTATGTGGAATGGAAGGCCGTGGAAGAAGGCTTCCATCTCCTCGAACGTGATCTCTCAAAACTGCAGGTGCCCAGCTCAACCCGACGCCGCACCCATTGATACTTACTCGCATGTCAGCACTTTGTCGAGATCAACGCGACGGGCTTTCGAAAGATCCTGAAAAAGTGGGACAAACGATCAAAGTCGAGCACGAAAGAACTCTATCTCGCCCGCCAGGTCGACATTCAGCCGGTCTTCAATCGCCAGGTACGTCAAGTATGCGTACTGTACTACTCGTCCCCATGCTCACGACGCAATCTGCTCTAGCTCATCTCGGAGCTGTCGGATACCGTTGCGGCATGCCTAGTCGACATCACTGACGTCTCGGTGGGACTCGAACTCGAGGGGACGGACGTCAGCCACCTCATCCTCAACCGACAGATCAGCAACGAAGGAAATACGCAGATGGGATTGTTCCGTGATTTGGAGAGCAACCTAAGGAAAGCCGTGCTCAGCCAGGACGAAGCCTCCATCAAAAGCCTGGTGGTGTATTCAAATACGCTTGGTCAACAACACTGGGGCAAAGGGAATATTACCCGCATCCTTTGGAGAGCAGTCGTCGACGCTCCACCGCCGCTTGCGGATATCATACTGGCCAACTCGACTGCTTTTGATTACCAGTTCGTTGACGACATCAACGGTAGGACATGCCTCCACGAAGCAGCCGTCTCTGGTGCCTTGCGTCTCGTAGATTTATGCCTTGCCCACGGCGTTGAACCCGACAAGGTTGACGTCTATGGTCGTTCGGCCTTCCACTATGCGGCTATGCACGGCCACGTGGATGTATGCAGGAGGCTTCTTCAGGTCAAAGTCTCGCCGTACGTTCGCGACATGGAAAATTACAGCCCTCTTGTGTATGCTACCCTCAAGGGTTCCGTCGATTGCGTTCGGGTTTTACTGGAGGAAGGCGGAGTCCCGGCCCAGCCAAGTCCTCCTGACGGGGACCTCATACCCCTTGCTCTAGCGAGCCTTGCGGGCCATCTCGACGTCGCGCTGTTGTTGCTTGAGTATGGTGCTTTGAGCCTGCCCAGTAGCAGTGGGGAGTATCCCATCCACTTTGCAGCGCGACAAGGGCACGCAGACATATGTCGGCTCCTCGTACAGTATAACGGCTGTGACGTCCCGGACAAGTACAACGAATGGACGCCCATGTTTCACGCGGCCCGTTTTGGACACGAGGCTTGTGTCCGGGTGCTGTTGGAGGCAGGTTGCCGGACCGACGCGATTGATGAACACGGTAACAGTGCCCTACACTATGCGGCTTGGTATGGTCACCATGAATGTGTGTCCGTCCTCCTCGAATCGGGGCGGCCTCGAATCGTAAAACTCGACCCTGCACGTAGCCCACGTAGCCCGTCGGAACGCTCAACGGGGTCCACGGCTCTGCGGGCTGTGGAGCCGGAGATTGATCATATTCCATCACTGTCGTTGCCCCCACCCATGATGCCGCATCGCGTTTATGGTCACAACTACTTGGATAAACAATGCTTGATTCAGGTCACCATCGGAAACTCGGGTTCGAAATTAGGTGATTCTACTGCTACCGCGCATCAATCTGCATCTGTACGGCTGCACCCACGATTCATGAACTCGGGGTCCGTAGACGCAACTAGGTTGTCGTCACCAATTCTCAAGCTCGTCATGACGTCTTCGCCTTCTGCAACGTCCGCACCCCATACCATTCCGCTCCCATCGTCTGATGAGGTTCATGTCCTGACGCTCCAGACACCCAGCCTGGATCAGCTTTCGCTAGAATTTTCTCTGTACCCGAATTTCGGAACCAAGACAATTGGCCGCGCCGTGGCCCTTCCTTCGATGCTCGCTAGCGCGCATCTTACGAAAGTCTTCACATTACCCATTCTAGACCACCGACTGCATGTTATCGGAGAAGTAAAACATTCATGGTTTGGTTTTTCCATTTTTGTATCTGAATTCTTCTTTTCCCCGCAGGTCTCCTTTGAAATTAACATCATCACACCATTTGAAGGAGTGACGCTCGAGATCGGAGGGGCGGTCGAGACGTATTGGAAATCTCTTGCTGTACCTCATACAGCGTCAGCGCTAGTCGCAAAGACAGCCACACCCCGGTTATCGCGTGCCCGGCAGTTAGGTTCTGGCCCGCTGAGCTCTCCCACGGGATCTCCGATTACAGTATCATCGAAAGCGCAGCCCATCACGATTTCGTCCATCACGGGTAGTTACGTTTACATCACGGTCCAGGTCACGCAAGATTTGCAGCCCGTCGTTTTCGGGGAGTGGCAATTGCCCCAGCAGGACTTTGATCTCTGGGTCGCAGACGTCACCCTCGCACAGTTCGAAGCCCTGGCCCGGCGGATAGGCAGGGAATTACGTGCGAACAACAACAACAGCAGCAGCAGCAGCAGCAGCAGTAGCAGCGTGACGCCGTGGACGCCATCAGAATGGCATAGCCTTATCTGCAGATCGATGGTCTCCCTCGAGAATCTCCTCAAAGTATGTGTGTCGTCGTGTATTTCATGTCTTTTGGTGCATTGGGCAAATCACGCTAACAAACTGATTATTATCACACTCACATGCGCCGTCGGTCCTGGTCCTGGTGGATTGCATTTATCATTCATTGAACTTTATATTACCCAAAAAAAAAAACAACCCGCACCACACCGCACCACACACACCGCTGGAACCCAGACCGTCCCGGCGTCAATGGGACTCTGCCTCGAATTGGCATATCCGATCACGAGTTGCTCCGAGTCCAGGGACTCCAGGGACTCCGCTCCGTTCCGGCATCGACTGCCGTTAAACTCGTTCATCGACTCGATCCTGAGGACCGTTTACCACGCCTCTGCGCCCCCGCCGGACGGGCACGGCGTCCGGCGTCAAATCATATTCACCTCCTCTTCCCCGGATGCCTGTGCCGCTGTCAACTGGAAGCAGCCGAACTGTCAGTCCCACCGCTGTTTTCTCTCTTCACCTTGCTTGGCACACACCACTGAGAAAACTTAATCGCCGATATGTTTCCCAATCCTTTTCCTCCCCACCCTTTTTTTTTTTTTAATCGTTGCCTCATCTTTCCTCTTTTCATTTTCATTTTTTCTCTGGGTTCCTCACCCTTCCTTTCTTTCCAGATCCAGTCTTATTCACATTATCGCGCGGTGAAGTCGGCGCCAACCTGCCAAGCACCACGGCAGCAATACGCAACGAAGCGACGCTAGATTTGCGTTTAGCGAGTATCAGTGCGGCTGTCGAATTTTCAAAGAATAATAATCTGTTGGGTGTCTTTTTGGATACCTACCTCTTGGTATGTCCTCTCTGGCCCAAAGGATCTTTATCTTGTTTTGATACGTCACCAGGTGAAGGTGCCTTCGCTGGTTCGCGCTGTACGTGATGCTGGACTATTGATTGCCGCGTATGGCACCGCGGAGAACCTTATGAATCTCGTTTCATCGACGCAAAGTATCGACGGCGGTGCAGTGGACGCAGTTTTCCAAGAGGGTGTCCTCGTCTTCCATGACCACTTCCCACGAGCATGGTTTTAGGCAATGCTGTAATGGCGACTATTTACGCAAGTGCTCTATATCTCTACCGAGTGTAATAGAAGGGTTGTATTGATACCACATATAACGAAGAAGACAAATGAATTTTGTATGATAACCGTCCTTACGTGAGCGGTCGGGAAGAGTGATCACACGGACGCAAGATATAGGGCAGCATATGAACCACCACGTTTTAGGAGCTCATCGTGGGTGCCGAATTCGGTAATGGACTAATACGTGCCGAGTACCAAGCATGAGCATGGGAACCGCATGGTCAAATTAAGAGACGAATTCGACATACCCCGTCTTCCATCATGGCAATCTTGTCCGCACGTCGGGCGACGGAAAGTCTATGTGTGATGAACAGTACGGTCTTCACCTTCGGGGCCTCCCCATCTGCACCGGGCCCACGAGCGATAGAATCAATCGTCTGAAATATTTTATTCTGGGCGTGAGCATCGAGAGCAGACGTCTACCATTCGGAAGTCAAGATCAGCCAGAATCGAGCAGGGAACGGACGAGCAGGAACGCACGGGTTCATCAAAGAGAAGGAAATGAACTTCTGGTTGATGGGCCCGCATGAACGCACGGGCGAGGGCAATGCGTTGCCACTGAGAACGTGGTATCACACGGTCATTGTCGGAACAACAAAATGGCTATATTACAAGGTAATGGACACACCTCGCCCCCTGATAGACCGTGGGATGCCCAGGGCGCGCGGGCGCCACACGCACCCATCCCTGCTGGCGAGTATGACATAGAATCGAGTCCCAGCGCGTCCAGACGCGTGTTGATGCCATGCGGTAGTGAGCGCACAATATGGTCACCTTCAGCAAGCCGAACAGCCCTTCGCAGTGCTGGTGGATGGTCCAGATCGGGAATGTACCCTACACCGACGTTTTCAGCGACGGTACCGTTGTACTTGCAGAAACTTTGAAAGACTGCGGCGGTTGCGCGGTGCAATTCTGCAGGTTCGTAGCGACGTACATCGACGCCATTAATAAGCAGCTCGCCAGAGTGGAAGTCTACTATGCGAGAAAGGACCTTTCCCAGCGTTGACTTGCCTTCCCGCCAAAGTTAGTAAATTTATTTGAACCGTGGGGAGAAACGTGAAGGGAGGGGGGGGCAAAGCTCACCGGAGCCATTATACCCAACAACGGCAAGGGTTTCCCCCGCTTCAAGGGTAAAGCTCACGTTGCGCAGAGCAGGTTCCGTACAGCCCGGATAAGTATACGAAAGATTCCTACACGTTGGATGAATTTTTTCCTTCGTCAGGCGAGAAGAAACGTAAAACCCCTACCGGGCTTCAATTTTCATCCCCCCCGACAAGGATTCGTATTTGACACGAGACTCCTTCCTCGGCTGGAGAAAGGGCTCAATCTCCATTGAAGCGCAAAAAGCGCCCATGAGGAACACCCCCTGTACAGCCATTTGGAGGGTGATAAATAGAGTGCTGATGGTGTAAACGATCGATTGAACAGAACTGCGATACAACGCGAGAGAACCAAGAGAAGTGGATGTTTGCAGCATTAATACAAACGGTAGCTTGAAGTGTATGAGCCGCAGATGCCAGCGGGACATAAAACAGATGAGGACTTACATTTTGGAGTGCAGCAATAATTTCCGCCACGTTTAGATGAGAGAAGATGAATGAGGGTAACTGAAATGACTGCTGGGATGAATGGAGGCCAAGCACTGCCTGCCGAGCAGCCGCCCAGGTTTGGAGGATCCACGGGCCGAGGCCGAAGAGCATGACCTCTGGGCGGTGTGTATCACTCAAAGAGAGCTGCCTCATTTGCTCTTGCTTTTCGGTGAGGCGGATCTCCTCCTCGCTATAAACTGGTACATCAAAGCGATACGTCCGAGGGAGTAAGGTGTTTTGGATGAGAGGATAGGCAGCAGATAAGAAGGAGATAAGCAAAGCCAGGATTGACAAGGGGCCAAAAGAAATCGTTGTGAGGACAAAGATATGGGAAGCCAGTTCGGAAATAAGCGAGAAGACACGGATGAGGTCAAAGGGAGAGAGGAGACCAAAGCCACCCGCACCCTGAAATGAGGATACGAACAAGTCCGACTCTGCGAGAAGATCACGGACGGTCGGATCTGAGAGGGTAGGGATATCAAGTCGGACGCGCTGTTCCATCTGTTGGTATTCTACTAGGAAGCGCGCAGAATTTTGTACGAAGTGCTCATTATTGGTGCTTGTGTGCGCCAAATTCTCAGCGCATTCATGGGTGGAGAAAGAGATGAAACTTACGCAAACGAGTCCAATGACTTTTCAGCGGTAAGTCGCAAAAACTCGGCACCCAGAAGGCGAATCAAATGGGACCACGTGTAGTGACCGGAAGAAAGCAAACTCTGGATCTGGAAAAGAGCGGTGAGAGCGGAACAAAGGTGAGCCGACCTAAAGACTTGCCTCGTTGATAATGAGAGCATGGGTATATCCCTTGAATACCGGGAAAGTGCCTCTAACGAAACTAAACGCTACCATGACGAAAGCACGAAACGGATGACGGCTCCAAAATATTTGAAGCATCTGCGGGACACAAAGCTCCGCAATGCGGTGCGCAAGACGGAAATTGGCACGGGTCAAAGGACGCTGAGCACCGGCGGTGATGTAACCACCATTTTGACGAGAGGGAACGCGCGAGGCGAGCCAAGCGTGATAGACCGAGCGGGGTTGAGTCTCTGGAGAGGTTGAAGGAGAATGGTCTACGGAATGGCCGCGTCCAGGTTCGGGTTGTTTGAGTTCAGATTCAGGTTCCGGTTCCGGTTCGATCTGCTGTTCCTGTTCAGGATCTGGTTCAGACTCAAATTCAGACTCTGCTGTACAATCGGGAGGCGATTTGAGCCATAGCGAGTCGCAGAGGAGGAGATGGAGCGGATCGTTGAAAGGGTCGGCCATGGCACTGGCAAATGACGGTGAGGAGAGAGGGGGGAAAAAAAAGCGAGGAAGGAGGGAATGCCGTATAACCGCAGGGGAGGCTTAAACATATGAGGTGATAGGCTGTGTCCCGCCATGTCAGGGGGGAGGGGGGAGAGGAGAGGGGGAAGGAAGGAAAGAAAAGAAGGGAGGGGAGTGATGATGAAGGGGAAAAGTGGGGACGACACTCTTCTCGGTATCAACCTTCCTCAAAAGTTCCTTCCGAAACTTGAATTTTCAATGTTACATATTTGGACAGGCATGATGATATTTCAAGAGGGATCGGTCGGAGAAACAGAGCAATTGGGGTTCGACAGAGACAAAGCGATCAGAGAAGTTTAATAAAATGGGCAGTCGAGACACCAAAATATGGCGGCCTTCAAATCTCCGGGTTTGGGTCTCTCACTGCCTTGCCGTACTCTCGTACCCGCACCCGAACTCGTACACCGCAATCCTGTCCTTTTCGCTCGCTTCTGCACCCTTCCCCGTCATCTGTTTGTCTCTCCCCTCCCCACCGATGAATTCATATACGACGGAACCGGAACCGTTACACGGAGATCTACTCGCAGATCGTCTTCGCCGTCTGGACCCTCCCAATCCACAACACGAAAACGATCCACCCGTGCCCGTCGAGCTTCCGGACGGCCATCCTCCTCCATCCGTCCCCAAAACTCCTCACGAAGGTTACGGCTTCCGTCCTGCTTCCGGCATGTCCTCCCCTCGCGCTCCCCCCCCAGATCGAAACAGTCCTCTGCCTGATGTCAACGGTCTCGGCTGGCCCGGTGTGTCGACCGTCTTACTCATCCTTCCTCCACGCTCTTCTTACCTATCGCCATCCTCGGATCATCAAGCAAAGTCGACCCTCTCTCGTCTCAATGCTTCCGCTGCCGAGAATGCGGTTCGTCAAACCAGACTCACTGCGGCGGTGCGCACCGTCCTCGAGTGCATCGGGGAGGATCCTGATCGAGAAGGCCTCCTTCGCACACCAGAGCGATACGCCCAGGCCTTAATGTGGATGACGAAAGGCTATGAAGAACGTCTGGCAGGCAGGTTCTTCTTGTCCCCCTTTTTTCTCGCGTGCACGTACGCACACCCCAAAGACTAAAAGGTAATTTTGGCCCACATAGACGTGATCAATGATGCTGTCTTTGCGGAGGACCATGACGAAATGGTCCTGGTTCGCGACATCGATATCTCCAGCCTCTGCGAACACCATTTGGTCCCATTCACTGGCAAGGTTCGTCCTCTGCGTCAACCATTCCCCAATTGCGCGATAATTCCTCCCAGTCCCGGTGACTTGGCCACTTACGGCGTGGTCCGCACCACTCGCAGATTGCCATAGCATACATCCCGAACAAGCTCGTTTTGGGCATCTCAAAACTCGCACGCATCGCTGAGACCTTCAGCCGTCGTCTCCAAGTGCAGGAACGCCTCACAAAACAAGTTGCCCTCTGCGTACAAGAGGCTATCAAACCTCGTGGGGTCGCAGTCGTCATGGAGGCTACGTACGTCCCACCCAACTTTGCGCTCCACCACACCCCCACTTACGTCCCACGTTACATCCACCCCTTCTCCCTACTACCCACCCCTCCTTCGCTGCCGTCGCTATATAAAGCCATTTATGCATGACTATGCGTGGGGTACAGAAGCCAGGCTCGATCACGACGACTTCTTGTATGCTCGGCTGCTTCCGCACGCAGCAAAAGACGCGCGAAGAATTCCTCACACTCTTGAAACGCTAGCCTTATTGTCTCGTGCGATGCGATTCAACTCGCTATTCCCCGATTCAACTCGCATTTATCTTTATCTCATATCCCTGAACTTTGACAATTTATTTCGCCGCGGAGATAGCCCTTTATGGGGCCATTGATCAAAATTATCTCGTGTTGTTCACGGTAGACGCTACACAGCCATGTATTATTCAATAGTAGTAAGGGGCGGGAAGGGGGAGAAGGGGAGGGGGGACGTGGGACGGGACATGTATTCTACATCAGGAAGAGGAGAGGTAATCAAATGGTGTGGTGGACGTCTTCGCCAATGAGTGAAACCGGCAGCTATCACTACTAATCATAATCTTTGCGACCGGCCCGCGGCTTGTCATTTGCGCCAGGGTCGATTGGCAACAATTTTTTGGCCAGGCCATGAGTTGGTGGACCTCCAATGTACCGGTTCCGGTTAATACGTGGCCGCTTGGGTAACTGCGAGTCCGAGCCCAAGCCTGCTGCAGACACATCTTCCATCGAGGTTTTCTCCCGGTCTGAATGAATCAATTACGTGTTAGTCCACTGCCATGAAGAGGAAAGTTTTTCACGATTTGCAAACACGCACCAGACAGGGTCCGTTTACGGGCTGCTCCATCCCAATCGTCTTCTGGCCAACTACGTTGCTCCCCGACGTCCGACCGGAACGAATTGGACGCCGCCGTCGGAGACGAGCGATACGGTCCACCGATCCTCGACAGAAAGCTTCCAGAACTAGACTCGGCAAGTGGCGGTGCATTCATCCCGGCGTTGGGACCTGCCGCCGGCATATCCCGCGGGTGCACAGCTACGGGCTCGCGCTCACGATGATGTTGATGTTGTTGCTGTGCGCTCTCGCGCGGTACCCATTCGCGCTCTCGTTCCCTTTCCCGGTCCCGGTCCCGCTCGCGTTCGCGATCACGATCACGATCACGCTCGCGCACCCCTGACTCCAGCTTTCCATTGCGTGCCGGCTCGCCGCTCGCCATGGCCCGTGGGGCGGAAGGCGTCGTCGGGGGTAGGGGTGACGGTGCCGTGGGAGGAGCATCGGGCATGCGCTTCTCCGAAAGCTTTAGAAATGAATGGAGTGGGACAATTTGTCAGTTTTTTTTTGCGGGGTTGCACAGCTTGCTTCGCACCTTTTCTGGTGGTGCCTGACGTCCGTCACCAGCGTCTTCCTCGCGATCTCGCCGCCGACGATCTGACTCTCGCGTACGTTCGTGGTCTTTTTCCTTGTCGGAAGACCGCCGGCTGCGATCTTCGCGGCCCTTTTCACGAGAGGCACGCTTGGAGGCACGGTCGGACTGTCAAAAACGACAAGGACCAGCAATGAATACGGCAACGGGCTCTGTAGAGAGGGAAAACATACGTCATCATCCGTAGGTCTTCTTCGCTTCCCGAGCGTGTCCTCGGCTTGAGCGGCGGAACGATGACCTGGTCTAATGGACTGACTACGGTCCTCGGCAGGGAGCACCGTTCGACCACTGACGTCGCGGTCCTTCCTGCTCTCTCGATCGCGATCTTTTTCTTCCCGTCGGTGCCGGTCACCTCGTTCGCGGTCTCTGTCGCGGTCTCGTTCCCTGTCGCGGTCCCGCTCACGATCGCGTCTGTCTCTATCCCGTTCAGGGTCCCGCTCGCGCTCGCGGTGCTCTCTGTCCCGCTCTCGATCTCCATGGCGATCTCTACCGCGTTCGCGTTCGCGCTCTCGCTCAGAACGCTCACGACGATGCTCGCGTCGTTCCGCGGTAGGGGTGTACACGTCTTGCCGACTGCTCTCACGTTCGAGGCGCCGGTCATCAACACGGTCCACCTCGCCACGGTCCCCGGGTCGTTCGCCGCTTGTCCGGCTCTCCGGGCTCGCATTCCGAGTACCTGGTCGCGTCGGAGGCGACTGCGACCGCCTCCGTAGGCCAGGCGAGTTCACTCGAAGTTCGCCACGAGCATCAACAGGCATGAGCCTTGGATCTGCCTGTTCTTCGTTCCTGCGTATGGACTGCCTCGCCGTTTCGCGTAGTTCTTGCGCAGAAGCGGTCTGACTTGGTGCGATCGGCGGTGGCATTGGTGAAGCATCGGATCGCAAAGATCGTTCCTCTACGCCTCGGTGGCCGCGTGGTGAATGTGGTGGTTGTCTAGTCGGGGGAAGGTTAGAAGTAACAGGGATTGGAAGGGGTGTTGTTGGTGGACCCTCCCTGCTCTGGAGCAAAGTGCCCTTGTGCAACGAGCTAACATGTGTGTCTGGGCGGTGCCCAGGGGCTGATGAGGGACGGCCTCCGTCCACGACATCTTCTTGCCTGTTTGGTGGGACAGATGGCATATCAACATCCATGGGCTGCGGCCTCGAGTCCCCGCCATTCCCATTGATTGTCGACCGTCCTGGTGTCTCTCCTTTTGGCTCTGCGCGCACTCGCCTTACAACCTCTGGACGAGGGACGCTGTGAAGAAGAATCAGTAGATCCGAGACGAACACCTGTGATCTAATTGCGGACCTTTCGACGGCAGGCTTCGCCGAGGACGACACGCCGGGCTTCTCGGTACCATTAGGAGGCTGGGTCTGGCCTCGAGAAGCTGACGGTGTGGATCGCTCTGAAGGCGTCGCCGCGGGCTCGGCGACTTTCTTCTTGTCGTTCGCAGGCTGTGCGGGGACGGGCGTGGAGGGCCGAGGGGAAGGTGCCAGACCCCTCTGCTGTGATTCGGAGTCAGCGTCCATGTCCCTTCCAACGTTCTGCGAGTCCTCACTTTGATGGCCCCATTCGCAGGTGCCCAAAGATGTTCTCGTTTCTTGAGACTGGCATGATACCTGAAAGGTTCGTAGTCAGGAGACGTACGCAGTAAAATTTCAACGAGCGACGTACGCCCTAGCTAGGATCTTCAAATCACCCCTCTCTTCCTTCTCGATGAAGGTTTCAATCACTTGATTCAACGGTGGGCCGGTCAGATCGATCACAGCCGACAATGGGAAGACGGGGAGAATCTCCTTGAGGACAATGATGGCGTTGTAGACATGCATAAATTCATTTGTTTTGATGCAATCGGCAAGTGACTTTTTGACGATTAAATTAGACCGCGTTTCCGAGCGTGGCAATAAGCCAGAAGGCCAACACAAGGACCCACCTTGAATAGCTTTCGATGCCACTTCCTCAGCACCTGTTGGAAATTGTGCCACGCCAGAAGAGACGTCTTCTCCACCGGAAACTTGGGAGACCAGGATTGCTGGAACCCAGGCAGGTGGTGGACCTTCCCGCCGATCTTGGTCCTGTTGTCCTGCTCGTACAGAGCTTCGTCTGAGAACCACTTGTATAGGTCGGTGAGGATCCCGAGCAAGAAGCGTCCTACGGAGTAGCGGCGAGGTTGTGAGATAGGATGTAAATAATAATGAAATGAAAACTCCACATACCGTAGTTCTTAGCTTCGTACTCACTGCACGAGAAGACCACGACCTTGATATGATCCCCGAGCAGCTGATTAACAGAAGTCAAAGTTAATAGGTTGCTGGAAACAAAAAGCACAACAGTCCAGGCTTGACCTACCCTATCATATACCATCAACGTGCTGAAGCCAGGGGTGCCCATGATGTGAATCGCCTTTATGACCTGAGCACAGTAGTCCGCATCCATAGGCGACAGCAAGCAACGCGGCTGGATGCAGTGCTCGATGATGGCGGACGCCAACGCTGCCGCCTTTGGGCCATGAGAGAACCACTGCGCCTTCTCCTTCGCCAACCGCTTGATCGTGTACCGTCGGGAGGCCGCCTGCGTCTTGAGCTCCTGTGCGAGCGTCTGCGCGAACTGCGCGTATCTGTCCCGCCGCCCACGGTGCGCCTGAGCGCCCTGACGCTTAGTCCTATCGGAAGAGCGGTCCGCCATGTTGTATTTAGAATCCTCCTGGCGACTAAGCGACCGCAGCGCGGCGCCTTCCTCCTCATACCTAGTTGCAGGCGGAGCGAGGTCGTACGTCGAGAGTTGCCAAAAAGTAAGGTAGAATCCTGGCCTAAACGAATATAAGCGATTGGTGACATTGCTCCTGCGGCCGACCCAGGACTGACCCGATGATATCGTAAGCCGCCTTGGGAGCTATCTTCTTCACGTCGTCAAACAATGCCCTTATCTCAGGGACCCAGGGGCTCTGAAAGAAACCAACAGTATGAGAAGCGCGCAAGAAACCGAGATGATGTTCAGTACTGACCTCAGGGGCAGGCGAGACGGAAGCAGCCTGTGCATCCCCGTTTTCCATGGTGACATCCTCCGACGTCTTTACCTCCTGAGTGCTGAGCTTGGGGTCTACCGTCGCAGGCACCTCAGACGAGCAAGTGTCTCCGACTGCAGGCGACGCGATGCGTGAGTTGGTAATGCTCGGGTCTCTCTTCGCCGCAAGGGTAGCCTTAAGCCGCCTTTCCGCTTCCTCGTTGGCAACGCGTTCCTGCTCCTCCGCAGCCATCGCAGTGGCTAATAGACCGGAATGCAATATTGGCCGCATGATCTGCATACAAATAGACGGGCAAATGCCATACTTGTCGCCCAGCTCGGCGAGGGTTGGCACCACCTTTTGCGCGTAATCCTGAGATTGAATGACAGCTGGTGACGTCAGCAATTCGAGATATTGAAGCAAAACACCGTGGGTCTGCCCAAGTTTATCAATGCCAGATTCAAAATAGTGCGCATCCAAGTATGCTTACGGCATCGTATAAGCTAGCAAGCGATTTGAGATGCGCGTCAGGAATCTTGTGCACTGCAGATTGCCTCTGCTGTGCGACTTGAACGAGTAGCGGGAGCGCAAGCTGCGAGTCTAACAGGGCTTTGCCGAGACGTTGTGGGCCTTTCAGCACAGCATCGCCGGGGTCCAGCCGTGCACCCCGTGCAGAAGAAGCGACCGCCTCGATCCGAAGAGTAGGCCCGCCAGCCATGGCAACAATCTGGGTCTCGGAGAGACTCGGTAAGGGTTCAATGCCCGCCATCTTCCAGATGAGTTCGCGAAGGACGACGATCTCCGTTGTCTGACCCGCGTAGAGCTGGTGCACGATGTATTTGAGTAGGGGCGTGAGGTCGGCCGAATAGCGTCGGAACAGCATCCCGGTGAATGATGCAAGACCTATCAGCGAAGACGGTGTCAACCCACAAGCAATACAAGATAAAGTATAAACGCACTCTGTAGCCAGTCAGATGTGTTCACACCATCGTCCTTGACTCGTTCCTTGTGAGGATTCGCCAAAGCATCCAGGATGACATAGACGAGAACATCAAAACCCATGTTCGTCGCGTACCTCAGGGCTTGCACCACAACGCTCGCTAGGTTGTCATACGCCATAATTTGGTTGACAGCGTTGGAGAAAAAAATGCACGGGTTGCTGTGCGCCATCTTCGCGACTGTTCCGCTCAGTGTGTCAATGGTGTTGTGCGATAGACGCCGCAGGACGCCTTTGGACTCGCGGTCTACCTGCACGGCACGCACACGCAACTCGGGATGTGTCGTGTACGTCCGCGTCTTCCATTCGCCGTACAATTTCCAGCGTACTGTCGTTTCGAATTGGCGTATCACATTCCAGATCTCGACCGTGCAGACCGCGTTGCCTCGGATAAGAGGTAGAGCGGGGAGGAAATAGATGCGGAGGACCTTGTGCCAAAACGTGGAGATTGGGTGGTCCGAGTCGGGCATGCCAACGGGTTTCTTCGTCGTGGGGTCGATCTCAAGCTGGAAACCAGTCAGGGGAAGCGTGTCTAAGAAGAAACCAGAACTGATCGACGCACTGTCGACGTAATATGCAACCTCCCCAACCTCGCGAACTTTGTCAAGAATACAGGATCTCGGGAAACGTGAAGCCCCACAAACGCCATCAGTGGGTCAATGACATCTATCAGGTCGTCCAGTGTGCTGCATAGGGGTACGCGGTCTGCCCAAAACGGGAAGAAGTATACAAAGTCGACAGTACTCGTCCCCGGTGGAGTCGGTGCATACAGCGTTAGCATTGGTTTGCGTACCGGAGCGGGAACCACGCCAGTGGCACCCCAGCGTGCGCGGGGCTGAGTATTAGAAGGGCTACGCGGTTTCGTGACCAAATGCTGATCATATAGCATTGCGAGCGAGTGTTTCATCACGCGAATGAGCAAATCCGCGATCTCTGGATAGGCATCAACCAGCCAGGGGAATTTCGTAAGAAGCGCGAGAGCGGGGCGAAGGGCCCCCACGGAGAGGAGCGCGACCAGCAAGCCCACTTTTTGATTTGGCGGATCTTTGGGTATTGATGAAGGGTTAGGAGGCGACGGCTTCTTTGCTTCTGAAGGCGGGGGAGCAGGGCGAGAGGAGGGGCTTGGTTGAGAGGCAGACTCCAGGGGTGCAGCCAGAGCAAGCTGAGATATTTTGGCGCTGTCGATGCGCGCGTCGACAGAAGCCATGTACATTTTGTAACACTTGTCGTCCAAGTCATCGTCCGTCGGTAGGAGATGGGGGTAAAGGTCGTCGAGGGTAATGAAGTCCTCTCGAATAAGAAGGGCGGCGGTGAGATATAGTTGGCGAGGCGTTGACTCTGTAACTTCGGGCGACTAACCACGCTTTGAATACGACTGCTTGCATTATATGCACGTGCGACGAACCTGATAGTGACGGAATTTGAAGCCGAGAACCTGCGTCATGACGCGAGGCGTAGAGTGGATAAGCAGGGGTTTCGACAAACGCGTGCTCTCGGCCATGTTCAAAACCTCATCCAAACTCTTCCCTTTGTACTTTGAAGAACTACTGTCCTCCTTCATCGGCTCGTCCTTCTCTTCATTAATCCAAGTCAGAGATCCACACTGACCTTTCCAAGGCGACAAGCTGAGCAACACGAGGAAGAAGCTCCAGTGCGTTGTCAGGTATGCAGAAAAGAGGTCGAGGATGACATCAAGTGCCCTGTTCGGGTCGAGGTCGAAATATCCAATGAGACTGACGATACGTTTCCATATAGGCTGAACTCGTTCCGGAACAATGGAAGATGGCTCCAGAGGGAGACCAGTGGCAGGCGAATGTGGAGCAGGTAGGGAACTCGTCACTTCGGTGATGAGCTTGGAGAAACCCTCGGACTGCTCGCGGAGGAGGTTAAACTTGTTTTGTTTGTAGCTGCGACACAAAGGGGATAAAGATGTAGACTGAACAGGGGTGGAAAGAAGGGATGATACGCACAACAAACCCGTACGCGCTCGTACTTCCTTTTTGTCGAAAGAAGGCTTGTCCAAGATGAGACCCACGCCCGCCACAAGCGACATGTCTAGGCGCTCTCTGCAGAGGCCCGGATTCACGATGCCATCATGCTACATACACGGAAGAGAACAGAGATGGTCAGAAAAAGATATATATCATTCCATCTCTCCGAAAGTCAAAACCATCGACGCACCAGAAGTAGCTTCACGACCTCAAGTATCGTCCCCTTGTCCTTTGTCGCCGCGTCCCGGCTCAGGATGGCGCTCGACTCTTCCGACCGACCGTCGACGTTAACCTGCTCTTTTTCCTTTTCCCTCTCGGACTGGGCGGCAATGGTGGCTTTTGAGTCTGCGATGACATCGTCCAGCTGTGAGTCAATCGACCACATGGTGTCGATGAGGAGCTCGCCGAGAGCAGTGGCAGCCGGGGACGGCGCATCCTGGGACGAAGAAGGTAGACTGTGCATCATGCTCTTCACGAACGCGGTAAATGCGGTCGGTGTAAGAGGATGCTTGGGTGGCCAAAGGGAGAGGGTGGCTGAGAGGAGAGTATGGTATGTCGTGACGAGAGCATCGGCAGCGTTGGAGTCGGCCGGTGTGGAGTGTAGCTGTATCAAGTATTTGCGGCTAGAAGAAAGGTAATAAAGGTGAGACGGTGTGTTGCGCTTGGAAAGAGGAAAGGAGAGCGTGGAACGAGGGGTGAACGTACCATTCTGCCTCTCCCGACTTGGTCCATTTGGAGAGGAAGCTCTGAGTTTCGTCCACGACATTCATATGGATTGTGGGGTGAAGCACCACTGGTTGAAGATGAGGAAAGGAGAGGACGAGGCGAGGGTGACCGCCGAATTGTGAAGGTGGAACCTGGGCTCAGCTTGTTGAAAACAAACAACAAAAGGGTCCGCCCCGCCCGAGCCGAGCCGCAGGCAGTTGCAGCTCGTGCACTCATCACAACCGACTCTCATCCTTCATCCTCCATGGATATCCTCCCAGAAAATGACGGTCTCGTAGCAGACATCCCGACCCTTCTTTCTTATGACGAAGACGTTCCTTATGAGGACCAAGTCTCAACTCCAGTGCTACCATCACTCGCCGATCGCATTGGTCGCAGCAAAGTCTACTTACTCTCAGAGTCGAATGTCACCCGTGGCAGCAAGGTGCGAGTGTAACAGCGTAATTGGATCCGCCCTCAAGGCCCTAATGGAGATGTCGACCTCTGTGACGTTCAAACCATCATATTTTTTGTATAGAGGAAACGCGACGAGGACGGGGAACAACTCGACACCGTCGACGAACCGGAGACGAGCATAGGTACAGCATAGTCCACAACACCTATTTCTGCTACACCATACAATCCTCATACACAAGAGCCTTTGTCAGACGACAGCACCCGACGGCCGAACGCCCTGCTCCTACGTGGTCCCCCAATCGGGCATCTGTCTACAAAGCTCATCTTTGAATACGTCACGCACTTTGACGCAAAACCGGTCGGACTCGAATGGGTCGACGACACCACCTGCGTGCTCCTCTTTTCCTCTCCCGCCACCGCAACGGCAGCATTTTCCGTGCTGCAACGCACCGTATCAGAAACACCTGATGAGGGCGGCTTTGTGCAAGCCAAATCGGTCCCGATGGCCTTTTGGCCGCCTAAGGAGCGCATCGACGCAAGCCTAGGCAAGGGCGAGGGCCTCAGGGGTGCCCTGCTCCTACGCTGGGCGGAGGTGTCCGACGTCAAGAAACGCGGAGCCCGGAGCCGGAGCGAATTCTATCGCAAGCATGGTGTGGACGGGCAACTAGGTGGCGAGGCGAGGAGGGAGGACGCACAGGAGGTAAAGAGACGGAGACGAGAGGAACTCGACGATGAGCTGGATGCGTTCCTGCGTGAGGACTCGCCAGACGTAGGGACTCGTTCGGCTAGCCCTCCGCCAAAGATGCGTGCGGACTACATCGAGAAGAAGGGCAGGGGGAAGTCCCTGTTGGAGCGGACGTCGCAGATGCGCGGCTATTTTACGGACGACGAAGATGTAGACGCTGGAAAGCAGGGCCTCGAATACCGTATCACAAGCTCGAAGTCACAAATAGGCAGATCACGTAGGCCACTGGGAGACGGCGGACGTGGCCCGGGCCGATGGGGAACACGGAACGAAAACGGGGAGACGGGCGCCCAGCATGGAAGGGCGAGGAAGAGTCAGCAGGAGCTAGACGACGAGCTGGACGCGTTCTTGAACGAACGAGGATGAGAACGCGCCCGATCTCGAGCCACATTAGGATAGGGTATCTTGAATGGCCGAGCGCCGGTATGGTGATGTGATGTAATAGAACGATGCTCAATCGGTGGCAATTCGTACCCCATGGACATTGTACGACATGCATGATGTGTTAGTGTTAGCAAGTGACGGCTGCTTGAAAAAGGTCCGCAAGAGAAGGCCACGAGAGCGGCGCGACACGAGGTAGGTAAGTGAGTGCCACTAGATCAGCCATTGGCGGAAGTATGACGAGGACGGTAACCAGTAGGTTGGGGGCCAGTGGCGCAAAAAAAAGTGCCACATGAGGCGCAAGGGCCAACGACACCGCGCACCGAACAGCCGACGACCTTTTCTTTGGCGTGGCGCCGTACCGGTGACCCGTGCGGATGGCGAAAACATTAAGAGATTTCATACGCGGCGTGGAAACGGGCAGGAAGCGACCGGGACCCGAGACCGAGAGCACGTTCAGACGGTGTCTGAAGTTGTGAGCGTCCCAGGACACCCAAATTGAGGGACATTGAACATCAGGGTGCACTGGCTCACCAACACCTGCATGACACGCCGCATACAACAACAAAGACGGGGTTTGCCGGCATGACATGCGGGGTGAGGCAGTGAAAAGGTGGACATCATTTCGCGTCGCTTCCAGAGGGGATTTTACTCAACTGGACGGAGGGGATAGGAGACGCGGGAAGGAGACGCCCTGGGATAGGAATAAAAGAGGATAGGGCCACGACCAAATCCAGGGACGGTTTCTGTGCGGGGCATGAATGAGGTGAGGAGAAGGGCGAGGGTTGAAGGCGGAGCGGTGGAGTGTGAAGCTGTACGACGGATGGACGGACGAGGACCGGGAAATCCGGGCAGGGCAGGGCAGTCGTGTCTCAAAGGGGACGAGTGACCGCGTATAAACACAACACCCTTGGATCTCCTCTCCTCACTGCCCCTCATCTCTCCCCGCTCTCCATCCCCTCCCCTCCCCTAATATATATAATATGAGCATCTCCATCGACGATCTTGTATCCTCTTTCTCTGCCAGTCATGTATCACAGGAGGCTATGGATATCGCCACTCTTCAGGTAACTTTCCCCTCGCCCTTCTCCACGTATGGCTGTTCATGCGTTGCAAAACTCGCCTCAGTCCCAGCTCGCAAATGTAATTTATTATCCCTCACAAAGCCAGGCTGGCGTCCACTGCGTCAGCCGTCGCAATAGCTACGCTCAGCCGTGCAACACCCCCACTCCAACCTCGGCTACTGCGACTTTCCATTGGGAGTGGGATGACACTGCCCGTCACAGAGGCCAAACTTCCACTCACTACGTGGCTCCTGCCCCTCCGCGCAGCTGCGATATGGACGATGATATGGAGGACGAGCAGGCTGTCGAGGACCTACTATACGCACACACCCCAAACCAGATCCAGCCGGCGGCGGTCACCTTACCACGTCGACAACAGCCGCCAAAATTCCGCCCCGCCCCGGGACCACAGCAGCATCAACAGTATCAGCATCAGCAACAGCCATTCTCCTCCGCGCTTTCGCCGCAACCGCCACCGCTCGGCTCTCCGATGCTGTATGACGCCACCCCGGGTCAATCGGCCTCATCCCACTTCGCCAATACGGACCCATTCTACCTCGCTGCCGTGCAGACCTCCTCCCCCTCTCTCGCCTCCACAACTTCATCTTTCTTCGCACAAGCCAACTCGCCCTTTAACCTGAACCTGTCCGCACAGCAGAGGCACCATGCACTCGAACTCGAGTCCCGCACCGTCCTTGTCGGAGCTGGCCAGAGCCGGTAAAATGCCCCAGTTTGCTACCTTCTCTCCCTCTCTCATCCCCCTCCTCCCCACGCATCGTACCTTACCCAAAGTAGTCCTCTTAGCTTCTCTACTCCTTTCCCCATTCTCCTGCACCATTCTCCTGCCCTGCCCTTTCCTTTTTTGCAGTGCAGCGCGCCACAGGGTGGCCTCCGCTCTCGTTCCCACCTGTATACAGCGATACGATAGATACCCCCTTACCTAGATCGCATATGTGGGCTGCCTTGTGTACTATCTCACATCGCATTACCCTCCTAAGTTTTCTGTGGCGGTTGTGGCTGCCATCGCAACTCTGATGTACCTTTCCTACATCCCTTTTTCTTTCCTTAATTATGTCGTGTTCTTCTCCTTTTTCTCCTTAGCTTCTGCCCTGTTTTACATTCCCTCTCCCAGGATCTCGGAGACCCTTGTCCTTGCCCTGTGTACTCCTCCTTCCACCTGATCCGCATCTTCTGCACGCTTGCTAGTGTACTTGGCCACATCTCGATTGTTTACTCACATACGTCATCTCCCCGTTTTGTACAATGTAACTTTCCCCCTCATCTATCTGCCAATTGCACGTCGACAAACAAACATACGCAGTTGAGGAACTCCCCCCTCACGCGAATGCACGAAATGTGATTCGTCGGTCCCCTGAATGATCTCGGAATCCCCTGATACGTACACCCGACAGACGTGTGAGGACGTGACGGCTCATTCCTACAATGGTTCATTATCATTACACTTTCCATCGGTTACATCGGTGCACCATATTGACCCGCGACGTAGACCCGTGACCAATCGTGAAGGGAAAGGGAAGAGCTCAGCTCCAGGAGGTATATGTACGAAAGAGACAAAGGGGAGGCAGGAAGTTGCCACAGGGCTAGAAGAGGTCCTCAAGCGTCATCTGTTTCACAATGTCCTGAGGAGAAACAGTCAATTGAATGGACTGCAGAAGCAGGGGAGCGCGCGTTTGCGGCGTACCGTGTTGGCGACCATTTGGGTGAACTCTTCGAAGCTCAGTCTGCCATCGCCGTCCTTATCCGCCTCCATGATCGTCTTGTCCACAATTTCTTGGAGTTGGGTATCCTGCGGGGAATTCAATTTGGGGCTAAGTCCCGATCAAAGGAGGACAGATAACGAAAGGACCTTCAAATTATTGCCCACCATCATCTTGAGCACGAGAAATAGCTCCCCGTTCGAGATGAACCCATCGCGATCCATATCGTAGACCTTGAAGGCGACTGACGCAATCGTTCAACGAGATCTTATGCAGCACGCAGCCGGCCATAGCCCTACATACATCGCAGTTTCTCCTCTCGCCCTCCTCTGCTGCTAAATGCGCTCAACCCTCCGACGAATTCTTGAAAATCGACCGTGCCACCGCCACTGCAAGCCAGCACGCCACGATCAGCCAACAGCAGAATCAGGGGGAAAAGTGGGGTAGTAATTCTCGTACTCTTCGTCGAATATGGCGATCATCCGTGACGAGAGAGGGTTGTTTGCGATCTGCGGGATCTGCAGGAACTCGTTGCGGTCTATTGAGCCAGAGCCATCACTGGGCAAGCGCGAAAAGGACGCAACGATGACCATGCGTGTGAGTCATACCGCAAGACGGGACGGAAGGGCAGAGGGCAAAGTGGGGTACGGCACCTGTCGAGCTTCATGAAGCGCTTCTTCAGTCGCTCCAGTTCGCTGGCATTGACTGGCACACACACACACGAGGAAACGGTCAGTTTGACGGGCAGGAAAGGGTGCGTGTCGACGACGCACAGTTAGACCGCCTCTCCATGTCTTCCATGAACTGTGATGCTGAAAACGTGTGGATGAGGGTAGGGGGAAGGTACCGTCAGCTGAAGTACATGATGCGGGGTATTAAGAGTGCTGTGATACGAACGTGTTTGACCCATGATGAGCAAAATGGCGAGTAACAAGGCAGAGGCGGAGGTGGGAGACAAGAGATACTTGCCCCAGTTCCGTGGGAACATCTTCCGTTGAGCCGTGTGGACCTCACGCCACCGTCACCGTCAATCATGTTGCGCGCTCACGCGATCCGTGCATACTCGTCCAGCTCTTCTCTTCTCGCCGCGGCGCGTACTACACGCTCACAGACAACGTTCGCACCGCGATATAGCCCAGCATCTACACCGACACCGACATCACCGACGACATATGAACGCAACGCCCTCCCCCTCTCGGACGCCCAGCGTGAGACCATCTACGCTCTCTCCACTCCTCCCGGAAAGTCCGGAGTTGCCATCATCCGCGTCTCAGGGCCCGGCGCGCTCGGCGTCTGGCAGCGGATGGTCCGCTCCATCCGGGTAGCGCACCCCATCTCGAACGAGGAAAGACGCAAACGCAAACTCAAACGAGATCGCGAACGCGAACGCAACGACAACGAATCACCCCAACTTCTGTTCCCAAAAGTACAGAAGCTAGAGCGGTGCCGCGTAGTCGACCCATACACCTCCGAGCATCTCGATGACGCGCTCGCCGTCTTCTTCCGCGGTGCGCCCATCTCCATTTCCTCCCCCCTCCCTCCCCCTGACGCGACAGAGGAACTGACTCCAATGCACAGCCCCCCGCTCGTTCACAACAGAGGATGTCTTGGAACTACACGTGCACAGTGGGCGCGCCGTCATCGGTGCGGTGCTTATGGCGCTCGCTCGCGTCCCAGGGTGCCGCCCCGCCGCACCTGGCGAGTTTACACGACGCGCGTACGAGGGCGGTCGGCTCGATCTTACACAGGTCGAGGGACTGCGGGACCTCATAGATGCCGATACAGAGTGCCAGCGGCGTGCTGCGCTGCGCGTCGCAGGGGTGAGTGCGCCAGTTCCCCCCTTCCCCCGTACCGTACCGTACCGACACTATGACCCACGACCTGAGGGCTGCAGGGAGAAGTGCGCGCGGAATTCTATGCGCTGCGTGAGGAGATCGTCGGCTGTCTCGCGCTTGTCGAGGCGCTCATCGATTTTGGAGAGAGCGAGGATATTGAGGAGGGTGTGTTCAACGAGGGTGCGTGTGCACTTGTCTCTCCCCCGCTCCCCCTTTTGGATTGTCAGTGTGTTCGGGATTTTTGACAAGCTGTGCGCAGCGAGGCGACGAGTGCGACGTTTGAGGGATAAGATACAAACGATCCTCGCGGACAATCGGCGCGGCGAGATCATGCGCGCGGGAATCCGCCTCGCGATCTTTGGCCCGCCAAACGTTGGCAAGAGCAGCTTGCTGAATTTCCTCGGTATGAACTCACAGCATATCGATGCCGTCGTTGGACGCGCGCTGACGAAAAATGATAGCTCGACGCGAGGCCGCGATCGTTACCCACGTGCCGGGCACGACGCGCGACGTTTTGGAACTCTCACTAGATATCGGCGGGCTCCCGGTCATCGTTGCTGATACGGCCGGCTTGCGAGAGACCGCAGACGAGGTAGAGCAGATCGGGATCGAGAGGGCGCGGAAAGCGTGCGTTTCTTTTCCCCCTCCCCACGATTGTTTTGCGATAAGCTTCCTTCTCACAAAATGCGGCCTCGGTGTGTGCGGCGTGCATATGTTTGTGTTGTCTCACAGAGTTCAGGCCGCAGACGCTTCGCTTCTCGTACTCGCGTGTCCAGATGCAATCTCCTTTACGACAACACCCTCGGCCGCACGGCTCGAGGTCCCTGCGGAGCTCGCCCCGCTCGTGACCCCACATACGTTCATCTTGCTCAACAAAACGGATCTTCTCCCGACATCTGAGCTGGCGCCAGCATCGCTTACCGCGGCGCTTACGCTCCCACAGCACGGCTGCTGGGCGGTCAGCCTAGCCTCGCACGCCGGCACGGATCACTTCCTGGCACGGCTTGCCACGGCACTACAGGACCGGTGCGCGGCGTCCCCTCCTTTTTGATGAGGTAACGCGGGGGATCCAACCGGGTGCCCAACCCAATTCACGTGCTATGCTGCAGGTACCATCTTCGAGATGAAAGCGAGGACGTGAGCGTCCCACTTATCACACACGCACGGCATCGTGCCCACTTGGAATCCGCGCTGGGCTTCCTCGATGCCTTCTTGGACACGCGTGGTGCGTTACGGTTGCTCATTCTCATTCGATGTGTACCGCGTTCCACTCACGGACATCCGCATGCAGGGGTTAACGATGTCGTTTTAGGCGCGGAAGAGTTACGCTACGCTGCCCAGGCGGTAGGCAAGATCTCAGGCCTGGTAGACGCCGAAGATGTCTTGGATGTGATCTTTAGTCAATTCTGTATAGGCAAGTAGCCCAAACCAGGTCCAGTCCCGATTATCCCCGATAAACAGGGAGAAACCCTGGCGACTTACATACATACGATACTCAAACGAGACTGCACGTGCCAAACGCATTTTCAGCTGCGTGGCTGGCTCTGCGCATATCCCTTCACACATTGTGGAAGTAGCAGACTCGGTGTTTGCGCTTTTAATTCTACGACATTCGGAAATGCGGTGGATGCGGTCTCCCTGTCCTCGTGTAACTCGCATTCCGCACTCCGTTCTGGTCTAGCCTAACATGATGACGCATAGCAAGATTCCAGCTTCGCCGTCATGCGTACTTTATCCATCATAGATAACGGAATTTCTTCTGTGCATGCTGGCAGGTCAGCCCAGGTGTCGCGTGATATTGCGTGATAGAGGAAGCGTCGGCATACATTCGTGGGTGAAAGACTGCTCATTTCAACGTCTCCCTCATGATCCCGCTTCGCCAATAACGAAGGGCTAAAACTACCGTCGATGGTCATATCATTTTCCTCTTTCGGAAGGGGAGCACAAGACCACGCGAAGAAGTTCGCGTCCTCGCCTCCGGTCAGGAGAACGTTAGCCTGCATCATCATCACAGGGCATCTGTAAATATTCGGAGTGAACAAGGGTTGGGCTTACTCGTTCGTCCAGTAGCGCCGATCGCACGACGCCCTTGTGATGGCCTGTCCACAACCGTTCTAAAGACCAGGGCGATGCACGGTCGTGGAAGTCCGCGTTCCTAAGCAGTGCGACGTCACCCCTTGGGGAGAGCATCAGAACAGAAGAATGACGGAATGGGGGGCAAAAATACTCGTTTGAGCCAACGAGAACGCTTAGACCGCTCTCTTCTGACGCGTGACACCCAACCAGATAGTCGGTGACCCAAGTGCGCGCTTGGGTGTGAGCAGAGGGGGCACAAATATCCAAATCGTTCTTAAGATCAAGCTGGGAAGAACCACGTCAGAGAAAAGCGTTTTCAAAATGGAAATGAATGGGGGGGACGGATGGTAGGTTTTTTTTTCCTTTTTAATTTCGTACCTCGTCCGACCACAGGCTGAACGTCTCCATATCGGTTGCGGCCCACGCGCCAGTCCGCGCGGCACGGCGGGGCATCCAGCCCGCCTGCGAAATGCTACTTCCTAAATTGCCGACGTACACCACAGCTTCCTCTTCGTCCTCCTCGTCGGCATTTGATATACACACAAGCCCGTCGGTGGAACCGGAAAGTAGGACGTCGCGCGGCCCTTCGGAGGAGGATCGAGAAAAGTGCACGGAGGTTATGTCGTCCGAGTGGGTAGACGTGTGCTTCCTGAGAGGTGCAGCGGGATGCCGTGGATCCCTAGAAACATCATCTATCTGCTCGAGCTGTTCGGATGGTACGATGGGGGCGGGGCGCACCAGTACACGATGATTGCATCATCCTGTTGGAGCTCCGTTCCGGCGGCGACAGTCAGGCCATCTGAAGCTACGTCACAAGACAGGAGAGCTCTATGTTTTCCTTCAAATGGCACTGCAGGGCGTGTCACAGATCTCTTTTGAGCTGCCAGAGCATCCTTGTCTCGCCTAGGCAGGCAAGTTCCACGTACTCTCAATCGCCGTGGCGCCTGTGCGGTCATCCCATACACGTACGACACCATCCTTTCCGGAGGAGATGATCAGTCTTTTGTTTACGCCAGCAACGGAGTCAGCAGCACGTAAAGACGTTGTGCCTCCCCGGTGTCCTTCAAACGACTGCGACGTCCGACAAGATGTTTTGTCGAATAAATATATTCTATGCGAAGGAGCAGACGTAGAGGCAGCATAGTATGACCCGAAGGCCGCAATTGCTAGCACGTAAGCATCACAAGGCAGACTTGAAGATATGAGAGGAGCTGTTCGCTCAACGAGCGTAGCGGATTCCAGGAGAGACATAAGGGTCGAGATAACGTAAGCACTCTCCTGGGCGGAAGCTTATTGAGATGCCGTGCCAGAGGGTGCGGGCGGGCGCGGGTGGCAGTGGCAACTGTGAGCGCGCGCTATTTCTTTACATATTCACTTTCACCCTTCACCCACCACCATTCCCGCTGTCGCACCTTTGCTGCTGCGATAAGTCTTTCTCACTTCCCGCGTCCATACTGTTTGTATCACACTCCTTTACACACGCTCGTTTAAAGACACCTCCTTTCGGCTGTGACTTGTCGGTTTCTGAAAAGCCTCGGCCATCAAGACCGCTTTATACCTCTTTCGCCATCGCAATTTTTATTCAAGCCCTCGTCTCAGCACGTTTCGATCATGGTCGCTCACGGTGTGTACTTTGCGAAAGGCTGCAACTCGTTCGTGACCGATTCTTTTTTTTGTTCGATAGGTACTCGACGCCACAGGCTTCCTCAACATCGCCCCGACTACATCCTCATTCCTGCATCTGAAGGTGTGTGTGTTCAACTTCGCCCGTTTACCTGTTCCCTGAAATCATTGGTATGCAGATGTCTCGCTCTCGCAAATAAGTAAGGAGTCGCCGCTGCCGGCTATAGTAGTCACCCCTTCGTCTCCGTCCTGCTCCGCCGACTTCTCCATTGCCTTTGTTGCCCCACCAGAGAAGCCCACCGCTCGTGAACGACTCTTTTCCCTTGTTGCACCGCTCAACTTCAAGGCCCGAACTACTTTCCTGCTCTTGCTACTTCTCTTCGTCATGGCATGCCACCTATTTACCCATCGCCTTGCCACGAACCATCCTCATCTTCAGTTTGGCATAATGCAAGGCGTCACAGAAGAAGCTCAATCTGCCACCCACTCGAATCACTATATTGGCTGGCTCGACTGGCAGGCCTTTTGGGGTTTACAGACCTCCGATTTAGACAGCAAACGCGAGTTTGTCGTCGCACAACCCATTGGAAATTAACGTATATTACGACGCGACGCAACGTCCATACCGGTGGCCTTGTACATTCCCCGCACAGGAATAGAATTATCTAAACGTGCCCATCAGCTCACTTATTTTCTTCGTGCACATCAAGTTTCTCTCAGTTTTGTACATAGTCATTTTCCTTTGCCCTTTGTGAAAGCCACGCATATTTAGGATTGCCGTACCCACGACACATTGACTCGTGATTTATCTACCCACGCGATGCAAGGGAATTCTCGATGTGTTACCAGTTCACCTTATGCGTACGAGTGAGTTGAGAAGTTGTATGGTTTCGACCCGTTAAAAAGACAACTGAGCTGGCGGCTGTGTCAGCCGCAATTCCGCAATTTCCACCAACATGATCGTAATAGTTGTCATGTTCTATATTGGAACTAGTCATATAAGCGACCATCACGCCCGTATCTATGGGTATCTGCAACTGATTATCAACAATCGTCTGTCAAGGACAATGCGAGGGACGATTGCAACCAGCGCCACATTGAACGTAATTCGATTTCTCGATCGGTGCTCTTCCGGACCGAGGATCATGCGGTGATAACCTCCACTCAACTCAGATATCGGTAAATGTGCGTCTCGAAAATATTGTACGTGCCATCAATTGTCATAATCACTTTTACAGTTTACCGTGACAGTTGGATAGAAAGCCTGGGTTTGAGGACTTTTTAAGGTGACGTAACTAAAACAATTGACCGATGGGAATTGTGTATAGGGCTCAGAGGACCTCGTGGACTTTGACACGTGCATGTGCTAGGCAACAGACAAGATGCCAATCAAGTTCACACCCTCACGACAGTATCCCTGTTCCGTCGTTGCGGCACTAAAATAGAACTCGGAACAATAATGGGCCAACAGGCCTCGAACAATCTGGGCTACTGGTGCTAATAACTCGTAGGTGATTGACCTGCTTGTATTTCAAAACTCATACCATCAACCTGAAGACGTCAAAGTTGCATGCTCATTTGTTTTCATTGTGATCTTTTTGGGCACACACATTCTCTCCTGCACTGGCACGGGTTTGCTATTGTACTTCCCAGTCTTTAACCTTTCTTACGACCTCCTTGATCTGGTGGGGCTTGTCTGAGTTTCATACGCTTTAAGATCACGGGTCGCTCCCTGCGAGGCTCTCACCCTACAATACACCTATGGGGACCTGTAAGCTGTCCTTGAATAAAAGGGAGCAATGCATTGTCATCAAGGCCATTTATTCAAGTCAGCCTTCCCACCTTGTTCTTGGAACAATTCCAATGAACCTGTCGGTAGATGTGCGGCTATCGTTTTGGTTATCCAACAGTACCCACGCTGCTTAATTAGCAGTGAATCAGGGTTCTGGACTCCGAGATGGCCGGCTGGTTTTCCCAAGCTCTTGGGTAGATTCATGCCGGAACATCCTCAACTCCTTTTCTGCCCCGTGGGCAGATTTTCTCGAGAGTACAATAACACCTAAGTGACCACTGCATTCTTCCTCATTCCATGTATGGACTCCGAGTCCGCTTAATACCTTCGCTCTCTCTTGGGGATCATATGTAGTAAGCGGGTATGTCGAGTCCGGCCTCAGCACAGTACTTGCCATGGCTCTGCGTTTCTTGCTCTCCACGCCCAGGCAGTTGGCCATGGGGTGTGGTAATCGTTTATGTGAGACGCCAGTGTTCATCCTCCACGCAAAATGGTGTAGACTGTTCCTAGTTTCCTACCTATAATACCTCGGCTGCCAGCAAACCCCTATTGCTGGGAGATTTTTGCGGGTTGGCACCCTTGTTTCGGTCACGGTCAGTGCTCTCTTACATCTGTATTTTAATGTCGCCACAACTGTGATGATCTACTGAAGTGCCGCTTTCCTCCCGATCATGTTTCGGTATTTTTGTACTGCGCTCCATGTCAGCCACTTCTGGACGTGGCGGCCATAAGGCTAAGGAGATTAATTACTATACTCGAACAGCAACAACAAACCCTTCACCTTGACAAGACAGTCAAGCCCCGTGATTCATTGTGGGCATTTTACAATGTAACCCAATTCAACTGAAACCTGCCAGTGATTGGCTGGCTGCCCAGAATTGAATTAAGTTACATTGTAAAATGCCTATAGTGGCATAGATTATCGATGTCCCTGACTGTACGGCGTTGACAGGCTCAGGTTTCACAATACATGGTTATGTCTGTGGTGACAACGGAACTCCTGTGGTCAAGGGCCTTGTGATATGCTAGAGCCGCTTCCTCTCTAGTGTACTTTGGACACCTGTGCTCCCAGGTTTCATGGGAGACGACAAACGACATCTGTCATTTCATGCCCCATGGGTAAAAGTCACAGGGCAACCCTGACAACAAGGGATGCCATTGCGTACGTTGAACGGAGGAAAAAAAAACGCCACCTAAATTGGTGGCGGCAATTACTAGCAACGTAGCATCGCAATTCAAAGCGCGCGTGGTGGTGCCTAACATTGAGCGCTTTACGCCTTCGGATGATCCCTAAACTAATGGGAAAGTGACCTTATAAGAGAGTTTGTGCGGGATGGTAGCGGCCTATTCGCGCTCTTTATTCGTGCAGGGCTCCTCGAGTTCAGGCCGTTACAATGACTTCAAGCTACTTGTCCACCATTCGTTTGGTCACCTTTGGTAGGACCATATAGTTTTCTACTCCATGTTTCATGGGTTGCTGAGGCCTTTTGCCACAGTGACCGCTATCATATTTGCAGTCATTGTGATATGCTTGAGCGCAGACCTCATCTCGTTGACTGAGCCTGCCTATTACTTCAAGTTTTCTGCCTTTGCACTCTCAACTGGTTTGCTCACTGTCCTTACAATAACCCCAATGTGCGGCCAAACTTATAGGGTAGTTGACCGCATCACTAAACACTGCTTATCCCCTTCATCGCATATAGGCTTGTTATTGACCTGTTCCGGCAAGGCTCTTTTTTTTCGTACGTCGTTGTCGAGATTGCATGGCTGTGTAGGTTTTTTTGCCTAGCGAACATCTCTTACATGAATCTGACCGCAAATAGCGGTCCTTTGGGTCTTCTGGTTGTCAAGTGGATCCTACGCCGCCTGGAGGGATAGTCAAATTGCCCTTTTTTTCCCAGAGGAGTCAAGTTGTAATTACGGGGTGTTAAGTGGGTGACTGTCCTCATGTTTGGCCGCGGGTTAAGCCTTATTCATATTATCTATTCCCTAGCTCCCAGCGTTGTCACTCAGGGTTGCCAAGAGATCAAGGGCATTATGGCTTTCTCCTTCCTCTCATGGCTCCTACGTAGCTCCTTCCCTTTGCGTGTGCCCGCATGCCTCTAACTGTGTAGCTATCTAGTCATGACGTATACCGTCATACTCCTTACCCTGGCTATTCGTGCTCACGGACGGGGCAACCCCGCATGGACGACGGGCGTAGGTGACGGCCCCATCCTTAGTCCAGCTCAGAAGGTTATAGCAACTCCTACTCAAGTGCCATTTGCACCAGCCACCATTCCTCAGTCTTATTCTCTGGCGCCGCAACCAGCTCTTCCCTCATCTGTCTCGTATGCATCCCATGCATCCTATCCAGTTGCTCAAGTGTGAGGACTCGATGTCGTCGAAGTACCAGCCAATCTCTACAGTTCTACTAACCTTACCTAATCTGGGCATGGGTGGTAGTGGTGTAGTTGTAATATACCTTTTGTCCGTTGAGAATTATAGCCATCCTGTCTGTCTCTCACTGTGGACAATTTTACAATATAATCCAAGATTTCTGGGTGATTAGCCAATCAGATTTCGAAGTTTTTCCGGGCTGAATTGGATTATATTGTGAAATGCCCAGTGTCTGCTTTGAAGATGTCAGAGAAAGCTGTATTTTGTACTCTCGGGGTTGACTTTGTGAAGTGGTGAACTCCTGAGATGCTTACATTATATCGCTTTTCATAATGGTGGAAATGTATTGTGCCCATTGCACTACCACATCAGGCGCTTTGTTGTGCTCGTATGGTCCATGGGTCTCTCATTCTTACCCTGCCTGCTCACACCTTCCTTTTTTCCCACCCATGCCCGAACACCTGCACCTGCCCGCCCGTGCCCGCTGTAAGGAACGGCCTTACACTGCACTCGGAACGCCGGTCTGTGCTATCCGGGAGCTTGCAGACAGCACCCTCGTCTCCCCTCGTCTCCCAGTCTTCCAGCCTCGTTTCCCCTTTTTCCTCTTTGTTTTCTCTCAACAAATGTTGGCTCTCATCTCTCCCTCTCGTTTCTTGTCTCTGATCTCTGGGACTGGTCTCATCACCCCAACCTCCGTGTATGCCACCGCTCCTGTCCACGTCGCTCGCGCGTCGAACGCGGCCTCCCATCTCGCTCCGTTCACGTCGCAGCGCCCATTCAAAAGGGCTGTCAGCACCTTCCCCCCATGACTTGCCACTCCCTTTCACCTTGTTCAGCCTCTCACTGCCTTCGCGTGTGTCCTCGCGCAGCACCACCCAACCCCTTGTTCTACGCGTCGCTGGCACCGCCCCGCCCTGGCCGCCTCGACACCACTCGTCCTTTGTACGAGTGGCTCCGCACAGACCGCGTTGACTGACGTCTTTACGTCTTTGGCCTCGTGTGGAGACATGATTGAGGATGGTGGACTCGGATTCAGTCTTGCACAACCCGTACGCCTTGTTTCATTCTTTGTTGTTTACCTTCACTGCCTCCCCCTCTATCTTCACTATCTTCTTTCATTCCCCTTTCATGCCGCCCTAGCTTAGCGTCCCTACATTACTAACCGCTTCCCCCCTACGATACGTATTCGGTTGGTCTTTGTAGGTACCAGCTCCATTGTATATAAGCTCGTAGTTCGCAACTGCAATGTTCAGAGTCCTGTGAGCGCACTCGGCGCCAGGCTCTCCCCGATCGCCTGCCTCAGGCTTTCTCTCTCCGCTTCCTTTTTGCTCTCCCCTTTCTTGTTTAGGTCTTCGATTTCCGTTCGGGTCGAGACACCTCACTCGCGTGCCACTCACCGCCTGTCTGCACCCCTGACCCCTGGGGGTTACCCACACCCGTGCCGTTGCCGATGCGCAGGAGGGTAGTCAGAGGAAGAGACGCTACGAGCATTGTGGACTTCGGTCTGGAGTTCATCGAGGTAGATGGAGTATCTGTGGTTCGAGATTGGAACTATAAACTTGAGATCTTCTGGAGTAGGAACTCTATGCGCCGCTTTCAATGCGATTCATGTGCAAGCAACTTTTTTTTTTTGGGATTCCGTACCATTTATGAAAACATGTAATTTGAAAAGAATAATTATTGCTCATTTTCTGAATGAAAAATTGTAAATTTCTATAACGTAATTATAAGAGTTACAAACTCGCACGGACCCACTACCCCCTGTCGGGCGCACGCGCTCACAAATCAGCTATGACACTCCATGCTCAGCTGCTGCAGCTGCGATTGGAAGACATAGCTCGTAGATACGAATGGACTTAAGTTATGAATATACTAAGATATATAATTCGTGAATGGACCAGTCTATCGACCAAGCGAGCCCCCGCAGGCTTTGACTGCGTCCCTGGTAAAGTTTAGATGGAAACTCACATCCACGTGGCCTACCCAAGGGTAGGGTTTGTTTGAGCGCAAGCGCGAACACAACATAAGCATCGTGGATCGCTCAGCCCAATCTCTTTGTAGCACAACTACTCTCCCGAAGGTGAACTTCTCTCAGTATTTTATAGGATTAGTTGAGGATGATTCAGAGTGGAATCTGCATCGACCCTTCTGTGCCATTGTACGTACAGTGTGCAGTGGAAACTGTACGACAATGAAGGGTCGCAGAGAAGACCGCAATGTTCGAGATACTTCTGAACTACACCCTTGCATACTACTGAAATTGGTCGGATTTCTGACTACTTCCCAATTTCGCAGAACCTGTATGGATCCCAGACGCGCACGCGACCCTCGTCTGGCTCGTGCGGACCCCCGACTCCAGCAGCCGCAGCAACGCCAGCAGTCATTCACACCTACTCCAAACAATGGTTTTCACTCAAACCCTGAATCGCATTCAATAACGCCGCCACAGCCCTTCGTGAATGCGATAGCCACTGTATCATCGCAGATCCCTCCAGCCGCTGACGCGTCCACATCTGCCTCGACGCATGCCTTGGACACACCCTCCCCGACGAGCTTCAAGACAAAGCCACTCTTTTGCGTTGTCTGCGCAAGTAATCAGGTGGGTACTTCCTGCATCTGGGCTGGAAGTGGCACTCAGGAGGTTCTTTTACAGAACAGATCCATGGAAGGTCACTTCGTTTTGCAGTGCGCACCTTTTGCTGTATATTCGCGAGGGGCTATCTGACCTTTTAAAGGAAAGCTGGGTTTCGCGTTATTTCGTACGGCACAGGGTCGGCTGTTCGATTACCAGGCCCATCCATAGACAAGCCCAACATTTACCCTTTCGGTACACCATACGAAGACATTTTCCAGGAACTTCAGGGGAAAGATCCCCGCTTGTATGCCCACTCCTGAAATGGCGTGAGCGTATGTTCATAGATTTGCAGGTATACCGCGAATGGGCTATTGCAAATGCTCGATCGAAATAGGAATATTAAACGTGCCCCAGAAAGGTGGCAAGACAGCAAGACAGTGGCGGACGTTGTGATCACCTGCGAGGAACGGTGTTTTGATGCTGTCTGCGATGGTAACCTCCCTGCGCCTCGGGGCAAGCTGCTTCTCACGCATATGCCCTAGACTTGCTGTCACGAGGGGGCGAATTCAACCGTGTCGTACATATTGTTAATGTAGAGATCAAGGACAATCATGAAGAGGCCCTGATAGCAGGGAAGGCGATGCTCGACTTGGCCACAGCGGTAAGCGCTTTCAGAAGTACCCAAATCTCTGCATGCGATCGATATAATATACACAGATCGAGGCCGCGGACGATGTTGACGAAAATATCGGTGCAATCCTTCAAATACAGCAGGAGAAACATCCTCACAGTTTGCTACACGCTGTTGCTTATTATTGAGATTGTTATAGAGCACTCGAGCTGTTTTGTGTTATCGTTTGTTGTATGTCTGCTCCATGTGCCGTTCCCCGTTAGTAGCGATGTACTGATATGCTGATGGGCTTCGAGGGTGGATTTATGAAGATGAGGAGTTATAGCGTTTGATTGCGCCATCTGGAAATGGCATGACGTGAGAAAGGCGCGATGATAACTTTCCCATTTGGTCCCGCTCAGTTATAAAGCAAGCCATGCGTGATCTGCCCAGTCCGACCCATCTTTACCCCTTCCAGAGCTGAAAAGGATGCCGACTCTTCGCTTGGGAAGCACTGCACCCGACTTCGAGGCCGAAACCACCAGGGGACGCATCAAGTTCCATGAATGGATCGGTGACTCCTGGGTAGTTTGGATATCTTACCCCCCCTGATCGATACTCAATGCCGTTATGCTAGGCCATCCTTTTCTCGCACCCAGATGACTTCACTCCGGTATGCACTACTGAACTCGCCGAAGTCTCTCGCCGTGCCCCCGATTTCGAGAAGCGTAATGTCAAGCTCATTGGCCTGTCTGCGAACGGTGTCGAATCGCACCATAAGTGGATCCTTGACATCAATGAATGGGGCAAGACCGACCTCCAGTATCCCATCGTACGTTCCTTGTTTCTTCTGAATACTCTGTGGAGCATCTCTCACGCTGATTCAGATCGCCGACGCCGATCGGAAGATCGCGACACTCTACGACATGCTCGACCACCAGGATGCGAGCAACGTCGACAAGAAGGGCTTGCCCCTTACTGTGAGCCCTCCCCATTCATGGTTATGTATCTAGTACTGAAACTCGCTGCAGGTCCGGACGGTGTTCGTGATTGATCCCAAGAAAGTGATCCGCCTCACACTGTCTTACCCCGCTGCTTCTGGTCGCAACTTTGATGAGATCATTCGGTCAGTCTTATCATTATCATCTCTGATAGCGGTGTGACGTAATTATAACCTTGCCCGATATGTTCAGTGTTGTCGACTGTATGTTCAAGTTAACTAGCCATAAATACTGCTGGGCCACTGAACTCCATTTCCTTCAGCTCTGCAACTCACTGACAAGCACAAGGTGACAACTCCGGCTAACTGGAAGCCAGGCGATGATGTCGTTGTCCATGCCTCTCTGTCCACTGAGGAGGCTAGGAAAGTCTTTCCCAACCTTGTTGAGCACAAGGTAAGTGTTGTTATTTTCCGATACCAGGCAGTGTATGTTGATACGTATGCGTTTGTCAGTACTACCTCAGGACAACGTCGCAGCCGGCATAAAAGCATAAAAGGGTGGTTTGGAGGAAGTAAAATATTGGAGCTTTGTCTCGTTGTAAATAAGCGCATTCAGAGTGCTGTTGTCTTGCGATGGCAACACAAGTTTTGTTTTCATGCATGAAATTACATGAATAATAAAGAGTAATTGTTGCAAAACTCTATGAGTGACTAGTGACCCCCAGTGTCGTGCACGTGCCATTCCCATTACATTGATTTAGTTTCGGGCGCTTAGGCTGTCTTACGCGTCTCGTACTTCGTAGACATTCCTTCTTCCTCACGACCCAAATCATGGCCACGGCTGACGGAGGCGCGTATAGGTGAATAGTTATGGGTCTAAGGGTAGTTGGAGCCATCTAACCGAATCCATGTAGCTATTCTTTGACCGTCTTTTCCCCGAGCGGGAAGTTGGTACAGATTGAGCATGCATTGGCGGCAGTATCGCAAGGGACAACGAGCCTTGGTATCAAGGGTACGCATCCTCCGATCTTTTCTCCCTCATTAAATCAACTCAACGTCTTACTGTAGCGTCTAACGGCATTGTCATCGCGACAGAGAAAAAGTCGTCGTCTATCTTGATTGATGACTCGATGCTTGAGAAGGTTGCGGTTATATGCCCCAACATTGGGATCGTATACTCCGGCATGGGTCCCGATTTTCGCATCCTTGTCGCCAAAGCACGTAAGAGCGCACAAGCGTATTGGAAAATCTACGGGGAGTACCCGCCGACACGCGTCCTCACACAGGAGATTGCGACGGTAATGCAGCAAGCAACACAGTCGGGGTGCGTACACACGTTCAGATTCTCACGATGGTCGAATACGTGACTTAGTGACTTGGCAGTGGTGTACGGCCATATGGCGTCTCACTACTTGTAGCGGGATTCGACACGAACCGCGGACCAACACTCTACCAGGTTGACCCTTCTGGCTCTTTCTGGGCATGGAAGGCAAGCGCGATTGGGAAAAATATGACTAACGCTAAGACATTCCTGGAGAAACGGTGCGCCATAAACAGTCTATTCGCCTGCACACCTCATTTCTTTACGTTTCGCGGCTGAAGGTACAATGATGATATTAGCTTGGAGGACGCGATACACACGGCGCTGCTGACGTTGAAGGAAGGCTTTGAAGGACAAATGACAGAGAAAACGATCGAGATTGGGGTAGTTACTGTCCCGACGGTTGCAGAACTCGAAGAAGGAAAGGTTGGTGGCACAACTGGACGTGTGAAGCCGACGTTCCGGAAGCTCACGGAGGAGGAAGTGCGTGATTATTTGGCGCTATAAAGAACGTGTGCATTATGTAATGAATTGAGCTATTATTAGACTGATGACATAATAAGGAGAGAATTATGTGCACAGGTGACCATTTTGATTTTGATGGACGTGGCTGGTGCTGTAACGACAACGGAGACAGGCTCTCTCCGCTCTCCCCCATTTTCTCCCACCAGCCAGAGCCACCTCTCTCCCGCTCCCTTATCGTCCTCCCAGCAGCTCGACATGCCCACATTACCGCAGGGGCGTCTGTTGGTTTTGTGTATGTTTCCCTCACCGTTCTCATTTCTATCGACCTCGAGCAATCTTCTTCGTAGCCTTCTCACTTGCCCTCTCATGTGTGGTCATTGGCGTCAGCATCAGTCTCTTGCACGACCCAAAGGCAATGATCTTACCCTCGACGAATGGTGCTGATATCATGGTGAATTGGCCACCGCATGCCAACCATTCGCCCCGCGGGCAGAGATCCACCCTCAATAGTAACAATTTCCGCGTTGTGGAGATCATGGGCGCCTTATCCTCTGCCTTGAATTTGCTGGTTGCTGCTACCCTGTGAGTCGCAAATTAAGTGTCCTCTGGTTACTCCCTCATCAGTTTGGATAATAGTCTTCTGGCCTCCTCCATGAAGCGAAAAACCATTGTCTCTGCAGTTGCAATAGAAGCACCATGCATTTGTCCGTACTTTGAACTCCTTCTGAGAGTAGAACTTACACATACCATAGATCTCGTATCGTTCATGTGGCTAGCTACTGGGGCATATGCCGAACAAAGAGTCGAGTTGGGCCCGGGCTACTACCCATTCATGGATGGTGTGTTCAACTTACCTCTGGCAGGCATTGACGAGACCGAAAGTTGATAAACTTATAAAGCACCTGAATGCGTACGATACAAAGTTTTAGAGGGGATTTCGTTTATCAATTGGGTTCAACGTGCGCTGCAATATCATCGAGGTGACTGACCTTCATTGATAGTTTCCTAGTGATGCTCTATGCAAACACTCTAATGACCGTAGCAACCATATGCCATGTACGAAGACATCGGGTGTGGCTGCTCCCTGTCACAGAATTACCGACGTTCGCTGCTCCCGCGCTTAAATTTGGCTCGAGGCCGGACATGGCGTTCGATTCGCCATTTGCGACGAAGGCACACGAATCAGAGGTCCCAATACCGGGTCACTCCAGTCAATCAGTCGACTCGCGCACTCCACATCATTTCCGGAGCAGACTTCCTATCCTTCCCCATTCACCTGCCCCACCAGAGGTACCCTCCACCGTCCCGTCACAACCACCACCATCGGATTCTGTCACTTCTCTCGCTCCCTCATTGACACAATCCGATCCTACCAATCTTCAAAATGCCACGAGCCAACCTCGATCAAGTACAGGTTATCGAATAGTCCCAACGGGAGAACCACCTACGTACTCCGGCCCTGGTTCAAACCACGAACATGTCCCTGTGTAGTTTTTTCTTCCCGTATTGGACTATCATCCTGAGCAATTCCATTTGTTCCATTTGTACCATATATTATTTGCAACGTACACTGGACAATAATATACACTACAATGCAAACCCGAGCTTGTGTCCTCGTGTCAGGAATGATGTTCCTGATATGAAGTGTTGGGGGTTCGGCTATAGCGTTTGCGTCTACCCACACGCCTACCCGACGTTGGGCGCGTTCAGCACTCAGCACTCAGCGCTCAGCCCTGGGTCTTGTCTAGTTCACTCATGTCACTAGATTTCTTCTTTGTGCCGTTGGCTGCCAAGGTCGGCGCGTCGCTCGATCAGGTCAAGGCGAGTTGAGACCATGGCACTCACTGCAAATACTGGATGTTGACCCGTGCTCCTTACTTTCTCGCCAGCTCATCGCATGTCTACTTGCCTCATATCCCCTTGGAAGCCTATTCATACGAATACCCCCAACACAGCCAACTCTAAAACACCTTTTCAGCATCTCCCTTGCATCATTTTACATTGTGCCAGTTCTCAATAAGGGCTTACCATTTCTCACCTTGCTCGGAGATGTGTTCTTCACGTATTTTGTTGCACTCGTGGTGCAGGGCCCGCGCATGCCATGGATCGTTTTCTGGTGAGGATTTCAGTGCGACAGTGGACTGTTGAAATGCTCATCAGTTGGCTAGTTGTTTGATGGGACATCTATCCTTTAAGTGGGTTATGCAGACAGATTTTTCGGTTGTTTAACGCCTTTTGACGGGGTTTTTTTTTACCCTTACTTCTTTGCCATAGTCACATTAGACGTGACCCGTTTGACGGGTCCTACCACATCACAGGTCCTCAGATGGTGCTTGTCATGAAGTTGACAACGTTTGCGTGGAACGTCTGGGACGGCAGGCGGCCTGTAGAGGTGTGACCCTCTACCCTGCTACAGCCTACCGCCTGCGGACTCTACCTAACGCGCGCGCCTAGGATCTAGATAAGTGGCAGACGAAGATGCGAGTTACCAAATTCCCTTCATTGCTCGAATTCCTTGGCTTCTCGTGAGGAACCCGTTTCGTCCTTTTTGCGATCGGGGACTTACGACAACATGTAGATTGTACTTCCCCGGCGTCCTCGTTGGCCCATATCTCGAATACGCAACATACGCGTCGTTGATCGACGGTACCCTGTTCGATGTCACAGGCGTTGGGTCGGACCATCGTAGACCGATCCTTAACGGCCGCAAACGCACCGCATACCGCAAGATGTTGTTTGCGCTGGGGTACCTTGGGATCTATATGGGCGTAGTACCCAAAATTTCCTTCCACACCGCCGTGACAGATTGGTTCCTCGAGCAGAGCTTGCTATATAGGTTCGCAGTTCGTTCGCAGTCACCACCCTCGTCCATTTATCCTGAACAAAAAAAAAAAAAACAAAACTCCCTTTGACACATGCAGGATTCTCATCCTCCAGATCGCCGGCTTTGTCGAGCGCTGCAAGTACTATGGAGTGTGGATCCTGACTGAAGGCGCGAGCATCCTAACGGGGTTCGGCTTCACTGGCTATGGACCTTCAGGCACCCCCGCATGGAACGGCGCAATGAATGTCGAGGTGTGGAAAATCGAGGTTCCGGAGAACTTCAAGGGGCTCGTCGACGCGTGGAACATAAAGACGAACGTGTGGCTACGCGAGTGCGTGTACAAGCGCGTGACCCCCAAGGGCAAAAAGGCTGGGTTCAGGAGTAGCGTCCTCACGTATCTCACCAGTGCGATCTGGGTACGCATCCAAAAATCTGCTCCTTCTTTTTCCGCGTATCCACGACAAACGCTCATTGTGCGGCCTCCGTCTCTTTAACAGCATGGCATCTCGGGGGGGTACTATCTCACCTTCCTGTTGGGCGCCTTTATCACCACCGTGGCCCGCCTTGCCCGGTCGACAATTCGCCCTCTCGCCCTCCCAGTCATCGCGGAACCCACGGGTCACAAGCCTGCCAACAATTACGACGTGAAGCCATCACAACCCCGCACGAGCTTGCTCAAGGCTGTATACGATGTGGCGGGGACCGTATCCACGGTCCTGTTAATCAACTTCACGTGCACACCTTTCATCCTCCTCCACTTGTCCGACGGTATTGAAGCATGGTATCGACTACGGTGGTACGGGCTCTGGATAATTTTCGGCGCAATGGCATTCTTTTACGGTGGGGGTGCTGCCTGGTTGAAAGGCCTCCAGGCGAAACGTGTCCGGCAGGCGAATGCCACGGCCATTTCCACCAGCGGGCCTGGGACACCTGACGTTCCACCAACTGTCCCACCTCTTGATTCTATTTTCCGCGATGCGGAGAAGAAACTTCGTAAATAGAGCCGCCCATCATACTCCAGACCTATGATGGGGAAAAGAAATTGCCTGGATCTTTTATGCATACAAATTTTGCTCGAGTGCGCCGGTATGACCGAATATGATAAAACGACCGACTCATGCCGCATACAACTTTTCTGGACATAGGAATACCAAGCGGAGAACTGTATGTCTGTTACAGAGCTGCTTAGACCTTGAAACCGCGAGATTTTCGGCGACCACGAGCACGCTCGAACTGGGGATATTGATGAGTGACTGTGAACATCGTGAATTGTTACAAACGTACTTTGCGACCCTTGGAGATCGTAAATGGCTTCTTGTGCTTGTGAGGACCCATGCCGAAGTGCTTAACAGCCTCCCGCGTGTTCCTCTTGCCGCGGAGCAGCACGGTGTTGGAACCAGTTGGGGAACGAAGAGCGAGCTGGTCGAGGGTAAGTGCTTCCCCACCGGCCTTTAGGATGCGTTCCTTTGCACCCTTGGTAAAGCGAAGGGCAGCAACAGAGAGCTCGGGGATCTCCAGCAAGCGGACATCATCCGTGACGGTGCCGACCTGAACGATAGTCTTTGATGAGAGATCATCAACTTTCGCTGTTTCCTTCACGATACGAGAGAGGGAGATGGGAGGACGGTTGATCTTGGATAAGAAAAGGCGATGAAGGATGACCTAACTTGCGGAGTTAGTATCTCACTACTGAAAGTAGATGTGAAAGCCGACTTTGTTGAACTTGGAGTCAGTACGACGTGCAAGGAAGCGGTACAGCTGTAATCGATTAATAAAGGACGCATATTGGTGCACAGGAAGCACGACACCTTGACCAAGAGGAGGAGGTAGGGGTCCTCGCTCGCTGGAGCGGTGCGAGCACCCTTCTTGACGTGATGCTTGGCAATGTCGATGCCCTGTTGAGTACACGTTTGTGAGAAAAGAATCCCGAGGTCGATAGTGTAAGGATGAGCTTACCATTTTGTCGCTGAACTTGTCGGGGCTATTGTCGTCGTAGTCGGTTGGTTGGTTGCAAGAGGTTGATGACAAGAAACTGTGCAGTTAGACAAGAGTAGGTTTCCGGTCTGAGCCTGAATTTTTGACTCGCCCCGTTCTCCAGGTTTGGCCATGGTTGATTCTTTGCCTTCAACTCCCACCATGGTAAGCGCAGCCAACCAGTGATTTTGTCCTGCCCTTTGTTCATTGGCCCCAGTACAGTGAACCTGCGGCTCCACCGGTTGACCCCTACTCAGACGCCTACAACAATGTTCCTCCAGCGACGGCAGCAGCTCCTATCACAGCCGCTGAAAGTCGCGATCCTCCTCGTGGTCGTTCTCGCTCTCGTAGTCCTCCCCGCAGCGCTGGTTATCGTAGCCCTCCGTACCGAGGCTCGAAGCGGTCATCCCCGCCTCCAAGGCGCCCACCGCATGCACCTATTGTTTGTATTTGAATTGACCGCAGGAAATTTTTTTTTCACTTATTGAAAAGACTGTTCAGGCTCCTAACCCAAGTAGCGTGCTCGGTGTCTTTGGCTTGAGCATCCGCACAACTGAGCGTGACCTCGATGAGGAATTCAGCCGGTTTGGGCATGTTGAAAAAGTGACCATCGTCTACGATCAAAGGGTGTGTTTCACCCTGTGCCCAGCGATCGTCCCCCTATCTAACTATCTGGTGTACATCAGTCTGACAGGTCTCGTGGCTTTGGTTTTATCCGAATGAGTACTGTTGAGGAAGCAACAAAATGCATAAATGAGTTGAATGGCGTTGTGCGTGCTGTTGCTTCATGGAGTTTTTTGTGCTTGCAGATCTCATTTTGATACCACAGGATTTGAATGGCCGTCGCATCCGTGTCGACTATTCCGTGACTGATCGCCCTCATGCTCCGACTCCCGGCGAGTACATGGGACATCGCCGTTCTTCCCATCGCGATACGTACTATAGTCGGGGTGATTACCGGGATGGCCGTGACTACCGGGAGCCTCGCGACGGCCGTGATCGTGACCGCGGTCGGGGTTATTCGAACTACGAAAGGGATCGTGACCGTGATCCTTACGGCCGTGATAGCCGCGACCGTGACCGCGATTGGCGCAGGAGCCCCCCTCCTCGTCGCCATTCGCCCGATTATCGCAGGCGCAAGAGCTATTCCCGAAGCCCTCCTCGAGGCAGCAGCCCAGCCCCAGCTCGGGCGGCAAGGGACTATGATGGTCCCAATGACAGCTCCCGCTGGTAAATTTGTTTTCCATTATATGTCTATGTCTGTGGCACTTCGTGGGCATCCTTGGTTTCCGGACGAACGTTTGTGGCGGGACAAAGTTGAAGTGTTGCAAGCGCGAAGAGGATCAGTGCCCAAGTCCAATCACCGTGTCGTCCCCAAGTTTGCTTTCCCTTTCAGTCCATACTACAATAGTTCGCAAAGTGTCAAGTTGACAAGTTTTCTCCTATGCTCGCCTCCTTTCTTGTAGTCCTCCATTCTACCTTTCGTCGTCTTTTGCAAGGCCAAGACGCATGTAGATTGAAGCCATACAGTTCGTCGATAAGGGCCGTCGTGCAATGTGCAACGTCTTGAAATACTTGAAATTTGAAATCAGGAAGGACCTTAAAGGCCCACGCATGATGGTGCAATCCCAACGCCCAGCAGTTATGCACTTTGCATATTCACAGTGACTCAGGCGGGCAAATAAGGTAAGGGTAAGGGGGTAGGGACTGACTCGCGTGGGTAACTAACAGGGGCGCCGATTGCCTTTGCGGAGTCACCGGGCGGCTGTAGGGGGTCGCCATGGATGGGTGAAACGCAGCTGGGGCATGTTTGGTGAGTGGTCGCGTATGAGCAGGGAGTGCTTGTTTGGTAGCTGTCGTGATGTATATACCTTGCCTTGAAGTAGGAAACTAGGCAATAAATTTTTTTTGGGTCGGACGCATTACATACGCACGCTTTCAACTTGTCGAGAGCCAACCCTTGGGTCAGCCCTTTCTCTACTCGGGCGCTGAACTGAACGATGCCTAGAATACGCAAAAGTAAGCGTGTAATGTCGCCTAGTGGAATATCTCTATAACTGCTATGGCCCAGGGACGAGCAAACGGGGTACGACCGCTCGACGCGCAAAGATCAAGCACAAAGTCGTGGAGAGCAGGAGAAAGTCAAAGAAGGCAGCCAAAAAAGACCTCACCTGGAAATCGAGCGCGTGTCCCCATGCCCATACTTGTTTCTCTACGTCCTGATAGTGAATACTTCGCTCTGTCAGAGAAACCAAAAGATCCTGGGATTCCCAACAATCTTCCGTTTAAAGACCAGATCTTGGAGGAAATCGCGGAGGAGCGAAGACAGGTGCGCCTTTACTGTTCTTCAGAGCCCCTGTATGTGACAAGAAATTGGGTCACGTCTTGTAGGCTGCCGAAGCAAAAGCACGACGAAAGGAGGAGAAAAGAAGTCTTCGAGCAGAGCAGAAAGCGGCTCTGAACGCAACCGGGAAAGACGCTAGGGATGACAGCGAGGAAGGCGATTTCGACGGTAATGCGATGTTCGGTGGTCCCACCAAGAGCCCGTCCAAGTTGAATGGCACACCTGCTGTGGCGAGCGGTACGGCTTCGACAGCAGGGGCAAGAGGTGCACCACTACTCCTCAACCCGGACCTGCCACATCTCGCCGCAGTGCTGGACAAGGCAGACGTCGTGATCGAACTCCTTGACGCGCGGGACCCACTTTCACACCGCAGCAACGCATTGGAGGCACGCGTTGCATCGAAGGAGGGACAAAAGCTGCTCCTCGTGCTCAACAAGATCGGTGTGTTGCTCCCCCTCTCTCTGATGTGCTCTTCGTGATCGCTCACAAGCCAATCATAGATGCATGCCCCCGTGAGCCGACGGCTGCATGGGCTGCGCACTTGCGTTCAGAGCATCCGACGCTGCTCTTCCGCGTTGCTTCATCTTTTCTCCCACCTGCGGTCACGCACGACCTCACAAAGGGCAAAGGGACGAGCAAGGAGCGCTTGGACGATGCATGGGGCTTAGATGCGGTGTCCGAGCTACTAGGGCACTGGGCCCAAGAGAAGATGGGCGACGGCCCTCTGCACGTCGCGGTCGTGGGCCTCACCAACGTACGCTCCTACTCGTTCTCTTCACTCTGGGCTCAACGTCGCCATTGTAGTCAGGAAAGAGTGCATTCATAAATTCGCTCGCTCGCAAAGCCACGCTCGACGTCTATGCCTCCTCTTCATCCACCAACAACCCGACAACGACGCCACATGCCCTCGAAATAGCACTCGAACTAAACGGCAAACCCATCGTGTTCATCGACACGCCAGGGCTAGTGTGGCAGCCTTCCGAAGAGGCGTCACCCGAGGAAAGAGTGCGGCGTCGTGCTCAGGATGTCCTTTTGCGCAACAAGGGTCGAGTTGATCGCCTGAAGGACCCTATGCCCGCTGTATCGTACATCGTCTCACGTGCTGAGATAGAAGACCTTATGGTCTTCTACAGTCTTCCGGCCTTCGCCAAGGGTGATGTCAATGCATTTCTTATGGGCGTCGCCCGCGCTCATGGGCTCATAAAGAAGGTTAACCACACTGTTTCCGCCTGCATAGTTGCATCTGTCGCTAACTACAGGTCTCTCTATTTTAGGGCGGTAAAACGGATCTCGGCACTGCTGCACGCCTCGTCTTGCGTGACTGGTCGACTGGCAAGCTCTCGCGATATGCTGTCCCGCCTGCAATCTCGGTTCCGGGGACCGCCGCTGATGCACTATCCCCGCCGCTGTCGACAATATACGCGGGCGACGTGTCTCTCCTGGAGAGACTTCCGCCCCGCAAAGAGCTCCGTCGGACCCGCGACCTCGTCCGGCTGTCCTCCGAGCGAGTCGATGATCGTGCTCTTGGACTCGAAGTGCCGTGGTTCAGCGCGGACGCTACAGACGGCGAGAGCGACTCGGACGTCGAGGATGAGGGATGGGAGGGGATCGGGTCCGGGGAAGACGAGGAAGCCACGGACGAGGCTGAGTCAACTGAGAGCGCCGAATCTGACGGGCTGGGGAGGTCGGGATCCATCTCTGAAGAAGACGACAATGACGACAACAGCGACAGCAATGACGAGAATGTGGATGCGGATGAAAAAGACGAAGACAAAGTGTCACCTACCGCACGATCTGCCTCCGCACAAAAACGCAAGCGGCCACCATCACCACCGCCATCATCGTTACCGAAGCCATCAAAACGGCAGTCGGACGCCGCACGACCCTCAAAAAGAGTCACTTTCGCGACGTCTGTGGTGGCGATTACGACTCGATCGCCCTCGTCGAAGGGGCAGCAGCCGCCATCGATTAAAACCACTAGTAACCCTCTGGCCCGTCATCCTGCGATCGTACCGAACGATACGAGGCGGAAAAATATCCTTGCCCGTTCGCAGGCAGCAGCTACGCCGTCATTCAACAAGACGAGCGCAAACGTACCAGTCGGGACATCGCCACGCACCCGTAAGCCCGCTGCAAACGCGCCAACGACGGCGACGGCTCAGAGGCGAAAGCAGGTAGCGGGTGTGGGTGGGGACGCCGCGTACGACTTTACCAAATTCTTTTGATCAAAGAAAAAAAAAAGAATAAGAACGTGCAAAATTTATTTTACTGTAACTTGCATGTACGTGTTCATCGTATCGTAGCTAAGCCATCATGCTGCATAAAAAAGTAGATACATACAGTATTTGGGAAAACACAGTCAAAGTATTTTATTCAATCCATTCTCGGATCTCTGGATTCCCAACAACAGCGGAACGAGAAAAGGAAGATGGTTTTGGATAATGGGAAGATTGAAAGAAAGGGTCCATTTGTGTTATGTGAAGATCTCGTGACAAGTAAAACAAGCATAATAATACTATACCGTGTGTTGTACGTGGATGGATGGGACAATATCTGCAAGGGCTACATGTCTCGGCGTAGATATAGCGTGATCGGATGAAAACAGGCAAATAAACAACCGGATCAAAAGAAAAAAAAAGAAAAGAAGAATAGAGTATGTGTCTATTCGGGCTGGCGACTTGCGTACCAATCGTGGTCGAGATGAAACAGGAATTTGGAGAAGAAGAATCGTCCATGCGTGAGATGCACGTAATAAAAAAAAGGAAAGGAAGGGAAAGGAAAGGAAAAGGCAGAGAAAATTGGGCGGCGGCGGTCAAGGTCGAGGTCTCATGAGACGACACGGATGACGGCAGTGCCACCCCCTTCTAGCGCAAGCCCCCCAAACGCCTCCGGCGCACGTTCGAAAGGCAGTACGCGCCCCGCACCGTACTCACCTCCAAGCCCGAGCAGCGCATCCGGCGACGGATGCTGCAACGCAGGCATGGCCAGCAACGCCGCGAGCGCGTCGCGCACGTCTCCGCCCTCGAAATCGAGGTCCGCGACGCACGGCACCCACGTGTAGCCGACCGTCCTCGCGGACGCACTCACGATCGTCGTGGTGGTGTTGGTGGCGGTGGTGGTGGCGACCGTGGACGAGCTGGGCAGTCTGGGCAGCGTCAAGCTGCCCCTGCCCCTAATATTGCTGTTGCTGCTGCTTAGGGAGGACGACCGGTGTCCGCGACCCATGCCCAGACTCAGGCCGCTGCTGCGGCTGACCGTCATGGCGCGCTTGAGGCTACGTACGCCTGCGCGCCAGTGGTCCTGCGCTGTTGGCACTGCTTTGCCTGAGCCGGCATCGCCCACGATGGTGGTGAACTGCGCGGGGCCACGCGATGCGGTGCCACGAGCGAGGAGATCACGAGCGGCGTCCCAGATCTCGCGTCCACCGATTGTGTCGAGGACGAAGTCGACGTCAACGTCGAGAGTGTGGAGCACGGCCAGCGGTGCGCCAACGCAGATGCCCTCAACGCCCCATGTGCGCAGACGGGCACACACTTCTTGTAGCCTCCGAGGGATGCTCGTCCCCAGCTTCTTATCGTCAGATGAGGAGAACAGCATGCTCGGCTCGGAAGGGGCGGTGACGGTGGTGTCGTAGCCAACGACAGAAGGATCAACTTGGACAATGACGTTCACGCCCATGGAGCGCAGTATAAGGGTCGCGAGTCCCCCAGCACCGTCTTGTCCGCGGAGAATGAGGGCAGTACCGCCACCTGATGATAACGGGGAGTGGGACACCATGTAGGTGCGGACGGCACGATAGGCTGGGACTCCCAGAACCGGCAGGAGGGCGAGAGATTCAAGGGAAAACGAGGGCAAAGAGTTATTTAGGGAACGGTTTGCAGTAGTACTAGTCATAGTAGGTATTTGGATAGGTATGCAGGGCTGGGGGGCGCACTGCACACGGTGTCGGTCGAGGAGGACGAATTCGGAAAGTGCTCCGCACTGCGTGTAGACAGTCCAGTCAGTCAATAGAACAGGACGTCAGACGGACACACCCGGTGGCAACGGACCTTCTTTGCATCAAGCAAGCCGATTACCCACTCCCCCTTTTTCAGAGTATCACTCGAAACTTCCAATCCACACTCAACCACCCTTCCCAAGATGCCGCGTCCGGGGACAAAACCAGTTGCACCCTTCCCTCCTGCGTGACTGGCAGCGAGCTTGTCCGTCACGATCTGTCTGTCCAGCACTTCCAAGCCAACGGCATGAACCTGAACTAGGACGTCTGAGTTTCGAACGAATGATGGTGGCGGCCTGTGAGATGTAAGGGCAAGGGAGCCCGCAAGGTCGTGCTTCTTATGTGGCCGCGGGGCGGAGCTGCGCATACGAAAGCCAGAAGACAAGAAAGACACCGAGGCGGCTCCGCGGACGACTTCTATCGACACCATGCTACTCTGGGCTCGGCCGTCACGGGGCAAATCTATATGTCCACTCCCGAGGCTGCGCCAAGGATCTTCTGGGCGGTAGGAAGCGCGAGGTAGGGAGAGCGTCGTATAACCGGGTGCTGGAGCAGGAGCGGAGGTTGTAGGAAACTGGGGAAGGTCAACGGTGCGTGAGCTGAGTGAGATCGTGCGCGTATGCGAGGAAGTCTGTGAGGAGGAAAGGACGTTGTGCGAGTCGTGGCTTGTGATATTATTGGCGTCTTCGAGGGGAGAAGAAAACGACCCCCTCACGTGAGACGGGGGAGGCGAGGAACGGAGGTCATCTGTCGCATCCTCATCCTCTTCGAGCAGAGCTGTCATGCGACGGCTGGTGATAGGACGGCTGACCACGGTGCGCGGGCGGGGACGGGCTTTCGGCAAATTATTGATAAAAGGGGGAAATGCAGATTGCGTTTCATTTCCATCCAGGTCATGGTCTACGCGGCGTTTTGAAGCAGAGGCGGGGGGCTGGACGAGCCAACGAAATTCCCTTGCCCAATCTTCGTCTGTGTAGGTATACGACTTGGATAGAGTCGAGACGCGTTTCGAGCGTGACTGCCTGGCAGGCCGCTTTTGCAACGCGGCAAAGGCAGCATGGAGTTCGTCTGAAGTAGGTGGAGTAGAACAGGATACGGCAGAATGAGAGGATGAGGACGATGAAGAGGAGGAAGAGGAGGGGTCGGGGGGGACAAAGGAGACGGGTGGGTCGATGAGCATGGAGGTAGGAGGGGAAGAGAAGGGAGTATAGAACACGTCGTCACCCTCTTCGTCGTCAGAGTCGGTGGAAGTGAAATCTGACGTTATTTGTTGATGGGAGGGTGGATAAGAAGGAGCAAGTGGGATGCCCTCATTGGATGGCGGAGAGCCTGATAAGGTGAGCGGAGGAGGGACCTCAGTATTGCCGAGGGATGATGATGTGGCCGCTGCGGGATTAAATATAGCTGCGCGGGCGAGGTCATCTTTGGCAGAATAATACTGCTTTTCAACAGGGAGAGCGTAGACCGAGAGGGTCGGCCAAGCAAGGATTGTAGTAGCGTGGGCTTTGGCATGCGGCGGCAAGGTGAACGATTCCAACGACGGGAGTGATGCCCCGAAGGTGCAGGGAGCAAAGGAATCGCCTCGCAAGACACAGCAACAGCGACGCGTTTGCAACGGCCGTGCGTGCTGCGTGCGTGCGTGCGTGGCTGGGCCGTGGCTGGGGGCCCCGTCGGCTGACCGACACACTCGCTCCACTCCCGAGATGATGTCATCCCGACATTATTATGTAATAGTTAACATGTCATATCATCTCATATCACATCACATCACATCATCAAGAATATCAATCGTCGATCTCCTCCTCCTGCCGAGTGCACGACAACCAAGCAAACCACATCATCGTACGAAGCTGCAAGCTATCCTCCTTCCAAACCATACTCTGATTCTGCTCCCGAAATTCACCTGTCAACTTTTCGCACCGTGCGATGTTCTTCGGGCTCACAAAGTCAACCGCAACTTTGATTGAATCTGCCAAATTCGCGACCTAAAAGGCAACCACCGTTATTGTCTCATCATTATCAACCGATCTTACCCCTAGATACATACCTGATGCGCACATCCCGCCGGGATAAACACCGCATCCCCAGGACGTTGATATACACGATGACTCTTGATCCCGTAGTCATCAAACAGCTCCTTGCGCAGTGCAGCGTCTAGGTAGTACTGTTGTGATAAGATGGGGTCATGTTGACCGCTTACCCCGAATCGTCGTTTAAGGAACTTCCGCAGACGATCAGCATCTTCTGCACGGAATAGGTCCCAAGCCGCTACTCCTGGTGACCCATCGGCTCGTGCCTCTGAGTGTACCATGATATTCACCCCGTCAGCCATGTCCATGTGAAGCCGCGTCGAGCCTTTCGAACCCTCTTCATCAGTCGTTGCCAATGCAATATACATCTTCGGCCCTTTTGTCAAAGTCCTCATCGTCAATGTTCCAGAAGTAAATATCACGGGTACCCTCGCCCACGTACCAAGATCTGGCATCACAGTATTTGACGGAAAGTGCGACGCAATGTTCAGCACCCCATCCCTCCGACAGTAATTGGGTATTGGCACCCCCTTTTGGAACTCTTCAAATAGATCTGGTAATGCTGTCTTGAAGTCGGCACTCGATGGCCAATCCTTCAATTTCCAGCGATCCGTCCTGTCTTCGTACTTGCCAAAATACCCAAAAAATTCCCCAACTGTGATCCGCTTGCTCGCATCGGTCTGACATTCTACAATTGAGCATGTCTGCGGACCATGCTTGTCGCGAAAGTGCTCCGGTCGCCATCGAATTCCGAATTTCTCGCCCAGGCCCGTCACAATCAGTGGCGCACCTTGAGACCACACCCTCCGGAACTCCGTGTCTGTCAACTCGGTTGTAGTGTATGTCTTTGTTGGGTGTGATGGGATTCCCGATGGGTCCTCCATTACCGCGCGCTCATTCGATGGAGTCGCGTTCAGAGGTGGTGTCTGCAAAGGGGGTGCCGACGACGCTACAGGATCAGAACCACTGCTCGATCCTCCAGCGGTCTTCGTCACACCCATTGGAGACGTATTCTGCATCAGAAATAATAAAATCGTTAGCGATAGAAAGTGACGCATTTCACGGAAGCAGGCCAGTTAACAGCTAGCCCACTGGGCACTCACATGTTCTGGCTCTCTTGCAGGTCCAAGCACTCTTGCACCCTCATCTGAATCAGATGGTTCTGCAACAGGCCCAGGAGCAGATGTCGCCGTTTCCTCTTGAAGTAGCTTCTCCATGCTCTCGATGACTCCTTCCAGTTCAGCCTTATCGAATCGGGACATGGGCGAAAAGTCAGAGTACTGGTGCTCGTTCCGGCGCGTACACGAGAGAAAGAATGGATTTGTGTGAGCGTGCGACTCGCGTTTCGCCTGGAGAGCCGCAATCTCACTATCGGTGGCCCCGAGTCTGTATTGTGTCAACTCGCGGACCTTGGCGAAGCACTCCGCACAAGCCTCGCGTCCACATAGCCTACACATCCACGATGATGAAAAGATTGACGTCATACACGTATCTGGCAAGCGCAAATGATCAATCAGAAGACATCAACGAGAGGATTGAGAGTAATGACGCACCGCAAGTCGCACGGACATCGCTGTCTCGAGGTCTTCGTATAATCTCCGGCTTACGAAGGTGTTCTTGCTCCTCCTTCAACGTCGGAAGAAGGGAACGGGCAACTGTAAGCTACAGGGGATTGTTTACGGCCGTTGCTTTGCATAATGCCAAGTGATCCATACCTTGATCTCTCTGATGAACACGGTGTCGAGCGGCCGATTCCACCGTGTCGGGAACTTCATGGTCGGCGAGTCAGCCTTCTGGTTCTCAACGAAGCTGACCCCAACGATATTCTGCTTTTCGTCCTTTAGGAAGAAACGAATTCCTTGGAATCGACAAGTGTCCCCGGCCCAGCGGCGCGTGCAGGACACGCACCGCGGGAAACTTTCCGACTTGTACCTGTTCGACATGCACCGCGCAAATTGCAGCTCTGGGTGATAGGGCCCATTCCCATCGGTCCCTCCTGAAGAGTTTTCATTACCTGTGCGTGAGGGGCCTTGCAAGATACGTTGCATCAGATACAATCACCCATAAGATCGCATCAAGCGCTCACGATCTGCAGCCGATGACCTGTTATCGCTCGTACTCGGCCCTGATCCGGGCGTGTAAGCTTGCAGTTGGGCTAATACAAAAAAGGAAAATCAATGGCATAGCCTGAAATCAGTACTTCACGCCCTGGAAACCCAGGGTACGGCATACCATTTTGCGCAGCGATCTGCGCAGCCTGGCTCCGCTTGTTCGCGTTGTAGCCGCGCCGCGATCCGTTTGCTACGATAGGAAACACGTGAGGCTAAAGTACGTTCTCTACTGACATATCGCTTACTTTCGACAGTATCCCTTGCATTCGACCGCTTGCGCTTGCCCCTTGAGGGTTGCGTTTCCTCCGGCCCAGGTCGCTTACGTGAAGGAGGATCGGGCAGGACATGATATGGGTGTGCTGCCATATATGGATACAGCATGCCTGGGTGTGGTATTGGCGAGTAGAACGCGGGATGTGACAAGTAAGGTGGAGGTGGCATGGGTGGATGCTGTTGAAGTGGATGGTCGGCAAGGCCGCGCGTTACGGGAATGCCTATGGAGGAACGTGCATGGTGTGGCCACGCGCCTGATAGGTGACAAAAGGAGTGAGACGAAATATCTGGGCAGATGGGTGTTACACATACCAAAAATTGCAGCAGTCTGCGGAAGTCGTTGGGAATAGGCTGGGGAAGCGTGTTCTGGGCGAGTATACGTGGCAGAATCAGGTCTGGGGGGATATGGGGAAGAAGGGCCAGTAGCCGAAGGATCATTTGGTATCGCTGAAGGTTTGACAAATTGGTCAATAGGGTTCAATGTGGCAATAAGGGACACTCACACGTTCGCTCATCAGAGTAAGATGATTGTGTGATTGTGGGGGAGCCGTAAGAAGGCAAGGCGTCTAGACGCCCAGATGAACTGGGCCAAACAGAAGAAGATTCGGAAAACCCCTCCTCATGTGTCCGAGATAGGTGAGTGTGATATTCAGAATACGCGCCCGGGGAGGGCACAGCCCCTGGCGCATAGCCTCGCGGAGGGGGCATGTGGTCTACTCTCTGCTGCCTGCCATGATCTGTCCCGTCCCAACTGGCTGGATTAAGCTTGTATGCTGTGCCATTCGCGGCTCTATGATGAGGTGGGGGCATGGGCGGATGTGTGTAGGTTGTGCCCTGGGCGTAATGGCCATTTGAATAGGATGGAGACTGATGGGAAAGGCCATGGTCGATCGCTGAGGAGGATGCGACGGGATTGAGGAGTTCATTTATGGAGGTGCGCTTGTGAGCGTGAGGGTCTTGAATGGACCCATTCATCACTCGTAGGGGAGGTGTGGAAGGCCAGTATTTTGAAGGGTAGGTGGGGGGGGATTTAAAAGGGAAGGAGGATAGCAGGGGTAAAGAGATGGTGGGTGGGAGGTGGAAGGGGATATAAGGAAGGGTGCAGAAGACACGCTCTCGCTGGGTTTGAAAACCTCATTGGTCTCCGCTCCCTCAGAAGGGCCAAAAAGCCATCAAAACGTTCACTTATCGAGTAAACCTTAGCGCGCCCACTCAGCGTGGCGTCAACGTGCTGCACCGCCTCACGGCAGCGTGCGTAATCGTTGAGAATGGGGCATACCGCGAGCCTCGTTCGCGGTATCCCAGCTACCGCTGCGGGAACGCTCAGGAGCGCTGAGCTTTCGATTCCGTCCGACAAGCGATCCGCTCAACTACAGCGACAGCCAACGGAAACGACCGACCGACAAACCCTACTGTACTCGAGCCGATTCAACGATCCTTCCATACAGAAACTCTTTGGTGGTGTACGAACCAATCCAGCAAAACAAGTGCCTACAACAAGTAAACTCGACCAAAGTCCCAAAATGAAAAGCCCAGGTGACGAGTCAGAGCTGGTCCCGCAAAAACCCGGCGACCTTCAGATCTACCAAAGTGAAAAAATGGGAGCTACCCAGCGTGATAAAACTCCGAAGATCGCCCCGTACCATCATTGCCCACCCGTTTGAGGACCGACTACCCACGGTGAACCCTCGGGCCGCGATGTTACGCCCTCCGAATACAATTCGGGTGATTGTAACACGCTGGTTTCTGCATATGTTCAAGGTAGATCGGACCATGTGAGTCCATTTTAACAAGCCTAGACAAGTGATGCCTATCAGGCTTACCAGTAGTGGCGCCGTAAGTTCCGGGATCTGAGAACCCACATCTATATCAGCTACTAAGGGAAGGTAGGTGTGACGGAAAACTTCACCTTTTGCAGTAGGTGCTGGGTATTTATTTGATCGGTCACTTGGTCATGTGAAGAGTGGAAATTTTCGAGACTCACCGAGATTCAGTTCCGGGGTTCCGTTCGAAGACTCCTGAATAGAGCCAAATGACTTGTACATGAGTGAAGGTGTGGGCTTGCCCATAGGAGCTGGGTCATCTGGACCGGATGGTGAGCATCCTGAACCTCCTGCGGTGGGGACCGCTCCATATGCCACCGGCTGCGACAAAGGCCGATTGGGTGAGGGTGACACTCTCCCTTCTGGCATGTGCAGCCGGCGAGCAATGTTCTGGGCCTGGACGGTCTGACCAACTGACACAGACTTGACAAAGTCCGGCCGGCAGTCCGCGAACATCTGCAATGCCTTGATAGAACCCCACTCTATGATCTTGCTGTTGAGCCATTCCAGAGAAACAGGCTTGGTCAAAAAGTCATTGCACCCAGCTGCCAACGCGGCCACCCTGTCAGATTGTAATGATGATGCTGTCAAGGCCACAATGATGACAGACGAATGGAAAGGGCTCGATGACATGCGGGACTCGTTCGAGATATCGGACGGTGTGCGTTGACCTTCCGTCTGCGGAGTTCCAGGATATCCCTGCGATGCATTCAGCTTCTCCAAGCGGCGGATCTCCTTGGTCGCGGAGATGCCGTCCATGACAGGCATTTGAATATCCATCTAGAGCGTTTCCCGCCCGTGAGAAAGTGTCGCAATGTGTATTGTGCGGGCCACACGCACCAAAATCAGATGAAATCGTCCGCTCCTCCACTTTTCAACAGCCTCCTCCCCGTTTTTAGCTACATCGTACTTTATCTTTTTTTTTCTCATGAAAGTAGAAAGGAGTGTTTGGTTGATAGGGTTATCTGCCAATGTCTTCAGTGGCTAGATCCTGGGTCATATACGAGCTACACACCTTCAACAATGAGAACGCTGATTGGTGGGACGATGCTCGGCTCGGTGGGCTTCGCCTTCCTCATTGGAGAAGGCGACGCAGCCTTCTCGGTTTGCGAACGACGCGTTCCCGAGCCCCATCTCGCTGAGGACAGTTTGACGCTCGTGGGTGACGTCCGTGGGGACGTAGGTGGTGAAGCCGTCGCCCTACGTAGGGCTTCGATTGCGCCAGTCCTCTTTGAGGCCTGACGTGCGCCCGGAGAAGTCCCTGCATGAGTCATTCCAGATGTCGCGGGCACCTCGCCGCCGGGAATTGCCGTCATGGGTACTGCCGTGCCGCCAGAACGTCCAGAATCGAGAGGTGTTGGTATCGGACTACTCCGTCGCTGCTGAGCTGAAGTAGGAAGGTTAAGAAACGTAACACCCCCTTCTGGACGTGTCCCCTCTGCCGAATCTGAATGCCTTCGGCTGCCACGTGAATAGATCGAGCCGTTCTCAGCATTCACACTACACGTGCTTGGCCGAGAGCTCCGAGCACGGGGAGGGTGAAAGAAAATACCTGCCGGTTGGCCGCTGGGACTCTGTATAACTAGTCCGGAGGAGGGGGATGAGCCAAGTTTCTCTGCTGCCTCAGAAAAGTAATCCATCCCTTCAGTCAACCCGAGTGGCGATGGCGGCAATGTGAAAGCGTCGGAGGTCGGCTCGACGGCAGCCCTAGGGGAACGCATAGACTGGTAGGAGGAACCACGCGAACTGCTGGATGGCCGGGACATCGGTGACCTAGGACTGAAGCTTTGATGGAAGTAAGACGCAGTTGGGTACAGCCCAGGGCTGATGGGCGACGTTGCGATGGGAGAGAAGAAAGGATCTACTATCGGTTTCATACCGGCTGTGTGCAACGCTGTGAGAACACGGCGCGGACCAGCAGGCTTCGGGATGACGATGACCTCTGGCAGGCGACTAATGGTGCCATTGCTTGGTCCAAGCACAGATTGTAGGATTCCTTTCACCAATCTGAAGTTGGCTAGACTAGTGAAGTGAACAATAACAGCTGCACTTCTCGGTGACGAATTAGCTGGGGAGTGTCCGATGGCACGAACAATTTGGGGGGAGGACCGTGGTCTGTGGTTGGCAGCAAGGTTTGGCCGCTTGCGTGTAAACTGCAAAGGATGGGGTAGATCTGTACGTAGCCTCTGAAGGCGTTCTCGAAGTACTGAGACGTCATCATCGATCAAAATGAATGAAGGAGATTGATTCAGAGCCTTGGGGGTGAGAGGAGCTGATGGTGGTGAGTCTTGCTCGTCAAGTGTCTGGAGAATCGAAGCACCGCCGAGAGCTTCGCTGACTGCAGACGAATGCTCGGCGCATGGAGAGTCCACTGCCTCACGAGCAGGTGGGGCTTCAGCGTCCGGATCAGATGATGCATGGCTGACATCGAGCCCCCATGAGGCCAGATAGCTCGTAAGGTGCTGAGCAAATATGCCTGTTGCATCTGCATATAAAGATACCTTCTTTCCCTTCAATGTTTCAACAAACTGGGCAAGATCCTCGAGGGTGGGCTCCCCGGATAGCTGGAAGTCGGGGAAAGCATGAAGTAAAGGGTCGTTATCGGATAGAACAATGGCAGGATTTACGACGGCTGGAGAACCACGCTCAAGGGTCATAGATAGTTTGCAGATGGACGCCGTGTCTGTCAGCTCACAAGTGAGGGAGGCCTTGAGATGCTGCACAAGTCGCTGGAGAATATGAGAATCCAAGGAGGGCTTTGTGCGGCGTGAGTTGTTCCAGAATGGGGAGGACTTCCGGCAATATTATGTGCAAAGATGTGGGTGATCTGGAAGGTACAACGTAGAGGTGAATTTGGATCAGGAGGTGAGGTAGAATCGGCAGGCTCAGTAGCATCCAAGGAGTCCTCGAAAACAGATGACTCTCCCCCCTCAGGTGATACACTGACTGGGGCAACTAAGAAAAGACCGACTTGGACGCAATCACCTCGATGAGCTATAGGGAGGATTTGACGTACAATCTATGCAGAGAATAAGGATAGAAGATAAGTCTTGGGAGTATTGACTGACGTGTGACAAGGTGTAACAGATCCCAATCTCATCCCCCTTCACTGCGATGTGTTTCATTCCAACATCCCCATGGAATAGAACAAGGTCAACACCGATGTCAGCGGCCATCCCGCTAAGGGCATCACCAACACTTTGTAAAGTTTCACCAATATCAAAGTCGTGTATAGGGATCTGGGACGCCCGTAATGACGCATTCGGACTGATGGAGCTACAAGAATCCTCATTGCTTGGTAGATTGGATTGTTCGTACGAACTCGAGGGAGGTGGAGTACTGAAAGCGGCCATATTAGCGGACATGTAATTTAGACTCTTCATGACAGTGAATAGTGCTGAAATGGAAGGAGTAGGGATAGGTAAGGCACAGGCGGAGAATTGCTCCTTCGCGGGGTCAAACACCTGAGGGGGAGACAATTGAAGAAGAGTCTGTATGATCATCTGAACAGTGTCCGCCAATTCCAGCGATAACTCGTGAAAATAAGCCACATCCGGGGATGGCCGTACGGTGGGGGGAAAGGGACTTGGTGGTGGTGGTGGTGGTGGTGGTGGTGGTGGTAGTGGTAGTAGTGGTAATGGCGGCCGTTTAGGGTTTTTCAAGTACCCAATCTGGGACGGCAGGGGCACGGAAAATGCACGCGATAGTCGAGGGAGGGGCAGAGGGGCCTGATCTAATGGATTTTTGTCCAGGTTGAGTCGGTTGGTAGGAGTGGTAAAGTCTGATTCCTCTGATTCTTCACTGTTAGCCTTCTTTCCGGCTCCGAAGCTCCATCGTCGAGTTCTGAGACTTTCTGCATCAGCACTGTCTTCTGCTTCAGGTTCGTGTTCAGAAGGGACGGAATCCGCATCTGAGGAACTAAGGGAGACGTGACGATCAGCCAGAGACGGAAGAGACGGGGCGGGGCCGGCGTCTGCAGGCCACGCGAAACCGAATTTGCCAGAAGGAGGAAGGTCCAGTACCACAGAATCCTGAGGGGAAGACTCGCCATTAGCACCTGCAATTACTGTCGGTAGACGGACAGTAGGAAGACGTGGTGCGGTGGACATGGAAGATTGTTGTCGTGCTGATAGCTGAGGGAGTTCCGAAGTCTCTGGGCAGACCCCACCGGGAATTGAAGCGGGTGAACCCAGCGATAGCGAGGGACCTATATCGAATTGAATTGGATCGTTTTCTGTCGCCGGGGGGTCGATATAGGCCCTTGCGCAGGGCTACGACTACGAGACGGGGGCACTGCACTGGGGCAGTTTTGCCTTGCCACGAGAGCGGAACTGAGCTGGTTGCCAAGTCGCATCCCACGGACCGTGACTCGTCTTATCAACAGCCAACTTCTTTGTTTTCAACCTCCTACTTTCAACCTCGGCCTCTGACTCCCGCCATTTTCCCTACGTCCTCAGCCAACTCAGTTCCCCTTTACAACCCTCCAAGCTCCGGCCAGTCCCAGGTACTAGAGGGCGGCTTCCACCAACCGTGTCCACATGCTGTATCACACTCTAGTCAGGCATGCCTGATTCACTTATGAATTGATCAGCGTCACGTCTGTTGTACAGCTCCTCGTCAACACGAGTTTCCATGTCGTCGACGGGAGGAGAAAGTGACGATTACTTCGGGCAATCCTTCCGCGGGGTTACGAAGCACGTGGTGATCCGGTGGGCAAGGGTATGATGCTAGTGAAGGCTACTGAATACCACAACATGTGCAATCGGCTCACAGCGCTACATCTCTGTCTGGACTTGGAATGTGCCGACCTGCCTATTACCGCCTAGACCCATCGAGACCCCGTACTAACAGGAACATTCGACTGCCCTGCGCACTATGACTGTCTGGGCAACGATCATCAACCCCCGTGGCCAATCCCTATCGTGCGACATGGCTTCCATAACAATGTCTGACATGAAGAACACGAACGTACTAGTTCAGAATCGCCGGCGGCAAACAGCGGCAGGAGTAGTTGATGGACCTTTGGCAAGCGTTCCAGTCCGAACATTCCCCCCTTTTGCACAGAAGATTCACTTTCACCAGGGCTTCATTCCATTTCTGCTGGTACAACGATAACATGGTTGGTAACACTTTACTAGTGCCATGGGATTCTCTCTCAAAGATCCTTGTAGGTTTTGTCACGAAATCCTTGACTCATATGTATATTTTGTTCCTAGGTATGGCCGGCCAGCCCACGGCAGTAATGCGGGCGCAACTGAAGTGCCACGTATCAGACAGGCCAGATAGCCTAGAAGCTTGCCAAAGTGTCCCCCGTTGTCTTTAACATTCACACCGTTGGATTGGCAGCCAACGGCTCGTTTCCAGCTTCTCCTCATGTTCGCCACACATTACACAGGACCGGTACCACATTGAAGCGGGGCTTCTAGACATCATTCGAAATCCTTCCCCCATCTAGCTGGTAGTGGGGATGACCCCTCAAACCCCTCCGCAGCTCAAACCTCGTCCAGCTCCTTTGCAAGCGCCTCGTACGACGTCCGACAGCTACCAAGGCCCCAACGTGGCTGACTGAAGTGCTTCATTCCCGGTGGCGCTCCACGTCATGATACATGATGCATCATGACTACAAAATGGCCTTTCTCGGAAATTACATCCACGCCCACTTCATTCCGTTTTTGTTGAGGCGCAGAATTCAGACTGCACGCTGAGGCAGCGTGGACAGCGTAGCTACTCTCAGCGCGCGGGCAGTTTCCTGAATCTCACGACTCCCGATATTTTTATAGTACGGCGAGCCCGAGCTGGTTGGGCGCGTGACTATGTACCTAATGAACTCAGGTTCAAACCCTACTTCATATCACTCCGTACACAAAACTTGCTACCAGTCTCCAGCAGCCAATACAATTGGCAATAAAAGTTGGGCCAGTCAGCCATTTAGAACGCTAAAAGACCTGAAAGCAAGGAACAACTAGATAAGGCACCCCTAGCGTGTTCTGTTTTACACTTCGGGTTCTGTGAATCGTATATCCACAATGAATTTGACATTATCATTATTTTGCGCAACCTTACGTCGCCAAAACCACATTAAGCGCCGATACTACCAAGCGCTCGACGCACAGAGGAAACCGAACCGAGAACTGAGGTTGAATGAGGAGTGGCTGTAAGTAACACTGAGTTATGAATAACAATGTGTGTGAGGCGTGAAGTGCAAAGGAAATCGGCAGATAATACGACGATTCCCGACGAAACGGTGATTGAAAAGAGAAGCACTCGCTACTGGTGGCCTGCGTTGCGTGAGGAAAATGCACCCCACAGTACTCAGTACTGCAGTTCAACGTCACCCTCCGCCACCAAGTCCATATCGTGATAGCTGACTTTCTTCCCAGCCGCCGCGCGTGGGTCCTCCTTCGCATCCGGGGAGGCGGGGGTGGTGGTCCGCCGGAATCGCCGCTGCGTGTGTTCCTGCGGTTACTCCCACCCCGACGTGAGCGGGACTCATCGCTCAGCGGCTGATCCATGCTGACAGGGGGCTTGGCTGGTAGACCGGCAGAGGCCGGTATTGTCGTCGGAGAATCGATTGAGTAGTCGGATCCAGGTGCATAGCCGCTGATACGGTCACTTAGGCGGCGTGCAGAAGAACTATCATCACGGCGAGGGGCAAGTGATATGTTCGGCACGTGTGAGTAGGCGTAAGGGTCCCAGTGTTGAGGGATGTTCATTGGAGGGGGGAAACCAGCTGGTGGATAAGGAGCGGGATAGAAAACACCTCCGTTGGCTCCCCGCATGTAATCGGCGGGTGGAATTGGAGGTGGTCCCGGTAAGCCATACGCTTGAGGTGGTGCTTGTTGCCCAACACCCCCTGATTGGGGTAGATGACTGTACGGTTGAATGTGGTGAGGATCAAGAGCAAAGTTGTTAAAGTACGGGAGCTGGACAAAAATGTCAGTCGAAGACTCGATGGATTCGTAATGGTACTCACATCATCCAGCAATTTAACAAGCTCAGGATGCTTATTCGCTATGTGTTTCTCCACAAAAGATGTAGCTTTGAACAACTTCTGGCACGTCTTGCAGCGAAACTTGCCTTCATCTTCCTGCTTTATGTACGGCTCGGCGACCTTTGACAATTCCCTGTATAGACTATGAGATAGATAGAATAAGCAAATTGCAAATCACTCACTCATCATAGGCCTTGCCACCGTAGGCATGAGGGTCGACAGATTCTCGGTCGAGCAACAGAGCAATTTTGGAATCCAACCACTCAACCCAGCGATCCTCTGTTCTTGCTCTCAGTATGAGCAGCAACCAGAAAACAGTGAAACATACCACTCTTCTTCCACTCGCGCGAATCCTCCTCCTTCGCCGCTGTATCCTTGCCACGATCTTCAAGAGATGATTCATTCTCCTTAGACTTCAGATCACTCTCTTCTTGCATAGTACTGTCCTCCTTCTCTTTCGCAAAATTCTCTGCCATTTTAGCCTTATACTCATCATAGGTCGCCTTGGATAGTGGTTTCCTCAGATGTTGGATGCACTTGCGCTGCAACTCCTCCTGATGATCGGTAGTTACAGCGCAGTAATAGCACGTATGGAAGGCATGGCGTATGGCTGCCAGAATCAAATCGAGTGATATAGCAGTCTTGCGGAGGGCTCAGCGGCTGAGGGTTCACGCAGAGAGCGCATCGTTCTCACCTTGCGAATTTTTAGATCATCTTCATCAAGGGCATCTTGCGGTGTCTCTACAAGGATCTTCTCGATCCGCTGCTCAATTGCCGAAAGCGTGCTTCTGGAGGGCTCAGGATCGTCACGGTCCTCCTCACCCTCAGCCAGCGTCACCATGTCCTCCCGCAAAGGACCTTCCGGAAGGGTGGCAACTTCATCACGGGATAAAACGCGGAGCTTTCGAAGCGCATAATACTCAGCCTCGAGATGGACGAGTAGAGTCCGTGCCCTCTCCAAATCTTTCTGTAGAATGTCAAAGCGACTCGCCACCTCGGGTGCGTAGCGGACCCGATTTTTGAAAGGCTGCTTGTTATGGAGGACGTGCAACTTGAAGCCGTCGATCTACAAAGGAACAAGATTAGAGTTACGCAAACACAGTGGTTCGGAACTGACTCACCTTCCGTTCACTAAGTTCCGACATGATGACATTGATATCCGCATCCTCGTGAAACTTCAGCCACCCAGCGCGATAGAAGTTGCGCTTCTGAAGAGGATCTCCCAAAGCGAGGTAGATAAAGCCAGGAATCGTATCAAGAGCCTGTCCGACCTGGTAAGACATTGACCTGGAACCGACGACAGAGAATACGTACGCCAACCGTCTCCAGTTTCACACGCCCAATATCTGGGGGTATGGTGCGAATCATAACTTGGTGACCTTCTGGAGCCACAGAAACTTCTTCACCCCTATCGCGGCTATCCTTCTTTCCGTTCTCAACGCCTTTACCATTCGCATCCAACTTGTCACCTTCTTCCTCAACCTCGATAATGACATCCTCATCAACCTTCATCGACTCATCGACAGGTGCCAAACCATCGTGGTCAGGTTGCGCTTCTTGATCATCCTTCGCCTCTTCTTTTTTAAAGTCACGGACTGCTTCACAGGAGAAGATGGCTGATAAAGGTTGCCAGATTGGGGATCAAACAAGCCACCGTCAAGATTCTCTAAGAAGGTATTCAATCGACCCCTCCAGCCTTCCTTCCTGACCCGCTTGCGTAGGTACGCATACTGGGCAGAAGGGTCATACTTCTCAGCGAACCAAGGCGATTTTCGGTGATGATCGAACATTGTTTGCAACTAAGACAAAACAAAGTGTCAATCACCCTTTTTGGAGAACAAAAGAGATTCGTGCACCTGTTGTGCGGCAAATGATTTCTTGTATTTCTCCCACCGCAATTTGATGCCATTTCTAGGCTTCGATCCATCGGCAGCTTGTTGCTGGGCAGCTTTATCAGAGATGTCTTCCTCCGCAGCCGCTTGGGGAAAGTAGAATCGGAACCATTCGGCATACTGCTTGAGGGATGCAGGATAGTCAAGTGTATGTGGATCCGGAGGAGCACGGCGCGAAGGCGGGTTATGATATGAGGATCGCCTAGGCGACTTGTAGCCGGGACCCCTAGAATCTAAAGGATAGCAGTTATTATTTTATGTTAGGTGGCAACCTCAAATAGCTTGTTGCTACCTACCGTACTCATCGTATCTTGGCCTAGCATCACGTTCATAAGGCGATATAGAGCGTCGACGCTTGCGAACACCTACATTCAGTAGGGTCGACTCATAACCTGGGAGGTAATCTATACACGACATACCATCATCTGGACTTCGGCTACGACCACGACGACCATAATCATACATGGCACGGTCCCGTTCCATGGCATATGCTCTTTCCCTGTCCCACGAGTCCCAGTCACTCCGGTAAGGGTCGGGACCATGATGGTCCTGATACGAAGGCCTCGAAGAGTATGAACCTCGGTGAGGCGAGCGTGAACGCGAACGACGAGAGGGAAGATAAGCAGAGGTAGCCCAAGACATTTTTTAAAAGGCTGGATGATGTGAAAGGGAGGAAGGTGACAACGGGAGAAGAGTGTAGATGAGAGACATGAACGCAGATAGAGCGAGCATGATGAAGAACAGACCTCTTAGAAACCGCGAAGACGAGGACAGAGAGTGCGCGAAGACGCTGCGTTGAACGCAGCCGCGACGCTCAGTGCAAGTTTCGCGAGCGAGAAAACGACGCTCGAACCGGGATTTCGCGTGTCACTCGGCTTGAAACTCAACTTCAATCTCAGCCTTTGCAGCCACCACTAATCCCCGTTTATTTCTTATTTTCTTATTTATTATCAAAAGATGTTCCCCAACACATTCGCTAATTGTGATAACGACGATGACCTCTCCTCCTGGGCACCTGCGCCCGTCCTGTTGCTCATCCGTGGTCTTTTTGAATCCCTTTGCCCGCTCTCACTTGCAGGTCTTTTATTAACCTCCTTTCTCTTGAACACCTTCCCCGCAGCCCGACTACGTTCCTCGCGTTTGTTAAGCACTCGCGCGAGCTCTACATTCTTCAGATACTCCCGTTGCTCCGACCTTGATTGTGAAAGCTCAAGACGTAACCGAGCTGCGTGCATTGCTGCCTCATGGGCTGGGAACGGAGAACTGAATCAGCACTATTGCTTAATTCCATTTGGCTGATGCTCACCGACTTGCTCAGTCAACATATGCCACTTGAACTTTGGCAGATACTTGAGTGTCCACACGTCATCTCTCCACCGTGTTCCCTTTTTCCCCCCAATAGGCTGGGCATTCAGCATTCCCGCGACAGATCGAGCCACTTTTTTGTCCTTGAATTCAACCCAGCCTTCTGTATAGTGTGGTTTTTTAGTGGGAGTGTATTTACGACGCAGATAAGCACGTTTCGCATCTGTGAACGTATCAGTTTTTTAGGTGTAGTCAACGAATGTATGTCGTCGTACCTTCTTTTTGTAAATAAACTCGCCCTACTTCCCCATATTGGCTCATGAGATGTCGCACTTTCGTGGGTTGCATACCTGGGGGAATCCGCGAGATGTAAATGACCCCAGCCTTCTCCTGGGCTGTCTGGAAGGCAGCTAGCGCTTCGGGGGTTAATGGCTTGACGATTTTGGGTCCTGTAAAACCATCTGCATCCATTCCATCGCCCAGTCCGTCAAAGTTGTCTGTCTGTTCACTATCCTGTCCCGATGTCTGATTGACCTCCGCCTCCAAAGAGCTTTTTGAGTCACTGACAACTCGTTCAGGTATCGATTTCGACGAACTAGCAGAAGAATTTTCGTCAAAATCATCGCTTAGGGCGAATACTTCATCATCGGCCATAATTGTAAGTCGCCACTTAGTTGAGGAAGAGAAAGAGGGGTGCCTGTGGTTTCAACCCAGCAAAGTGTAAACAAAACCAGTTGGCGCGCGGCCCGCAAAGGTTTCAGGCACATTTTTCTACACACGCTCTTGGGTACTGTCAACTTGAAGGGAACTGACTGCCCAGGGGTTTCGCAGAAAAGACAGGAACACAACAAGGACAATGAATACCTCACTATTGAGTTTGTCTTTCATCTGAGTTTCTCTCCTTACCTCGCTGAATCCGTTGTATGCAGATCCCTTCAATATCACCTATCCAACTGCCGTACAAGCTTCCCTTCCCTCCCAATGTTCCCTTGCAAGATTTGATCGCTCGGGTCGTTTTGTAGCTGCGGGTCGTAATGACGGTTCGGCAGCCATATGGGATCTTGAAACGCGTGCAGCAGTTCGCTGGCTCGAGGGCCATGTTAAGGGCATTACAAGCGTAGAGTGCGTCATGCATAACACATCAGGTATTGAGTGAGTATTCATGGTTTTCGAAAGCTGGTCGCGCAATTCGCGGTTTGTATTAACTTCCTCGAAGGACTGGAACGTGATCATGTGGGACATGGCCTCAGACATCGATCCCCCTCAGAGAAAAACTACCATCAGATTCGATGCATCGGTGAGCTCTGCATCTTTCCATCCGAGGAACAGGTGGGCACTTTAGACCGAGGTTATTCCTCACACTAATCTCATAACAGCCAAATTATACTGGCTTTGCTCCAAACTGGTGATGCCTATTTGGTGGATCTCCGGAAAAAACATCGTGGACGCGTCGAGCTCGAGGAGGTGCAAGATGACAGCGACGAAGAATCAAGCGCTTCGTCAAGGTATGCTCTCCCACTACTGCCACTTTCCTTATGCAAGTATTCAGCTTGTGACAGGTCAGCCATGACAGTGGCTCAGTTCGATCCTACTGGCCGACATATCTTCGTCGGAACCTCTACAGGGTCTATCCTCGTATTTAATACGAGAACAAAGACCGTCAGTTGCGCCTCCATCTGGCTATTACAGTGACCAAATTATATGAACAGATGGTTGCCCGGCATAAAATTCCAGGGGCAGGCGTTATGAAAAGCTTCGACTTTGCCAAGTCTGGCCGGTGAGATTTCTTACGGAAGACTGACTTGACATCCCCCATGACTGACTGCAGCTGACTAGACGCTTAGTCACAAACTCCTCAGACCGAACCCTCCGCCAGTTCACTCTACCTATTTATCCGTCCCCGAATGCAGATGGGGAATATACAGAACAAGAACTCGAGCCCACTCACAAATTCAGTGACCCTATCAACAGAATCGCATGGCATACGATGTCCTTCAGTCCAGATGGCGAATGGCTAGCTGGAGGTGCCGCCGACCCTGCCTCACACAAGATCTATATTTGGGATATCGCAAACGATGGTCAGCTTGCGAGCACCCTGGACGGCGGTCGGGAGCCTCTTATCCACGTTCATGTGCATCAATCCATTGATATATTTATGGTCAACATTCATTAAGTACTTTTATAGTGGCATCCGAGCAAGCCATCGATCGTCTCAACTACGAATCAAGGCAACATTCTCATCTGGCACTGTCCAGCGCCCGAACGCTGGGGTGCATTCGCAGGTGGGTTTGAGGAGGTCGATGAGAACGTGGAGTATGAGGAGCGTGAGGATGAATTCGATATCGTAAAGTTTCTTACAGTCATACCTGTCCTGGCTGAGCTTACTGAGTATTCCCTCATCTTGTAGGAGGACGAGAATGTCCTGGCGGTGCGAAAAATGAAGCAGGAGGAAGAGGAGGTAGATATTCTAACTGGAAGGGATGCTGAAGAAGAGGTTGTGGAACATCTACGGGTTAACGGAGACGAGGAAGACTTTGCGTGGGTTGATGATGAACCTGATGAGGATGGACGAGGCTGGACGATGAAAATAGTGATGGAAGACGAGCTGAACATGATATGACACAGCCCGCTTGGGCGCGACAGAGTTGTTTATACTTGTTGAAGCACGCGTCCATACATTGCTCGGTCGACACCTCTCATCCACACACTCTCCTTCTCGCTGTTCTATTCTCACATCGTGCGTCTCGCGACGTCAGAAGAGCCCTTCGCAGTGACGCGTGCCATCGGCCATGCCAGAATCTCATCAGATTTTCAAGGTACCTCTTGCTTGCTACTACCCTGACTCTTGACCCACCATCTCACCCGCGTCATAAAGGCCACTTACAGTGGAATCCCTGTCTATGAGCTGTACGTTCAGCAGACAATATTAATGCGCGTATCCATGGTCTCACTGCTCATCCAGGATGTGTAAAGGCGTCGCAGTTATGCGTCGGCGCTCGGATTCGTGGCTTAACGCTACGCAGATTCTCAAGGTCGCGGGTTTCGACAAACCACAGCGTACCCGCGTCTTAGAACGTGAGGTTCAGAAAGGCGAACACGAAAAGGTCCAGGGTGGGTACGGGAAATACCAAGGTGCATCACAATGAGCGATCTGCATACGATGCTCCATGAGCCTACCTAATATTTCCTCAGGCACGTGGATTCCCCTCGAGCGTGGACTGCAGCTCGCAAAACAATACAACTGCGAGCACCTTCTGCGCCCTATCATCGAATTCCAGCCCGCAGCGAAGAGCCCGCCACTCGCCCCAAAGCATCTAGTAGCGCCCACGAGTGGACGCCCACCCCGCCGTACAGGCACGGATGGCAGCATTTCTAATGTCCGTGTGGTGCGTAAGGCAGGCAATGGTGGCGATGATTCTGAGGTTATGGACGACACGATGCGTGCATCTGAGGATGGATCCATGACACCGTCGCCTTCCGGAGTCTCGTCCAGCTCACACACTCCCTCGCCCATCCGGAGTTCACCCGATCCGAATGCCCACTCCTATCAAGGTCTCAGTCGTGGCCTTGTTTCTCCTTCTCCAGACTCGCGGAGACGCCGCGCGCCGCGCCGCACCCAACCCTCCATTCATGGGGATGATTCCGACGTAGATGCTGTCCCAGGTGCGAATGGCACGATTGACGACAGGTCCTATGGCGATCAAATACTGGAGTACTTCATTTCCGACTCGAACCAGATTCCCCCAATTCTCATCAATCCACCTCCCGACTTGGACCCAAACATGGCTATCGACGACGAGGGTCACACCGCGCTGCACTGGGCATGCGCAATGGGCCGCATCCGCATTGTCAAATTTCTACTCTCCGCTGGTGCTGATGTCTTCAAAGTAAACAAATCGGGGCAGACAGCGCTTATGCGTAGCGTCATGTTCGCCAATAACTACGACGTGCGGAAGTTCCCCGAACTGTACGAGCTGTTACACCGTTCAACGCTCAACATTGACAATTACAATCGGACGGTGTTCCACCACATTGTCGACGTGGCTATGTCAAAGGGGAAGACACATGCTGCCCGATATTACATGGAGACAGTGTTGAACCGGTTGTCCGACTATCCGCGTGAGCTCGCAGACATCATCAACTTCCAGGACGAGGACGGCGAGACAGCACTTACTATGGCTGCGCGGTGCCGCAGCAAGCGCCTGGTGAAACTCCTCATCGACCACGGCGCAGATCCAAAAATCGCAAACGGCGATGGGAAGAGCACAGAAGACTACATCCTCGAGGATGAGCGCTTCCGTTCGTCGCCTGTGATGCCATCACGTGCGCTTGCAATGTCATTCCGCAATGCACAAGCAGCATACCCGCCGGTGCACACAGCAGCGAACCATGCCTTTGCACCAGCAAACGGCGACCACATGCCGCAGCATCATTCGACCGCTGCGCAGACGGCGAGCACACGCGCGATCACGATATGGCAAGCATGCTTGACAGCTTAGCGGCGTCATTTGATCAAGAGCTGCGTGACAAGGAACGGGATCTTAATCAGGCTCATGCGCTACTCAGTAACATCCAAGCCGAAATCCTCGAGTCTCAGCGTGCGGTGGGCCAGCTCAAAGTGCAGTGCCAAGGCCTTGACGAGTCGCGGGCAACGCTGCAGGAGATGGAAGCGGAGCTCAGTGGAAAGATGGGCAAGCGGTACCGCCTCGGATGGGAGAAATGGGTCAAGGATGAAGAGGAACGCGAAAAAGCCCTGCGAGACGCTTCGGGGGGTGGTGCGCAGGCCCCCTTGCACTCTGTCTCTCTGTACACTCTCGAGGAGCCTGCGCCCGAGGACGAACTCGGCTCTGGAGCAGGGACGAAGAGCAAGGCGACGCCGGTAGAGGAAGACGTGTCCGACCTGATTGCGCTGCATGCAGATATACCGCAAGGCCCCGAGCCACTAAGAGTCACGTGCGATGCGCTGCGGGAGGAGCTTGTGCAACATAGGAAACGCCGGAAGGAGATGTTTGACGAGTTTGTGCGTTTCCAGGCCGAAGCTGGCACGAGTGGACGGATGGCGGATTACCGCCGGCTGATCGCTGCGGGCTGCGGGGGCGTACCTACATCCGAAGTGGATGAGGTCGTGAGCATGCTCTTAGAGGTGAGGGAGCCTTCTCGTCCTATTTGATTTTTTTTTTCCCAATGCATCGCTGAGATCTTACCACCGCAGTCTCTTGAGTCTGAAGAACCGAGTTACTCGTCCGTGGGTTGGAGTAGTACGACGCAGCCCTCACGGCCGGTGCCAGTGGGATAGCACGAAAATGAAAACGATACCTCATTTCCTCATTTCTACCATTCTTGCACTCTCATGTCGTGTTGTACTTGGTTTTGTAGTACCCAGTGTATCCATCTCCCTAGCAGTAGACACGGATTGGGGATACTGCTTAGTCAGCTAAATTCTGTTATATTGCAAGACTAGCGCGGCCGGCCATTGCACGCGTCCGACTCGCTCACTCCTCGCTGCGGTGTCATCATGCCCCTCACAGCAGCACAGGTTCGCGGTGCAATCACGAGCAACCCATTGACCAAAGACTTTCGTCACCTGCAACCCTTCCCTCTCAGCTATTTGAAGCGGTATTCATTCAAGGACATCTTGGTCAAGGCCGCTAAACCACAAGATCGCATTAAATATTGGAATATCGTGCCGGGAGACCGGGTCAGGATTATCGGAGACAAAGAAGGCAAGGTGCTCGAAGTAGCGAAGATTAACAAGCTTTCGAACCGCATATATCTCAAGGGGACCACGAATGTGCGTAGTTGTCTCAGTTCTTCACCATGCCTCTCACGTTGACGTGGTGTTCCCTGTGCAATCAAGGCCGGGCGTGAAGGCGGCTTGAAAAATTTCCATTATTCACGATGCCAGCTGTTCATTGGTGACTTTGAGTTTCCTCCCAAAGGCAACGCGACCGAGCCGCAAACACTTCCGTACGTCCAACCGACTTTTGTCTGATTCTACTATCTTAGCGACTTGTCAGCGTTTTCGCCAAGCGCATTGGCACTTCACAACCTTACTGGCAACCTATGGGTGCCCGCTACGTATGGGACCGCTTTGCGGCTGCGACGATACCCAGACTACCCAGCAGCGCTGACACCTCTAGCCGTATTAAAATTCCCTGGCCGAAACGAGCAGAGCGCCCAAAATTTGAACGTATGCCGGGCTTTCTCTTTGTGCGCGGCTGAACACTGAAACGGGTTTGAAGCTACGCTGTACACCGCAAAGGCGGAAGATGTGATGGCCATCACCTACACACCATTTGCGCTTCCCCCCGACACAAGCGCAGCCGCGCCCAAGGCGAACTTGGAGAACGATTACATACAGTCGGTGCTCGATCCGCAAAAGCGCGCATACGATGCGGCGGCCCCAGTGGAACTTCACTTACAGAAGGAGCTATCGAACCCGCACAGTCGCGCGAAGAAGCAGGCGCGTTGGCAGGCGGCGCAGATCCATCGACGCGAGCTGTTGGCGCAGTATGTGCGGCACGAGCTGAAGGATCTCAAGGGCCGCACGCGGCGCGAGGCGCGCGCGGAAGCTGTGTGGAAGTGGCGCGAGCGGCTGGCTGCGGATGAACGCGAGGAGAGGAAGAGGCGGTGGATCCATCGGGGCGGAGAGGTGGCGCTGTTGAGGCGGAGAGGACGTCGGGCGAGGAAGGAGCGTAAACAGGACGAACGGCTGCGTAATTTGGTGCTTAAGGAGGCACCAAACCAAGCTATCCCATGAGGAGCACGGGCCGGGATGCGGAATAACTCGCGTGGTGTGCCATGTGTGGAATGAAATGTCTGCGCCGTAAAGTGACATCTTCCGAGCTGTTCGCATTTGTTCTATTCGCTTTGCCGTCGCAGCCGACCGAGCAGACTACACCGTTTGTGGTATTCTCTCCTCTTATAATGTCCGATTCCATATCCGCTGTCTATGACTCGGAGCCTACCATCATTCCTCTCACCATGCCTGCCCGACGCCACTCTTCCTCTCTCTCTTCCATGGACGCCCAATACCATGCCCTCCCTCAATCTCCTAATGTCGCTCAGGACATTAACATCCCGTCCGCTATCGAAGAGGCAGAAATAATTGCGGAGGACGTTGATGATCCCCTTCTCGACGAACACGCGGCTTCGGGCACGCCGGTGGACAGTCGGATACACTGGATTCATTTTATGCTCGGTGCTGCCGTCCTTTTGCCTTGGAATGGTGCGTCGTCAAAGGCACCTCTTCACTAGTCATGTGAGGCTTAACCGAGTCTACAAGTTATGATCACCGCCGAACCGTATTTCATCTCACATTTGCAACGATCTTCCATTCGGAGTACCTTTGCCTCATACCAGACAACGACCTTCACACTCTCCAATTTTGCTTTCCTCGCTCATGCTACAGTAACATCAAAGAAGGCACGTTCCCCCTTATTTCTTCTCTTGTTCCGGAGTTCTTGGGGTGCTCAACGAATGGTGTAGGTCCCCGCTGCCCAACGAACGCGATGGTCGATGTTCTGCATTGCTTTTCTCGTATTTCTCCTCACACTGGGCACCTTCGTCCAAATCCCAGAGCGCCTTTTCGTTACGTTCATCATTACGACAGGGATTGTGTTAGCTGCCGCCGGCTCTTATCTCCAGACTTCCGTGATAGCCATCGCCTCACTCTTCGGCCCTCCTGTCATCCAATCTTTGCTGACCGGCCAGGCGGTGGTGGCCGTCATCCTCTCCGCCGTTCAGCTCATCAGTGCAACTGGTTCTTTGCACGCATCTGAAGTGGGTCCCACGGACGGCGTTGCAGAGACAAAGTCCGCAAGGTTGTTCTTTGCGATCTCTACGTCATTCTTGTTCGCATGTGGACTCGCGAATGCCTGGATGACGCGGTTGCCCTCGTTTCGGGCCGTCGTGCCATGCGACCAATCATGGATACGACGCCGACTATCCGTCTCGTCAGACCTTCGTTCACCCATTCTCGACAGTCCCCATGCCAGCGTTCCAAGTTCCAAAGCGATGTGGGATAGGATCTTGAGTGTCGCGCGCAGGAACATCATATATGAGGCCACAGTTGCCTATGTTTTCATCGTCACCCTCGTGAGTCATCGTGCCCCTTCATTCAAATGCACACCATGACGTGACGGACGTGATATGTGATGCAGTCTGTCTTTCCCACCATCACAATATCGATTAGCTCCACCAACCCGACAGTACATCCACTCGTTTTCAGCTCACTCCATTTCTTCGTCTTCAATGTTGGCGACTGGTTGGGGCGATACATTTGCAGGTTCCCGCGGCTCCTTATCTGGAGTGCGAGGCGCCAACTTGCTCTCTCGCTCGCGCGGACGTTCTTCATTCCGGTCTTCCTGGCGTGTAACATTCATCGCAACGCTTCGTCACCCATAGTCAATTCAGACACGCTATACATGGTGTTATTGTTTGCCTTTGGGCTCACCAACGGCTACGTGTCGAGCTTGTGCCAGATGAGTGCGCCATCACTCGAGCACAACCCCCGGCTAAAGGGCCGCAAAGAGGATGTCGATCTTGCGGCGCCGATTATGAGTTTCTGCGTAGTTGGTGGGCTGGTAATCGGGAGCATCCTGAGCTTCATCGTGCGTGCGGTTTTGTGAGCGTGTATTCCGTTCGTGGCAGAATGATGGCAGCCCTCTACCCTCGATGTTGGGACGTATCGATTAATTTATTCGCACCCCTACCATGTAGATGTTCAAGTGTGCTTTGAGTAACCATAACCCAGTAATCATCATCATTAGACCACAAATATGTGCGACGCGCGTACGGATATCAATCCATCAGGAGCAAAGAGAAACATGACCTATCAGCCTGCAAGCGGGCCTCGCGGAGCGCCGGGGAATCTAGGCGCCAGCTCCTGTATTTGCTTCGTCTGTCTCCTCCGTCTGTGCTCTGCTTGGCGCATAGCATAAAAGTCGCGATGAAGGCTGTACCGCTTATGTGTTGGTGTGGCGGCGCCTGAGCTAGCGACTGGGGAATGAGAGGGGGGAGAGGAGGGAGTTCTTGGCGACGGCGATTTAGTACCGTTCTTCTTCACCCCCTCCTTCTCACCCTCCCCTCCCGTATCCTTCCCGCCGCTCTTGTTGGTCTCCTTGGCCTTATCCTTGTCCTTCTTCCGCGCCTCTTTTGCTTCCCATTCCGCCTTTATGCGCGCAATCTCCTCCTTACTCACCGCTTCTTCTTTTGGGGCGGCGGCGGCAGGATCGACGAGCTCAGTGGCGAACCCGGTGTCGGAGAGGTGCGCATCGCACGTGTATATAAAGTCGACCGCGTTTGCGGTGGAGAGGCAGATGGTCGTTGGCTTGGAGCAGACGTAGCACGCGCGAGACGTCGCGGTGGCCTGTTTTTTTTTTTTTTTCGAGTATCAAATGACACGTGCGTGCGTGCGTGCGTGGTGTGTGCGAAAAGAAAAGTTTTTTTTTTTTGACACAGGGATCGTGATATGTGTGTGTATGCGTGAGGGAGAGAGAGAAAACTTACACGCTTGTAGTAGACGTTCTGGAATGACATGCGCAAGAAGTGTTGTATGGCAGGGGTGGTCGTGTTTTCCGAGGCGGCCCGGTACCCCGAGCATCTTCTTGCTGCTTCTGTTTTGAGGCAGAAACATGCGGACTGGAGGCGCGACTTGGAGAGGGAGAGCCAACTCCTAGGGAAAAGCACCCACGCTGTCGCACGCCATCGACAAAGTTGCCCGAGTAATATCAGCAGGCCCATTATGTCCGATACTGCTGGAAAGACCATCACATGCAAGGCCGCCGTATGCTGGGGCGCACGCGAACCACTCAAGGTCGAAGATATCGAAGTGGAGCCCCCCCGCGCACACGAGGTCAGAATCCAGATTCTCTACACAGGCAAGCTTTCTTCCCCATCCCCCAACAAATTCTTCTTTTTAACCATCCCTTTTGACGCTCTATCTCGCAAGGCGTTTGCCACACCGATGAGTATACTCGCAGTGGTGCGGACCCCGAGGTATGCCATTTGGCTACTTGGTCCGATCGGGCCATTTCCTAATAATGCATGGTGTGGCTGGTCGCAAGGGGGCGTTCCCAGTTATTCTTGGGCATGAAGGCGGAGGAATAGTGCGCAATCCTTTTCCTCCATTTGAATTCGATAGGGATCAACTCGCGGCTTGTTTTTTTCCCACTAGGTCGAGTCTGTGGGCGAAGGCGTTACCAATGTGAAACTAGTGCGTCTTTGCGCTTCACACACCCATAATGCTCTCTCCGGAATCAGGCTCACACGCGCTGCTTAATTCGCGGATTTAGGGGGACCATGTGATCCCTTTGTATACCGCAGGTCCGCCTACACGACGCTGACACTGCTCCTGATATTCACACCGGATCCTGACTTCTGTGCTCCAGAATGCAAGGAATGCAAGTTTTGCAAGAGTGGGAAGACCAACCTGTGCGGCAAAGGTCCGTGGGTCACACCCTGTGTCCTGTTTGCTCCCCAAAAGCTCAATCTTTCACACAGTGCGCGCCACCCAGGGACAGGGCTTGATGCCTGACAAGAGCAGCCGTTTCTCAATCAAGGGGCAGAAGATTCTTCATTTTGTATGCCTAGTTCATCACTTATCCTCTAGTCGATAAGCTAACACAGCTTTACTATGAGATGGGAGTGTCGACGTTCTCCCAGTATACAGTCGTGGCCGACGTCTCAGTGGTCGCCATCAATGAGAAGGCCCCGCTGGACAAAGTCTGCCTGCTGGGATGTGGTATTACTACCGGCTGGGGCGCGGTTGTCAAACAATCTGGCGTCAGTGCGTAGCTTCGGGCTCTCCCGCCTCCGGATTACGGCTCATGTCACCCCCCTCTTGTGATGCAGAGGGTTCGACAGTTGCCGTCTTCGGCTGTGGCTGCGTTGGCCTGAGCTGCGTCAACGCGGCCACTCTCGTTGGAGCATCTCGCGTGATCGCCATCGACGTGAATCCCGCCAAGGAAGCGTGGGCGCGCAAGTTCGGCGCGACCGATTTTATTGACCCGCGCCAGCTGCCCGAAGGCAAACGCATCCAGGACCACCTCGTCGAGCTTACAGACGGTGGACTCGACTTTACCTTTGATGCGACAGGCAATGTGAGGCGCCCGCTCCACGCAAACCCCCTCGACTCTTTTCATTGATAGCCGTATGTCTTACAGGTCGATGTCATGCGCGCTGCACTGGAAGCATGCCACAAAGGATGGGGGGTCTCAACCATCATTGGCGTCGCGGCGGCCGGGAAAGAGATTTCCACGCGACCGTGAGTTCAACCTGGTTTTTGTGTTGCTTCATATTATTGAGCATGGGCCGTAGTTTCCAACTGGTCACGGGACGCGTTTGGCGTGGATCTGCGTTTGGGGGAGTGAAAGGGCGCACTGAGCTGCCCGGTATTGTTGAGGGTCAGAGCCTCTCCTACTTCATCACTGGGCGATGCGAAAAAAAAAGTCTGATTTCGTTCTCTGTTGCGACAGATTACTTGCAAGGAAAGGTGAAGGTCGACGAATATATCACGCACAGACATAAGCTCGCGGAGATAAACAACAGTTTTGACGCTATGCATGTAAGTGGCTATTGTTTTGTCTCCATGTCTTGCATTACGGTACTCCCTAGGATGGCAATTGCATCCGTGCTGTCGTCGACATGTCATAAACCCGAGGGAAGGTGATGAGAGAAAATGCGTACGAATGTGGTGCCAGTGTATCTATGCGCGGTAGTTGCAACCTCATTGCAACGAAATGCAAGCTTACCAATGGTGCTGGGTGTTCATGACTACCGGGAATCCTATTCAAGCGTCCATAGAAATTGGGTTGTGAGCTATGAGTCTCAGAAGATCCCATGTGGTAGCGTGATAGTGCGCAAATACTGTGTCATTTTCCCCATTTGAAAGTCGGTCTGTCTCATTACCGCGACGGATAAAGGGACATAAGTGGGGTCTTCAGCCAATACGCTGCAATGATGAGGTAATTTTCTGCAACAGATCAAGACGAGCACGGGGAGTGGATCAAAGCCTAGGAGCGAGTCGACTGAGAGTCCTTGGATAAAAACTCTGACGTCTGGAAGTGCCTAGATTTCCAGGGGGATGAAGGGTGGCCGTTTGATATTCAGGACATGAAGAGTGTATGATGCCATCGGGTGGGAGCATCTCCTCGGGTCGGGTCGGGTTCTCGCGCCTCGGCTCGGTGTGTGGGACTAGGGATTATTATGTCCAAAGCCGTGTACCACGCTCCGAAGACCACTTGCACCAGGTGACCTGGCTCCGGGCTAGTGATTATGGCGTTGTGATGCAATCAATTTTTTTTTTGAATCCGCATCCATGAGCCAGCCACAAGACCGCCGTGGACGTAGGTTGCTCACGGAAACGCTGAGGGGCCTGGTTACGTTTAGTGTAATCCTGGTTTGGCTATGTTTAACTGAAACTACTGTCTCCAGTTGAGGGGGATATGGCGATTGCAAGGTGGTTCATTGTTAAGACCAAAGAAACAAGCATACGATGAGCGCCATTGGAAAGCCTGAATAGGAAGTGTATGTATGTATGGCTCGGTAGGTCGACCAGCTCGATTGACTCGGTCATCCAAAACCTGCCGTGGCCGCCATGATGTTCGTGGATTGCATACCAACGCGGAATTGGAATATTGGTTAGTCTCGTTGCAGTTACAGTTATATACTACCCACTTCCCCCGTCGGTCGTGCTGTAATTCTCCAACCAACTCCAACGAGCTCCCAGCCGCAGTACTCATCAGTTCCAATAGCTGCCACCACTCTAAACCAAGGCTCCTCCGCCTTGAGGCTCTTCTATCATTGTTCCTCATCTTGGGAATTCAACTGTCCACAGTCAGTGAGAACGCTTGCCACACTCGGTGGTTCGAGAATCGTTCGGAGAGCAGGTAATCGCAAACACTTGCACTTTGCAGACCCGTGGAAATACTGACTTACGTTCTATCCGTCCCTGGATTTTCTATGACAGCATGGACATGGCCTCGGGTGACGAATTTTTTACCGCCCATGCAACTATCCGCAGGCACGAACTCGAAATTGAAGCCATAGATATCACAATTCAAAACATTCTCCGAGAGCTCCAACGGCTTCGCGTGGAGAGGGCATACCATCTAAATACGATTGCTAAATCTCGAGCGTCGATCTCATTGGCACGGCGGGCTCCCGACGATATCCTTGCCCTCATCTTTGAGCATTGCGCGGCTAGCGGGTGGGCCGATGCCCCTCTTGTTGTCTCGCACGTCTGCGCCAAGTGGCGTCAGGCTAGCTTTGTCCCACGCGTCTGGTCACATATCCATCTCACAGGCGAGAATCTGAATTCCGTCGCGAGGACGCGTCTCTGGCTTTCTAGGGCCCTCCATTCTCCACTTTGTGTCACCATCGACGTTCGCGTCCTCAGCCCTCACATACGTAACGCGTTCGAACTTATTCTGGAACACGCCTCCCAATGGCGCACTCTAACCTTGAATACCAGATTTGTCCAACAAGCCAGCGATATCTTGTCTCAGTGCCGTCTCCCTATGCCTTACCTGCACACTCTCGATATTACGAGCTTCTCCATCGGCGTCGCAACAGAGCAAGGCGTGGACGAAATCACGGGATTGGACGACGCCTTCGCCGATGCCCCCTCCCTCTCCTATGCTCGCATCGTGTCCAACAGGTTTCCTCCTAGCGTTCCCCAGGCGGTTGTTGATTTGTCTTTCGAGTTGAGTGACATAACGTCTTCGCGACCGTCGTTGCCTGCGGCTTTGCAGATGCTTGGAACTCTTCCGGCTCTTCGGAGTCTCACTCTTGTCATCCCCATGAAATTTGCGCAAATCGTCATCAAGGTTAATGAGGGTCGTCCTACACCGAAGATTTGCTTGCAACATCTAGAGCGCCTAATCATAGACACACCTCCCGATTTCAACGAGATTTTGCAACACATTCAAGCCCCTGTTCTTCAACATCTTCACCTTCGGTCGACAGAACCGCCGTTAAATCGCCCGCACGAAGGCACTGGCGAAGCCCTCCTCCAATTCCTCAAGTCATCGAACCCTCCGATCAAGTTACTAGAACTTCACGACGTAGACATCCGCCGGGATGACTTTGAGCAATGTTTTCTTTCCATGCCTCTCTTGGAGGAGTTACGTCTCCATGAGACAGAGATTTCGAACGAGACATTGCTTTTCCTCCATGGCCCCACGGGTGCATGCCCTCGTCTTAGGCGTCTTGATCTCCGCTGGTGCGAGCAACTGGCTGGTCAAGCCTTAGTGGACCTCGTTCGATCCAGGAATGATCCCAGTGAAAATCAGCGGGGATCTTTCGATCCCATCGAGGAAATCACTGTTATCAACTGCGTGCTTGTAAATGAGTCCAGCGTTTTTGACCTAGCTCATGCTACGGTCTGCAGCGTTGTCGTGAGGAATTTAGAGGATCACTGTCGTACGCACCGCTGTTACCAATGATAGCACCCATTCAAGTACTTACCAATTGGCTAGGCTCTCGTGGTTGTTGCAAAAACAACCGATATAGACAGAGGTTACGGCATCGACATCTACACCAGAACTTGGGATCACCGGAGTGGTCTAACATAAAACTTGTTTTGGATTAACTGAGGCAGTTTCCGCCGCACCAGCCAAGCAAGGCAGGCACGTGACACTGTTCTGCCATTGGCATACAGTCATTTAAATACGTTACACGACACGAAGTATACAGCACGAACTATGGATAGCCGGATTAACAACACAGGGTATACATAACACTCTAATCGAGAGCAGCCACTGGATAAGTCTTATATAACTATGGGTATATTCTGCGCAGCCTAATGTGCGGTCCATGACTTCCTGACCCGAAGCTCACTTGCGGCTGAAGGTGACTGGCAAGGTTACCCCTAAGAACAAACAATGAGTGGATATAAGAGGGAAATACGATCAGATATGCTTACTCTGAACGTGTGTGGGACAAGTGAGGGCTGAACGAGCGTTCTGACCCTTGCGATCCGCCGAAGCTGCCATCCTCTGAATGTTCCCTGATCGTCCCAATGTTAAGCAGTAATTCAACTAAACGGTATACACAACCCACAACTGTATGTGCTGGTGGCGACCACGTCGATCCAGAGAGATTGCTAGCGGGGACGACGATCGCGGAATTACAGATCTGCTGCTTGAAATCGATTATTCGACCATTCATTAAGGGGGAGAAACAACTGACCCATTCGATATGTACTGACCCAAATGAACAACCTTCGGGCGGAAGGTGGCCTCGCTTATATCCGATCCATCATCGGTATAGTTCTCGCCAGTCCTGGGCACAGCCATATCAGTAAGCGACACTTGCCTTACGGCAGACAATAGCGTCCGACTTGCTTATATACAATTCGGCCGTATTCATCAGTCAGCTCGACCGGTGCTTCGTCATACCCATCAGGTTCATCGCCGCCAAAGACACTGAGTAGTATTCGGCGATCAGTCTCAGTATAGATCAAGGGGGAGAATGAGAGGGGGGGGGGATAGGGTGGCTTACCGCTCCAGTTCGTTGCCATATTCGTCGCGGAAGATGACAGTCATACCAGGAGGGACGATGTAGTATGTGCGTTCGGGGTTAGAGCCTTGAACGTGCGACTCGTGCCCGGGTCCTGTTCGACGTCGCTCACGAGGATGTCGAGGGATCTGATGGTATTGCAATCGATCATGACCCTCGACCATTCAGGGCCGTTATCACAACACGCGAAAACACAACGAACCGCGATGCGTTCCCCGTTATCCATCGTCTGGAGCACGTCTGAACGACTGCTCTCAGATGCAGAGGGAAGATTCACGTGTGTCGGCGTCGGGCCCTAAGAAATTTCCTCAGCCAGACACGTCCGCTCTAACGACACACAGATATTCACCTGGAAGGTATGCTGGGATGGCCGTCGGTGCGAAGGACGACGATGCAGACTAGCGCGGACACATGGTGATGGTCGCTGTAGTGGCTTTGAGGAGCGGGATAGCTGCCCTCATATCCGTCCTCGACTTCCTCGCGTAGGTCCAAGCGGGTCACGGTCGCCGTCGCGCGCGCCAGCGACGGGGGCTCCCCTGCAAATTGCTCGAACAGACGGCTGCCGAGCGCGGGCGTGCCATCTCTGTACACGGTGGGCACGGGGCTGGCGGTCCTGGATGAAGTTGTGAACGAATGGGCTGGCACTGGCACCCCTGACCCGCCCGACACATCGCTATGTCGATCGCCATCTTCGGAATAAGAATAGTACGAGGCGTCGCGGTCTCGTGGGTGGTTTGGACGGGGGTAGTGGTCAGAATGCTCCACTTGATACCAAGACTATGTATGTTTACACGGCACGCGTAAAAAAAGAAGAAAAAAAAGTATCGTTAGTTACGATCCGCTGGGGACACAAGGAGAGAAGAGAAACACGGCGAGGTCTCCCGTTCGCGTTCGTACCTGATCATTTGTTGGAAAAGCCTCGGCGTATCGATGGGCGCCAGAGTTGGGAAATGAAGACCCATAAGGTGGGTAGCGTTGCGCTCGACTGCTAGTGTGGGGCTGAGTGTGATGGGCGCGGCGACCGTAGCCTGAGGAGGCGGAGGAAGTGGAGCGAGGCCCGTACATCGAGGCCTGGTCGTGGAGTTCAGAGTCATGCAGATACCTTTCTGTGGGCCTCGGCAATGACGCTGAGCGCGCCCGCCTTGACCTGAACATGTTGAGGAAAGGCATACTGTGGGTTGATGTGGGGGAACCCCTCGCAACCCGCCTGTTTCATATAGTAGCGCGACGACGACTCGTCGATACGCTCGGCCTAGGCCATGAGCCAGCCATGCACGACAGGGGATGCGATCACCTGCCGTGACACGGAGCGCCCCTTACCCTGGCGCGACATCCAAGAATACACAACGGGAACACACGCGGACATCGCATGCCCTGCGACCAATAAAGACAGAGCTTATATCTGGCGAAAGTTTCTCATCAAGGTAATAAGTATGATACAACGCACTATAGAACACAAGTCTGGTCACCGAGTCTGAGCCACTGTCTTGTTTCGCATCACCATTTCACGCTACTTCATCTCTTCACAACGCCTCCCACCACGTTCTTTATCTACTCCAGATTGTGCCTTAATGTGTTTATGACCGCCATGGCTTGCCCAGTTCTGGCAATGGCATCTGCTGTTTGAGAAATGGCAACTGGGTCGAGAATTGACTGGCCGGAGAGGAGGAGCAGCCTCTGGGATAGGGCACTCAGAGTAGCCTCAAGGGCCTTGCCCGAGCCAACAACAATGTTACCCGACGTGGAGTTTGACTGAAACAGATGTGGGATGAAGGATAGTGTCATAGCTTCATTTAGCGGAGATCGTACCTCGGAAAACGCGTGGCTGGAGAAAGTCGGTAATGGCAAATTCGACTCCGGGGACAGAGATGAAGTTACAGGAAATGCAGGGGCGGAGGAGTGTGTGACTTGTGAGATTCTAACAGCAGGCAAAACGGATGCAGCGACCTATGCCATTAACGATCATGAGTTATTGCTTATCACCCATTCTATGACTAAACAGACCGCTGGCATAGCAGGGCTCTCATATGCCTTTTCTTTTCCTTTGGCTGTTGCACTTGACCTCTCCACGAACACGCTAGGCGTGGTAGTCTCTTCCTGTCTTGACGCAGACAGCGTACCAGGTGCCAAAAAATCTAAGTCTTGCGTCCTTGTTTCGGTTTCTGTAACGTAGACAGTTCCGCATACAACACATTCCTGTTGGATATTCCAGCAACTTAGACGTTAGCTTTATTCATGATCACCTCGCAGAAGCACACTTTTCTAGGGTCTTTGTCACGACCGGTTTTCGAAGGCCGGACCAACGGGATACCATAGCAAGTACTTCTTGGACATTCGTCGGCAAGCATGGTCCATCCTCTCAAAAGCCGATTTCCAATTTCCGCTGAGGCAAAGTCTGACTGCTGTCGTCGCCTGATTGACTCTTCTGTCTCCACAGGTAAGGCAAAAGTGGGTGAGTTTGGACCATGAGACTCTTCTGTCGGCGGGGTGAGGGACCGGGAGTAGTGAGTGCTAGATGCGAGACTAGGAGAACGCGAGGAGTGTTGCTGTTCAGGCTGACCAGGGCCCGAATCACGGACTGTTACGAAGTTGGAAAGTTGGGCAAGCGCTGGTGAGGGGAAGCTACTACTCACTACTCCCATCTCCCTCACAGCTAGGACAAAACCAGGTGACTGGATTATGTCCGTCAGGGGAACGCAACAGAGGGATGCGACAACATTCCTCAGCTAGACAAGTTCGGTCGGAGGGTGTCTTCAAGGGTTATGAGGACGACTGCAAGGGAGAATATCTGTTCGCATACCCAACCCTGGAGTAAACGTTTCCCGAAAACATCGGAAATATTGATGACCTTGGACATGGCGAGGAAACCGCACGCGGGCAGTTCTTTAGCGCGTTGAGTTCGAAGTTGGCGGACCGGAGGGACGCGCGCTACGCGCCACGTCTTTCTTGATCAGGTTTCCGCCACGGGTGGTCCGTTCAATTCGATACCTTCTGCTTGGCTCCCAAGCGTCCCTCACACCTCCCTGTCGGAGGACAACTGGATGAATTGGATATTACGATGGCCAGAGATATTTCTGGCAGCCCTTGTCGCCGCCTTTGAAGCATATCGATTCGGCAGCACGACCACTCCCATTGTTAGTCACGCTCACACTCCATGGACGCCTCAGCGGAAACTCGAAATGCGGTGCGTGATAGGTTAGCCGTATATTGTAGCCAGCTGAAGATTCTTCAAAGGAACGAAGTGCGTGAGCTTTGGTATCATGGATATAATAGCTATATGCAGTTCGGTGGGTCCAATGGCCAGTTCATGCTCTCATCAGCACTGACACGTATGCAAAGCCTTTCCACTAGACGAGGTATTGTTTCCTCTATCAACAGCACTAGAAAACCATCTCAATGTGGCATCAGCTGGCTCCCCTATCCTGCCTAGGCCGTGGCCCAGACTGGCATAAGCCGTGAGCTTCATCCTCAACTCTGATATCAGCCGGCGTTCCTCATTTTCGTGGGCACTCTGGGTTCAAGTGACAACTTTGCGCACAATGATGTTGCTGGCAACTTCTCTCTCACGTTGATAGACTCGCTCGACACCCTGGTAGTGCTCAATGACCGGGTTGGGTTCGAGGATGCTGTGCGCAAGATCATCCACTGGGTATCCTTCGATGTCAACACCAAGCCTCAGATTTTTGAGACAAATATCCGTATCCTCGGGGGTTTACTTTCTGGTCACCTCTTCGCTAGCCGAACAGGGCAGCCATTTCATTTGCCATGGTACCGTGGGGAGCTCCTTACCATGGCCCATGACCTGGGAGAGAGGTTTTTACCTGCGTTTTCTACTCCAACCGGCCTGCCCTATGCAAGGGTAAGTGACCTCGGTTTGTTTGGGTTTGTAATTGCGAATCTGTTTCTACAGATAAACCTTCGCCATGGGATTGCTGCAGGTGAAAGCATCGAAACTTGTGAGTCCGGCAGATTCTTGTCCCTGTTCATGCTAGAGCAGGACTTTTCTTCAGGCACTGCCGGTGCAGGATCCCTCATCCTCGAGTTCGCCACTTTGAGTCGGCTTACCGGGGACCCTAGGTTTGAGAAGGCTGCTCATAAGGCCTTTTTTGCCCTCTGGAATCGTCGATCAGATATTGGGCTAGTGGGAAATACGGTCAATGCATGGACTGGGGTTGGTCCGCCTCCCTTTGACTCACATTGCATAGCCCTGACATCTGGGTCTCAGGACTGGATCTATCCACAAATTAGCTCAGTCGGTGCTGGTATTGACTCTTTCCTCGAATACGCTCTCAAGTGGTATATCATCAGTGGTACATACAAGAAGTTCTTTTTTTCAATGTAGTGACTAAAATTTCGCTTGCTAGGCGAACATGAGTTCCTTGACGTATGGAATGAATCATACGCGGCCATCATGCGTTACTCCAGATCGTTAGATGGCCTTTGGGTAAGCTCAGAGGCCCCGCCTCCAATTGTAGATCGTTGGTCTGATGTATTGCAGTATCGACAGGTGCACATGACAACCGGCGAGAAAGCATACAATACCTTGGACTCGTTGTCGGCGTTTTGGCCCGGACTTCAGGTCCTTGCTGGAGATGTCGAAAATGCGATCAAGTCTCACCTGCTTTGTGAGGACTACCTTGTAGATACTTAGCCTAAGTGCTGATCACTATCAGACTGGCAGTTATGGAAGCGGCATGCAGGTATCCCGGAAGTCTGGGACATGAGCTATAGACAAGCTACGTCACTACAATATCCTCTACGTCCCGGTAAGTCCGCTGCGATCCGTTTCATGCGTTTTCAAGAAATTGATACGAAGACAGAGTTCATCGAGTCAACCTGGTATCTATACCGTGTATGTTTCTCGCGGCTTGCGTTGATGCGTCATTAATCGATATGTAGGCGACCCGAGATCCCATGTACCTCGACATCGGAAAGACCGTTTTCTCCGATTTGTTGCTCCGAACAAAGGTCGAATGCGGTATAGCTGGTATTCGAGATTTAAGAAATAATGCCCTCGAGGACAGGATGGAATCGTTTGTCCTTTCGGAGACACTGAAGGTTCGCAAACAGCCGTCTATTCGTTACCTAATTCTTAATTCAAAACATCCAGTATCTTTATTTGTTATTCGACGAAGAGAACCCATTGCACAAAGACGACTCGAACTATGTCTTTTCGACAGAGGGCCACATATTGTCATTAGAACAGAGGTATTTGAAGCACCCGTCAGCCACGGTGCGGCAGCTCCGTCGTGCAGAGAGCCAACAATGCCCTGCCTATGAGCCTCCCTACTTTATCGGCGCGGATGATATGCCAGCGCTCTATGTTGGCATTCGCTCCCGAGCGGACTTTGATTACGCTCGCTTCCTTGTAAGCACAGCGCTTTCGCATGGAGATGAGATATGGTGGCATCCGAATGGTTGGTGTACGGTCCCAGTGGTCGACCTCTACGTGAGTCATCTCTATGGCTCTTGGTCATCTGGAGCTGAGATTTGGCCGATTCCCTCAGACACAGGAGTTCATCCTCTCAATAAATGGCAAGCCAGTGGAGGAGGACACCAGTCCTAGTCTCGACAAGATTTATCCCGTTTCTGATGGTTTCATGGTTCAAAGTATTCACGGCGTTCGGACCCGTATAGTGAGCCGATTAGATGGCAAAGGCTATGATGTTACCAAACGTCGGTCTCCTTTCCGTGACTCGCTACGCTAGCTAGATGCACTTATATCTTCGCACTAGTGGGCCCACATACTGTGCTCACAGGCCAAACGGTATATATCAACGACACCGCACTGCCCATGGCACTTAGTGGTGGTAAAGAGGCACAAGCTGAACGGCGACACCCCGACGTCCAGCTCCGAATCTTTATAGATTTCGTCGACCCAAGCTCATATATCCCGTCTATTGCTGGGATATCCGATGCAGTCTTTATTGCCAGCACCGGGCAGTTTGCAGGCGACCCAACAGTTCCCCATCCGCCAAACGGAAAGGTTCTACGTTTCGGACAAGGAGAGGGCGTCAGGCTAGTCCGAGACCCTGCGAACCCCACTGGGTGCCTGGAATACACGCAGACCTTTGCAGATGAGGCGATTCTCGTGCTCCGCGGCGGGTGCACGTTCCTAGAAAAGCTCATGCGGGCGCACGAAGTGGGAGCCTCGGGTGTTGTGGTCATCAACTACTCCGAGATGGGCATCAATCCATCCGCGAACGTGGAGGACCTCGAGGATGTTGGTGATTCTTTGGACGATGTGGCTGTCGTGGTGCTGCGCGCATCGGACGGGCGCCAAGTTTCAACGATGTTGGATGTGGCAGAGGATCACCACACCGGACGGGTCGTGCTCGTCTTGGAGAGCACGCAGTGCGACACAGCCTCAGTGGAGCAGGAGGCTGCTGAGGAGCATAGTAGAATCGCTGAGAAATCTGTGCTATTCATCAATGGGCACGCCCTGCTCAATACAAAGCTGCTGGTCTAAAAGATCTTCTATGTGGGATACTCTCAGTCTATATCTAGAGGATTCATCTTATTTTATTTTATTCTATTTGAAAGCGCATTGGATTCATAGGTGTTTACTCGTCCAATTGGATGATGGAGTACGATGGGGCGTTGAGTTGAGCCATGCCTCCAAGGAAGGTAATCTCGGCAATGAAGAGATACTGCAGCAATTTGCCGCCCTGCTTCGCTACGAGTTCGCCTGCAGCTGCAGCCGATCCACCTACAACATGCCAGGAGGAAGAAAAGGGTCAACGTAGGTGTTTCTGATCACCTCTCGTGATATCAGTAGACGATGATGCGCACCCGTTGCAATGATGTCGTCGACGATAACGACCGTCTGCCCGGGCGCGATGGCGTCCGCCTGCATCTCGAACACGTCCTGTACGGTGTGCATCCCCACAAGTCAGCCAAACCCACTGACAAAGCTCCGCGCCGTGGCGTCACATAAAATAACGGGTGAACGAGCTCGTACCGTCCCGTACTCCTTCTCGTATGCGGCTTGCACGCATTCACCTGGCAGTTTCCCGCGTTTGCGCACCGGCACAAAGGCGGCGCCGAGCCTGAGCGCGATCACAGGGCCCAGAAGAAAGCCCCGAGCATCGAGCCCAATGACGACATCGATCTTCTTGTTGGGAGAGGTTGGTATAGTATAGCACACGAGATGATGGGTAAGGTGGGTGATGAGGCTCTCGAAGGCCAATGGGTTGCGGAAAAGTGGGAAGATGTCGCAAAAGGCTACACCCTGATAAGACCTTAGTAGGAAAAAGCTGTGTTTGCATCCGCTCTTTTACACCCTGCGTACCTTTCTGGGAAAGTCCTTGTAATTCTTGAGGAACGTTTTGATGTATTCGACGTCAGACATCGTTCTTCAGGACCTCAAAGGGGTTGGCTAGCCACGGCACAACGTAGACAAATTTTCAAACTCAAACTCATTCAACCTCCTTATCAATTAGAGGCGGTGTATCATGGGGCTCATAGATTGCTGATACCCTTGCTGTGTGAGAGGGAAAAGTATGGCAATACAAAGGCGAGTAAAAAAGGCGTGATATTGTAGTCCTAGACAGATTCAAGAACTTCTGGCTCCTTGAAGTCCCTCACCACCCGTGTACCTGTCTCCTATAGAGAAGGTAAGCCGCAGAACGAAATAAAATGGCTAAGCCAGAACGTACGTCTGTTGACTCGCCGTGAAGTTCGAGTAGTTTTGATACGTCAAACTTCGGTGCTTTCAGGATCTTCGCCTTGTGGACATATACGTTCTGTAGAGGATAGATGCTCCGTGCTGCCTTCTCGATCTCCCTTCCAATCGCCTCGGGTACGAATTTTTGTACCAACTCCTTCAAGTCACAGCTTGTTGCCTCCCGTGTCATGATCTCAAACATCTTCTTCCGGATCTCCCGGATCTGACTCGTCTGGGCATACGTCGTCTTACGCACTTGCGATTGGCGGCGCTTCGTGAATCCGATGGCAAAGAGGCGGAGGAGGTAGCCATCCGTCGTCTTGACGTCAACATGCGCCTCAATGAGAGTTTGCCATTTGCGCACAAGGGAGCGGAGCTTGTCAGAGGTGAAGGACATGCCATGGAAGTTGGTAAGGCAGTTCTTTCCCTGGACCTCATCGATGCGGAGCTTAATCTTCCGGAAAGACTGCTCCTCATCCTTGTTGAGGTCTCCAAGGGAGACCTCGATAATGCGACCCTTGAGTGAGTCATTTGCATTTTCTTTACGATGTCAGAATGTGGATCGTTGAAGAAAGTGGCCCGACATACTCAATCCTTGAGAGCGATTCACAAGAGTCTTGCCCACATTCTTTACTTCGAAGATTGATGGAGCCTTGATGTCATACCAGTCTGAGAGATCCATTAACATAAGAGCTATCGATGGAATGGAGTGGACTCGTACCCTTGCGGGAGAAAGGGTCGACGACCTTTTTCTTGATACCCTTCTTACCCTTGGACAATCGCTTGTTCTACCATGATAGAGCGGTGTCAGATTCGGTATTCGCAGCATGCTACTCTAATACGCACTTTTCCTACAGCCATGATTGAGGATTAAAGGAGGGCGAAGGAGACCGTTTAGGCCGAGCCTTGTTTTGAGATATCCGAGCTTCAACTCGTGTGCGCGTGTTTTGTTGGGTTGTCCTGTAACGACCTGTGGCTTTTGTGGCTTCGAACCTTGTTTACACAACTACACAGCCCATTCCCACACCCTAATGACCTCTCCCTCTGCCTCTCCCTCCACTCTCACTCGGCCTCAGTTTGAACAGGCTTGTAAGGCGCTCATCGCCAAACATGCAGACTCCAAGTCTTCCGATTTGAATGCTGCCGGACTGAAAGGATGGTTGTGGGCAGAGCATCCAGTGTGCACACTATCATCAACGCCTTGTTCTTGCTCTAATATTGTTCTCAGACGGTCCCAGGGTTTGGCTACATGACACGCACAGTCTTAGTACAAGGCCGCGGTCAAAATAGAGACAGGGACCTGTTAGAAGACGATGCTCTTGAGTCAGGAGAAATCATAGAAGACCCTGCCCTGGCGCCTGACGCTTCATCGGGATTTCTTACTTGCGGCCAAAGTATTGTTTTTTCCCCGACGTTTCAGGTCCCGGTGTTCTACTTCACACTCCATGACCCCCGTGCGTAACGTTCGAAATAGGAAAGGATTCTTTCTCAAAAGAGAGCCAATGCAGGTGGTTCCCCGCTCATGCTGGAAGAGATTATGAATTCGAGCCTACTACGTCGCCATGCGCTGCCTGAAACTCAAGTGACACCATTTGCGTTGGTACAACCAGATGCGCTATTTCCATTGCTGTCGCAAGGAGATCACCCCACATTGGCAACGCCGGCATGGTTTATTCATCCGTGTGGAACGGAGTGTGCTATGGGCGAGTTGATCGGGGAAAAGAACGCCGAGGGTATGCCCGATGTTGTAAGCGACAAGTGGTTGAACTGGCTGGAGACGTGGTTCATGATACTCGGGAACATTGTCGAGTTTTGAAGTGTGTACCTTGTGATATTTGTCGGGTCTTAGCAATAGCCAGCACCGTTGCTCGGTATTAGTATAAAAACGGATGTAGAAGTGAATACAGCTGTACAGTCCAGTTCAGTTCTCTCCAGGTTAATCGGCAGCGCTTGTCGAGTTGGGTGAGTGACATCCCGTCCGTCGTACGATTAAAAGCCGGACTCGCCTCTGATGCGATCATATCCGGGATGGTCGCATTTCATTCATCAGTCTCTCCTGATTACAGATTCGCATAAAAGGTACCCAACACAATGCTCCTTTCTCGTCTCTCCGTCATCACTCGTCGTTCTTCTTCTCATTTGTTCTCGTTCCCCCGCATCACCCGCTCAATGGTACGCTGGTCCTACTCCTCCTTCCTGTATCACAGTGTCCAGACCTTCCGCAAATAGTCTTATAACGGACCGCACGAAGTCGTTATTGTTGCTGCTGCCCGTACCCCTGTCGGCTCCTTCAATGGTGCCCTCAAGTCCCTCACCGCACCCGAACTCGGCGTCATTGCCCTCAAGCGCGCCTTCGAGCAGTCCAACGTTGACCCCGCGACCGTAGAGGAGATCTTCTTTGGTAACGTTATACAGGCTGGCGTTGGCCAGTCCCCCGCACGACAGGTAGCGCTCGGCGCTGGTATGTCAGTTACTTCTGATGCAACCACCATCAACAAAGTCTGCGCGAGCGGTCTCAAGACCATCATTCTCGCGTCCCAGTCGATTGCCTCAGGTTATAAAAGCGTAGTTGCTGCTGGTGGTATGGAGAGTATGAGCAATGCTCCGTAAGTCGCCCCGCGTGTGAGCTCGTTATCAGGCGAAAGCTTATGCAAATCCATGCTAGCTTCCTCCTCCCCCGACAGAACCCCGCCTTTGGTAAGATCGAGACCAAGGACTCGCTAGAGAATGACGGTCTTCTCGATGCGTATGATAAGGTCGCAATGGGCAACTGCGCCGAACTGTGTGCTGAGAGGCACGAAATCTCCCGCGAGTCCCTCGATGCACATGCCATCGAATCGTACAGGCGCGCGGAACGTGCATGGAAGGGGGGTGCATTTGACGCGGAGGTGGTTCCCGTCGTCATCAAGGGCAAGAAGGGCGACACAGTGGTGAAAGAAGACGAGGAGTACAAGAAGGTCATCTACGAGAAAATTCCGACGCTTAAGTCTGCGTTCAAGCAAGGCGGTCGGATTACCGCCGCCAACTCATCCAGCATCAATGATGGGGCATCGGCTTTGATTTTGATGTCAGCGGAGAAGGCGAAAGAGCTCGGTGTCAAGCCATTGGCCAAGGTTATTTGTGAGCCATCCAAGCAGATCGACTAAGTTTTTGGGATGTTGACATGTATGCAGCATATGCTGACGGTGGCGTGGAGCCTAAACACTTCCCCGAGGCACCCACCGTCGCGCTTCCCATTGCTCTGGAGAGGGCTGGCTTGAAGCCAGAAAACATCGCTGCGTGGGAGGTCAATGAGGCGTTCTCCGTCGTCGTCCGCATTGTCGAGAAGGTCCTGGGGGTTGATCCTTCGAAGATCAACGTTCATGGGTGCGCCAGGTTCATTTTGTGCCGCTTGTTTCCAGGGTCTAATGATGTGCTTAGTGGTGCCGTTGCGCTCGGCCATGCTATCGGCAACTCAGGTTCCCGCATCATTGTATCCTTGGTCCACGCACTTAAGTCTGGCGAGTACGGTGCTGCTGGTATCTGCAATGGGGTTCGTTATTCTAGGTTTCCCTTTTTGCTTACCAGGACTTACATTGAGACTTCAGGGTGGCGCAGCTTCTGCCCTCATCATCCAAAGGCTATAAAAGCAGCATTGAGGAATCCCGCGTCCCGTCCCATCCTTGCATCGTGCAATTGCAGTCATCCTTTGTAATCATCCTAGAGTCTTTTCTTTGAATATAACATTACACCTTTGCTCAACCTTGCCCCGTCCTTGATCATCGAACAGTGGCTGTGTGACGATATAGACCGTCAACGCGTCACTCTTCAAAGCTAAGGCCTAGCTCGGATAGGTCTGTCGCCGATTAGGACGACCGGACGACCAGATCTTGGTACACGGGCCGAGGTATGAGATCGATGTGATGCTGTTTGACGTGACATTATAAACAGTGCAGTGGTATGATTACTTCTTGTTGCTCCGTCTCAAGGGATTCTTGGTGTTCGTGCTTGTGCTTCTGACACGTGCGTCCGTCCTCGCATGCCAGTACCCCCTCAGACGGTGGGGGTCAGGGTCAGAGGTACAATGTTTCAGCTATAGAGTCATTCATCATTGATGACGAGGAGTGTTTCTACGAGCGAGTCTGCAGGCAAGAACAGAGCTGAAGAGGTCAAGGATGTGGACTGACCTGTAACCTGGCTGGTTATTTTGACGACGAGGCTGGATGATGTATCGAGGGGCTCGGACGCCCCAGGCCGTTGGCAAACTTGATTTTCCACACCAGTGACCGGGACGTGGGTACAGTCTGGTCAGTCAATAACCTCATTTGTGGATTATTCTGATAGATGTGTCACACAACAAGCGGAAACCTCGAACTAGAAATTTTCGGTTATACTAATACCTCAAGTCGAGATTGAGACTAGGGCAGACTGATTCTATCAACACCTGGGGGTCATCACCGTGACTGGTCATCCGCCATCTGCGGCCGGAACATCACGATGTGGAGGTCCCAAAGGAACGTTACAATAATCTCCCATCAGCTCGTCACCGGGCCACAGCTAGATCGATTTGGGGTGGACGCATGATCCGACATTGTTTCGGCTGCCACCGTGCAAGTCATACCACACATGATACCAGTGGCCATAAGAAGAGACCCGGGGACGCGCTAGTGAATCACTACTTTGGGTCTCATTAAACTTGTTGGACAGTGGACATCGTAGCCGTCAGCGTAGACAGCATGATCGTTAAGAGAATTTCTCCTTGAGAGACGTGCATAATCTGGCGAATACACAGTCTGCCAGGATGACCAGCTATCACGTGTTCTGCTGTTACCCAGTAATTCACAAGCGCCCCAGCACGAGTGCTAAGAGTAAGCGTTCGAGGAACTGGAATCTTCCTTTCAAGAGCCTACTCCTCGCGTACAGTCCCTGACAGCATGATGTTGCATAACAGACGGGCACTAGTGCAATATGCCCGCGAAATCATACTGGCACCATCCACCAAGCACGGTGTGGTAGTGCGCGATCCTCATTGGAGAGGACTCTGAGACCGATGGCTGTGACTCTGATTTATGTGACTTCTGTCATGTGACTTGGGGTTGGCGTTTTGCGTTTTGACCATCATCTCCACCTGACTGAGTTTCTTACTTGATTTTGCGTATTCATCAAAGGTTGGAATGACACACTTTGTGCTGGCAACATCACTTTGAAGCGAGGGCTAGCCAGGGCTAATCCTGTACTGCTCTGATGATCAACATAATGCTAGTGGTGTATCGATCACCGTCTTCGGAGTGTACACCCTAACCTTATGAGCTAAACATCTTCTCGGGGGACATCCCGTCCTCCAAGTTTGTACCTTTGCTTCTAACAATGATCATCGAAGATATCCCTTCGGAATATGGAGGATGATCTGTCTTTGCGTTCACCTATTGACAGCAAACACGAGAAGCACGGTGTTTCAGTTCAATCACAGCACCTATCGTCGGTAGTGGTGATGGAAACGAGGAACCAAGGCTTGTGGGGAAGGAACGGCAGACATACGTTGTAATGGGTATAGGCTTTGCCTGAGGGATCGCTTGTAGATCGCCTATTGCTGAACTAGATCGACAAGGCTGTGGCGTGGTGACATACTGCCTGCTAGCAGCAAGTATTTACACACGCAAGGGGCTCTCAGAATCACCTAGAGACAAGATGTTGTACAAGGTGAGCTCCCGTCGGCCTGTGCATTTGTGGCTGACTATGGCTGGCACCAGGCCAGACAACTTGAGGTTGCGCTCCGTACTGTCCCAATTCACTGCTGACCTTGACTCTGTTCAGCTTAATAATCTTGTGTCTATGACACTCTTCTCTCTACTCAGGTCTCTTTGGTTGTGTGGTACAGATGCCTTCTGGCGGGCGACCTCCAACAAAAATACACCTACCCTTCACGTTCAGTTCATCTTACATGGCAGTTCCCGAGTTGTTTTCCAGAAGTTTCTGGGGTCGAAGTAGTGGAGGGGTGCCTAAGTGCGCCACTGACAAGCCGCCCAAAGATAACGACCCTCCCCAGGGGTCGATATTACCGTGCGGGAGTTATGCTCATGGTACAATGCTCTTGCGGCTCATTCGGCTCATACTTGGCGTTAAGGTTCTTGATGGCTGGGAGCATGGTTGTCTGGCTGTTGGAGTGCTCACAAAGCACAATCAGCCTGAATCAGGCATGTGCGAGTCCCACACCTATCTTGATCCTTATCACCATCCACACCGTCCAAGTTAGGTGGTTCACATGTTTGTGCCTCGATCAGGCGACCCGTACCTCCTGCTCAGGCTTTACGTTATAGTACACGTGCCCTGTATAGTTACAGCATCCCCGAAACGCTGCCACCACTCCACCAGTATATCCGGGAGGTGGTAGATTATGCCACTAAAATAGCTACTCAGACTCGTAAGATGTGATGGTGCTCATGTATGTCATCTATGATAATGGTGTTGAACTTGAGCGCGGATCGGAGCGTCGGAGCGCCGGAACGGATCGGGCTCGCGTAGATAAAAGGACATACATATACCGTAGTACTTAGCACACAGTATATAGACAAATACTCAGACACTGTACGCGGGGACTACGCCACCCGTGTATCACTCTACTAGTAGCTAGTTCATGTAGTTTACTAGCTTATACCACATCCTTGGGGCCTAAAGGCCGCACGTACATAAATACAGACCCGTAGAATAGCCGTCACCTCAGCTATCGCGCCGTACGCGCGAGACTGAGTATTATTGTCCCTACAGGACAATACGCGCGCGTCCGCGGTTCCTCACCTAACACTTGAGTTTGCAACAAATGGTCATCACGCTGCTCCGTACAGGATCATTTTTCAGTTTTTTGCGACCTTGCTATGCTCTTCGACACTGCATTGGTGTGCTAGTCTGAGTACCAGACGCTCTTTTATCCGAACCACTGCCAATGGATGAGGTTTTGTGCCCGAGCGAGCCCGTGGAGCAGATGGAGGACAACATGTTGGAAAAACGAGGCGCACGCGCCCAGGAGAACGAATGGGATTGCCGGTTGGGAGAGTGGGCAAACGCGCACCCTTCCCAGACAGTAAGTACAAGAACATTTATACTACTCAAGAACTGTCAGTGAGGAGGGAACGAGATTGGTAGAGTGCTAAAATAATGCGAAACTAAGACGAGCCGCGCAAGGTCGATTTCAACACAACAGCCTGAATGGGTGCAGATGTCCGAACCTGATTTCTTGTCCTGCGTGGATGCAAAAGAATTTGTCCCAACAAGCAGACATTCGTTCTGTCCTCGCTTGGAGGTGATATTGTGGCTGGAAACTCTACATTGTGACGAAATGGATGGATTAGTGTCGACGGCCATCAGTTCCCGTTCCCTGGATCTATCGGTATGACATCATACTGGTCAATTGCTTGCCATTTCTGGCCATTGATTGGTACTGCCTCATTACTATGGTCTCTCCACCTCCATCCAGGTCCGCGGCACTAAATGCATCGAACATTCAGTTGCTCGCTACTCCACATGGGAAACTTCGAGTGCAAGAATTCGTTGCGTCCCAAGCCAGGTACGCGAAGGCTCAAGCAAATGAGGGCCGCGCTGTCCGTGCGTCCTGGGACATCAGCACGCCCGAGAGAGATAAGATGCGCTTACACCAGCTATCTGCCGGCTTCGAGACGCCCGTGCTCAGGCCTCGAGGAGCTCCAATTCCAGCGGAGCCTAATCATCGCCCTGCATCCCCGCCTCGTTCAAAGTCACCTGGCAACAAACCAACTACTACTAGTACGCATTCGCCGGGAGTCAAGAAGGCTAAAGCCACCTCAGCTGTTCGAGAAGCAACCTCTCCAAAAAAGCAGAAAAAATCAGGAGATAACTCTACGGCGAAGAGGTTAAGAACATCAAATACGGCTTGCAAGGAGCGGCGCCATGCGCGGAGTGATACTGACGATGAGCACTTAGCGAGTATGTCTTCCCTTTTCTTCTCTATTGTGAACCGAAATTTATACATGTAACAGGGCTTTCAGAGCGACGAGAGCGCAAGCGCGCGAGGCGGGAGATTATGAACCCACGAGAAGTCAAGGTAGACACAAGAGGAGAGAAAGAAAACAGGAACGATGAGAGGAAGGGGTCTAATGACAAGAAGAAACACAAGATCCCTGCTGGTCTCGCATTGATGCATGGGTTTTCCTCCACCAGCGTTGGAAAAAGTAGACTTACCGTGCGCACAAGCTTGTCAATTGTTGGAGTGTCGCCTTATCCAACCCCGCGTAGATTGAACCACCGCCAAATTTCGGCGTGTTTAACAAAGGCAGAGCCTCCGCGAAGATAAAAGTGGACGAATTGAAGCGCACTGAGAACAGAAGTATGTCCGACAGTAACGTTTGGATCATCAGGCTCTCATTAACGTGTCGACAAGGATTCCCTTCTCGTATCTTCTCTGAAGATCGATTCCTTGACTCGAGACCTTCTAAGTTACTGGAAGAGCGTCCCCTCGACTCCGAAACATCACCAAGCGGTAACACCAATCATGCGCCGTCATCTCCAGTCAAAATAAAGAAATCGGCTGCTGTTCAAACCAGGGAAACTCCAATGAAGATGAAGAGGACCATTAGGCGATACCGGCCTGTCGCATCTACGCAGTGTGACAGTGAGGTGGCTAATACTGATACAAGCAGGGCTGCCAGCGGGCAGCGAACCAAACCGACTAACCAGGCTGAGCCGATGAATTCAAAATCACGAGCACGGTCAGAGGCTTGGGTTATCGAACAGGACGGTTTCAGTTTGCCTAGCACAATCTCTGAGGTCTCTATCGCCTCTGTGAAGAGCAAACCCGAAACTGCACTCCTTGATGTCCGGGCCACAGCTTGGAGCAGATTTCTTAAGAACGACTTACTTGACGAGAAAGTACAACTCCCCCAGGAGCACCACAAGAATCCTCAGGCTATTTCTACTCTGCCCGATACAACCGTCGTTCGGGAGGCCGGCTCAAATGCGCACCTCGGACTCGAGGAACAGGCCACTCTTGGTCCTTGGGAGTCGGCTTCCCAGGTTGCGCGAAGCACTCTACATCCCCAGGAACAGAGATCCGCGAATTCCAGGTACTTTGTATTGCCACATGGTGGCGAGTCAAGGATTACTCAACCCATCATACACCTGGCGAAAAAGTCTTCTGGCCGGCCAGTTGGCACTAACGATGCATGTTCCAACAACGTTGGTGACACGACTATTGATGAACCTCTTGTCTACGGGGAAACTAGTGTCGACCATCAAGGTGGAGATCTGTTACCCGTCTCTGTTCTAGCGAATGCATCACCTGCAACAACGGGCTTCGCTTTCCCCGAGGAGGGAGTTTCCGTGCTTCAGCCTTCTTCACTCGATTCAGTAGACCGTGCCCTCCTTCTCGAAATTCCTGGGATCACCCACCGTTCGCGAGTTCGGAGAAGGTCAATGCAGTGGCGTGAGTTCATTCCAGAGAATATGTTATATCATCAGTACGGCTTGGACCCCACCGACAGCCAGTGCGAGGATTGGGGACCATTTATACACGATCACGGTCACAGTCACAGTAAACCTGCGGACGCCAGTAATTTTCTGGGAGATTCCACTGCTCCTGGTAATATGCATGATGACACACTAAGCTTCCGCGGAGAAGATTACACCGAAGGGTTGGAGGGGGGTAGCGAAGATCAAGCTGGGCGCAACGAGTATTTTCCAGTCACTAACTCCGATTTGCCAGAGTTTGCGAGTGATGTGGCGCACATCCCGCTGAACTACGATTGCCGAGATGGAGTACCGTTCTTTGTAGGTAAAGAAGACACGGACTACGAGAGGGTCATCGAGAACGAGGAGGACTGTACCGGCATCGATTCAGTCTCCATACCATCCGCCGACTGGAGCGCTTTGCCGGAAGGTGACGCCGATAACATCCACCTTTGGGGTGATGAAGCGTGGCCGCGGGGAGAAGCTGTCGGGGGAAATACTTTGCAAGAAGGATGCTCTCAGCTGACCACCGTCCAAAAAGTAGAACAGGATGTTGCCAGGAAGCTCAAGGGCCATTGGTTTCCGCTCAAATTTTGACCATATTAATTAATGTAGTCATATGAAGTAGACAGCCAGATTTGTGTGGCGCAGGATGCCCATAGGACGCAGTCACAAAGCTGAAATTGCCAGATGCACGGGTGATGGTACGAGTAGGGTCTAGACATTCGCCGGTTCAGCGGTTCAGCGTGTGTAGGTGGGTGTAATTTCACGACACGAGGCCGGGGATTACCGGGATGTGAAACTTCTAACTTCCGTTATACAAACGTTGGCGAAGCGAAAACTGGTCTTGCTTGATCGCTTGTACGTCGATGTGCAGAGTCTAGCCCTCTTGTCCCTGATGTCGACATATCCCTGCCGAGAAGCGCGATAAGACCCTGTCAGTAAGGGACATGCAGTACCGACTGTACCGCATCCCGAGGATCATAGTCATAGGAACACTCTAATTTTCACCCATACGTACACCCTGTCGCGCTCTCGTCACTGAGCTTTTTCTCGCTAATGCGTCCTTTCTCCTAGCTTGATACTCCGTAATCTTTTCTGGCCTTGATTGAGACAACTCCGGCACAATTCGTAAGTGGCGGCGAATGGGAACAAAAGGGGAAAAGAAAAATTTGAGTGATGACGCATCCCTGGATTCGGATCGGCGTACTGTATGATGCTGGACTATCGGCCTTGTTCTAATCAATCACCTCACCCACGAACGTTGGCAGGGAAGGCAAGAGGTTTTCATATTGTTTTTGTATGGTATGTTTTTTTTTTTCGGGGGGTGCGTTGTTACCATCACAAACTCGTACATCAACCACCACCTCCCTCTCTCGGACAAATGGAAAACCACCGAGGTGCGCGATCATGATGATGTTTGAAATTCGGTTCTTTCCCTCCCATCATTGTTCCCCCCATATGGTCTTGTCTGACAGACAGGCTTCCGCCACCACTTCCTGACCTGGCGGACGCGCACGTCCGCCCCGCAGGGTCGGGAGAGACATGTCTGTTCTGGGAACATTGCGCTTGTCTACTCATTTGCGATCCACACGGGTCACTCCGATCCCCGACAGGAAAAAAAGAGGAAATCCCTTCCTATAGCGATAGATGGGTTCGCTTCTCGCCTTGGTCACTTTCTTCCCTTCGCGCGTTCGTATATTCCCTTTTTTTTCCTTTCCGCGGCCGTAAAGGGACTTTATCCCCAAGAAGAAACGTTTGTCTCTGTATGGCACAACATATCATATCTGATTCGAGTCGGACACACCCCACGCCACTGGGCGCCCCCCAGCTGGGGGGGCCTAGGTTAAAACTTTCTTCCCCCCTCCCCTCCCCTTTCCAGACACACACGCCATTGTCTGGAGATTTTCGACGGACGTTGTGTCTGCGTGTCGCACGTGCTAATATGCCATATCCACTCGTACCTGTGATGCATTGTTGACGCACGACCGGAGGCGAGTCCCTCCCTTTGTCGCCTAGCACGTCCCTCCGAAATTTTAAAGCTTCTTTGCCCCTCATTCAGACGACCGTTTGACCCACTCTTGACGCCCAATCGTTCTGGATTCGCCGGAAAGTGTCTCTTTGGTAGTACTCATTGTCTTCATTGTCTTCGTTGTACGTGAACAAGGCCTCGTGTTGTCCCTAGTGAGGTCCTACCATGGAAGTTCAGGCCCTAAAGAGGGCACGAGGCAGATAAGAAGGCACTCTTACACGCTCATATCGGTGGGAGTATCAGCGAAGAAGCTCACAATGTTTCGTCATCTTAGTAAGTACGTTCGTAATTCGGTTGCTACCGCGGCTACATCACGTTACAAACAACACAGCTCGGGGTGGGTCTGGTCGTAGTTAGATAAGTGTAAAATAGAGTAAGGTAAGGGAAGACTCTTCAACAGGTAGGTAGGATCATTAGGACGCGATGCTCAGCACTGAGTGAATGGGCAGACGGGGACTCCTGGCCGCGCGATATGGGGAAAGATTGTGCCTGCGGTGGCAACTGCGCGTGGGCGGCGCGCCGAGATCGTAGTTTGGAAGTTGCCGTCCGAGGCGGCGGCGCGGGAAGTGGCCGGGTATGATAAGATGAAAAAGAGAAGACTTCAAATCCTACTCAGCAAGGTCAAATGCGACGGACACGCGACAATTTGGTATCGAAGCTCGGGCGAGAATAGTTTTGGCGTAATCATGCGCGGCATGGTCCCTGACCCGTGATGGAAAAAACAAAACGGATTGGCACCGAGCTCATCAAACGCGAATCCCATTCTTGTACTTAGGCCGGCCGCGACTATCAACCGGATGACCGTACTGGTCTGTATAACGGTTGCTCCCAAGGCCGAAGAAGTTGAGAATGCGTTCGCCCAGCGTTGGGGAATGGTGGGCGGCACTGCGCACATAAGTCACGCCCGTTTGGTGGCGAGGCGAGCTATACTAAAGTCAAGTCGAATGAGTGAGTGAACACGGTCAATATGGGACGAGGGAAACACGTACATGATGAGTGCTGGGACGGTGGTGTCTGTGGCCGGTGGAGCTATGGGAACGGCGGTGGCTGGAATGATGGCCATGGTGAGAACGGTGGTGGGAATGACTGTGACGAGGCCGACTGTGGCTGCGGCTCCTCCTCCCAGTAACTGATGGGGGAACGTAATAGGTCGCACTGCGTGCAATGCCAGGAGTATAAGGTGTAGCAAGGTTGGTGTAACCGGAGTACGGGGTACCCGGATATCCGTAAGATGGTTGGGTGAAAGAGTAAGCGCGGCCGCGCATGGGTGGAGTGGAGGGGACGAAGTAGGCCATGGCGGGGAATTGAAAGGTTGGGTTGGGTTGTTGAAGGAGTTGATGAGTGGCTGTTGGGGAGGATGGGAGTGAGCGTCCTTTATAGTATCCAGTGGTGGCAGAGTCACATAATAAACTCCATCTCAGATCCACATGGCACGCGCCACACTCCCGGCCACCTCCCATCTCGTCACGCCCCCTGCGCTCGAGAGCCACTTGGCGCTCCCCGCTCCCTCTTTTTTCTTTTTCTCTGCCGCCCCCACCAATGATGGTAGCTCTTACATCTTTGCTTCAAAAGGTGTGTTCGTCGCTCTTGGAGACACCCACACGTGTGTCCCTCCTTTGTTCAGCGTTGTGTCTCCAAGCCAATTGATGCTTGCGGAGCGCTGCTCCGTCACGGTGTTCCCACATCTCGACTGACAGGTGCTACCAAGTGCGGTGCTGCGGTGCTCATCGGTGCATTCCCCCCAAACTCTACATTTGTCTCGATCCCACACCGCCTCTCGCCGCCCTTGCCCTTGATCCCGCCAGACGCATATGCGCAGTTCCGCTCATTTCCTAAAATAGTCCCTCGGGCATGCCACGGACCGCCCGCATTGCGCTCCACTTCCAACTACGTCTGGACAGCCACGCCACCGATATATGGCGGTGATGATATCCACCAATATCCACCCGCACCGCCCTCCCGGATGCCATATCCATCCCATTCAAGGAATCATCATGGTCTGACGACAGGGGCCACGCTCGCTGGGCTGCGCGTCCCACACATGAAAGTGTTTCACGGATCGGCATGTTTTGCAAATTTGGTGCGTACATCGCCTCTTTGTGGCTGATTTATTGTTCTTGTTCTAGCCACAGATGCGTGTCCTCCGGCTTCCCAGGACGGTCTTTTACCGGGTGTCGGATCTCGGGCCTCATTCTTTCAAAGTAGTATAACATTTCTCGCGGTGGGACTGGCGCGTGTTTTCTTCGTTGCTCACTTACTCCATTCCTCAAGGCCTCAACGGCCTTAACTTTCCGCGCCCGATCGTGGTCCCACGTCACGTTCACAGCACGCGGTACCGAATCAAGCTCCTTGCGCAGGTGTCATGTCGTATTGGCTACTGCATAAATAATTGGACCAGGTGATGGTGGAGCCCACCACTAGGGCTGTATTTACTGGGAGCCATCACGGGACGCATAAATGTCCGGAATTGTCCTTGATACATCAAGATACACTGCTATCTAAGATGCTCGGCCGGAACAGCAGTTCCGCATCCCCTATACAGAGACATCGTGATTGTCAGATCGTGGGCGGGATGACCACCAACCCTTCTCACTCCATCTCCGCGAAGTCGCCCTCGTCGAGATCACGGGGCTAAATGATATATGAAATCCAAGTCACGTGTCAGCATACAAATTAGAGCGAATAGTTGAGGATTGTCGTCCACGCAGTCCCAGGAGAGTGGGGCGGTAGGAAGATATGGCGGCGGACAGGCGGACAATGAACGGCACATCGAGATGGGCGTCAGCAAAGGTGGGTGCATGGGTGGCAATTGGGAATGCGGTCATTTGGGACCCAATGAAGAAGTGAATGGAACGGAATCCACGCTTGTCCTTCCATGATGCCGAGCAGAGTCGCAGAAAGAGGGGAATAGACCAGCGAGGCACCCACCTCTTTGGGTTCCTCATCCTCTCCATACTGCATTGTGTAGTCGATATGGCTCAACATATTCTCGATAGAATTCGGGTTCGTCAGATCAAGTGGAAGAAACGTCACCAGCGGATGGTCTTCAATCTGCTCGTCACGTCATGTGAAACCGCGTCAGAAAAGCGCTTCATTTCCAAGAGATGAACTCAATGTAAAGTGGAATCGAGTTGCCGTTATGCACAGGAATAGACACGGTGATGGCGAACGAGAAAAAAAAAAAAGGGGGGGACAGAGGACGCATTCCCCTTGGGGATCTTGCGAGGTTTTTGCGAGAGAAAGTCATGATTGGCGCAACAAAGCAACGCGGACAAGCACAACATTTCGCGTTTGTTCGCAGATCAGCGTTCACACCCACGCCCACAACACAGACACAGAAGAGGCAGTTCAAACCGTGTGTCCCAGGTGGCAACATGACTTACCAATTGCACAAGAGCCTGATTCAGTGCGTGAAAACGCGGATTGATACTATTCACTTCATGCCCGCTACCGTGAGGCGCAGACAACAAAAGAGGGTCTGGGTCCAAGTACCTGACAGACACCACATGCATCGGTGAGCAAGAGAGAAGACAACAAATGCAGTCAAAAGTGTGACGAAAACGGACACGAGACGGCGAGGGTGCGGAAATGAAAGAAGAGAAGGATATCAGGGTAGGCACGAGTTCCGATAACTCGGGGAAATTTATACCACGTGTATATGACGAGGGAATAGCAGCTTACTGTGCGATATTCCGACGTGTACGAAGGCCATTGCGTCCCCCACCAGCAGGATCGTCGGGGTTAGGCAGGACAAGATCCATTTTTGACATCACGTTAATCCACGGGATCTCGAGATTGACCATGGCAGACATGGCTGATAAGACACCGCTATATGTCATAAGCCAGTGCTATCAGTTATAGATAGCCTAGAAATGCGGGATTGGCGGAGTTAGGGCAGAGGGTGTAGAACCGCGGGAATATCTGTACTGCACAGGCGCGGGAAAGCGACCAGCTGTCTGCTCAAGGAAGAGATGATGTGCATTCGAAGAGTGTGACGTCGCCATAAGTTGCGCCGTCAGCGAAATGAACATATACAAGACGCTGTGCAGGCAAGAAGAGAGAAGTAAACTGGATGACACACCTGAAGAACTTGTACTTGTCCTCCATGAACTGGGATTCAAGAAGATAGACTGCGGAAGTACGCATGCCGAGCCGTTGCAGGTTTCTCACGAGGGTGGGAAGGAACGGGTGGTGCGTATAGAGCTCTATCTGGCCTGCAGGAGGACACGCGGGCTACGAGTCAGCGTCATGGATGGGCCCAGGCGCGCTACACATGGCAAAAAAAAAAACCGGTTGAAACATGAGGACACGCACGACGTACCCGGGCAATCGATGATAAGGTAGTCGTCTTCGTATTCCCCGACTTCCTCCTCAAGCCAGTCCATATTCTTCAGGAGGTATCTGAGCGCCCATAGAAATATTCGGCTTCACCGCTCAGGATGCGTGCAAGGGACGCTCACGTACTCGAAACAGTAGATGAGCCCACCATTCGGCCCATAGCCGAGCTCGCTCATCACGTCTTCTACCGATATGAGGTCCTTGATATCAATGGACGGCGCGTACTCAAAGCTGTCGGGTGCCGCGGCAGGATCGAGGTTTACAAGATGGCCGGTACGCTTGGAGGTGTGGAGGTGTGTCATAAGTGAGGCACAAAAAGTAGATTTTCCAGCGCCGGCTGGGCCTGTAACGAGAACTGCATAGCGCATTTTTACAGAGCTGGAAGGCTGAATCCCAACGAAGAGTTATCAACTGGAGTCGTCGCGTTCGCTAAGCAGCGTTCGGGCCCGGCATCCGCGTTACCGTACACGGGCACGGAAGAGACTCCCCATCATTCGATCTCCGACCCACAACCGCCGTGATCGTGTGTGCCCGTCCTCGGCCGCGTCTTGGCCACCCGGGGTCCTCGCAAGTACCACCTCACTCATCATCATCATGTCAAAGCCACCACTCTTCCCTGAGCAATCAGCTTCGGGTATCGCGATCGATCCTCGCACATTGGACCGTGTCATTCCGGAATCGCGACGAGCCGATGGATCGTACGCCAACCTCCCACATCTTCATCTAACCTCGCATCGATTGACAAAACTACGCCAAATTACCATCCCCCCTCTCCCCACAGCGTGCGCAAAGAGCGCAAGATCCGCCCCGGATTTACGCCTCAGGAAGACGTTGCGCGATTTCGTAGTACCCGTCAACAAGCAGTGGACACGCGCGCGCTGCCAAAAGGTCATATCATCGGGTGGGCGCCACCTGGCGCCGCTGCGCCGGAGAAAACGCAGCCTCAGAGCAAGAGCGCAAAAAAGAATGAGAAGCGTAAAGAAAAGCGGAAAGAGAAGCGCCAGGAGGTAGTACGGGAAAATTGGGATAGTGAAGGTGACGAGGATACCACGGCCGACCCTACTCAGGCTGCCGATAACACGACGTCACCCCAAGAACAACATAATCAGGAAGAGGGACCCACAGCAGAGTCGGGCGTGGATACAGTTGTGGACAAATTGGGCAAGCTCACTGTATAAATATGTCTAATCTCATAGATTATAATCTAGGTGTCTACAAGTTGCTATGTACACTATATCAAAGTGTGGCTTGCAGAACAAGAAGGATGCGTATCCAGTTACGCTTCCGTCGTTCTTGCAAGTACATGTCTCGCATGAACCTTGGCATATCCCCTCCTCTCACCCAGTGTACCTTATCGGTATCGAGCATTGTACGAAGATGCCTGAAAACATTTATGTGCCAGACTCCGTCTTCTCAAGGCCTTCGACATGGAAGGGAGGGGTGTATGGATTATATGACACGCTCGTCACTGGTGGTGTAGGTGGTTTCTCGAGTTGAGGGCGGAGCTCCATTACAATCACAATTACAAGGACGAAGGCGGTAAGCGTAGCTGAGAGTAGTGTAAATCGAGGAGCCATCATAGAATCGGGCAGAACTCAACTGACCAACTGACTTGCGCATATTGTCCCATTTCACTTCCTCGACACCAGATCGCAGGTCGTACAAAGTCACCAGAGACTTATTTAGCAGGGCCTACGAGTAGGGACGCATGGAGCGGCATAATGTGCGTGCCAGGATAGTGTAATGATCACGACACACCTCAATCTCAAGGTCGACCTTTTGGTCGCGGCTTTCTCTTCATTTCTTCGACTATCGACATCCATTTGGATGCTGTATGATTCATTGATGAGCGGCGCGCATGAAGAAGAGGACAAACCACTCGACGCACTCGTGTTTCAGACCATCAAGGCTCTCCTTCAATCTGGCGCTTAGGGCGTCGAGGTCGCGCCTGAGCGCAGCCGACTGCGCGCGTATGGCCGCCGTCTCAGCTCGCGTGCGCGTCGTCATCTCTGCACGTGTCTCGGATAGCGCCGCGCGGAGGAGGTATGCTTGCTGTGCAACGCAAAAAATCAAAAACTAGCACCTGATTGGAACCGCGCGGCACTTGCGTTGTCGAGATCTTTGTACGTGAGCCCATCACGTTTGACTCTTCCTATGCGATCAACGAGGAGGGCACGTGTTGCGCGCATGAGACTGCGCGCGGTCGGAGTGGGGAACGTCTTCTCGAGCACGCCGAAGAAGGCATGGGTATCAAAGGGAGGGTTCTGGTAAGTCATTGCTCGTGGCGGTGTCTTGTCAGTAGATGGATCAATTAGCGCAGGAGGGTTGGACGAAGAGGAGGAAGGCGATTGGTGATCATTAGAGTTTGGGTATAGAGAGATCGAACGAGACTCATTGGGGTCTCCGAGCGAAGATGCTGGAGACGGGTCTGAAATGTCTGGATGGCCGCCTGTGCGCTCGCCTCGCAGACTAGCGGTGGTAGGGAAGTGAGTAGAGGAAGAGTACTTTCCCCAGGCAGGGGCACGAAGGCGCAGCAGGTTTCGCGCAAGCATAAACGATTATGCGATTATGACTTGGTCGTTCTTCCGTCCGAGTTAGTTACCCTCACCCTTACTTGGACACTTATGGCCGAACAGATGATCTTATCAGACAAATCATATACAGAGAACACCTTTCCCAACGTCCCGATTCTAAACACCTCTGCTTCGTCATTGCCCATTGCCCTGCCCCTCTATTCACCTTCTCAAGCTTGGCATTTGACTATTCTTGGTGCTCAAAAATCCGGTTGAAGTGAGCCTGTGAGCGATCATAGGACTGGTTGGCATCTGGAAGGACGATGCGACAGGTGCACTCGATGCCATGGATATCACCTTAACCATACTAATGAGAACGGAGCTGATCCAGCATGTCAGAGGAGACAAAGCTCACGAACTTGGAGGACAACCATTATGTAGAGCCCGTGGTTCCTGGTAGCTCTGTTGTTGATGCAGAGGCGCCCTCTTGCTTGATCCTCGCGGCAGTAGCACCTGCACTATTTCCACGAAAGCGTTTTCGCATGTCAAGCTAATCCAAGATAGAGAATCATCAGAAGAGTGATAAGGCAAGGTTCTGAGAAGGAAGAGATACCATGCCACGCTTACACTCAAATGTTGCAAGGCGAAGGGATCTGCATTCTTCCGGCAACTCATCGATGTGATGTTTTATGCATTCGGAAGGAAGTCTTCCATTTTTTACAACACAGTCCGAGTGCAGGATGCAGTCTTTGAGAGCGGTCAGAAGGGGCTCACAGTAGTTGGACATTGTTTCGCCAGGCCTCGGTCGGACCGCACTTCAAGCGAAGCGGAAATTCCACCGGCCCGGGAATTCCCGCAAGGGAACAGGTAACCCCGCTCGGGCGCTGCGGCCAATGCAACATCGGTATTAATTCCAGATCTTCAGGACATACCTGAAAGCAGCAAATCAGGGAGAATTAATCTCTGCCCGGATCGATGCGCTCATCAGCCCCTACGCTGATGCTAGTGCCAGCCTGGACCAGCGATATCTCTTTGCATCTTTGAGCCCTAGTGTGGAGATGAAAGCCGCGAGGTCAAGCTTCAAGCTTCAAGGGCTAGTGTATTGTACTGCCGCGGTACACTATGTAAAGAACGCGGCTGTATTCACTGGGGGACTGACTGGCATTGAACTCTGGCTAATCTAATAAGTTGGTCCCGATTCGTAGCAACAGAACGCAGGGAGGCGTGCAAGGGTGACTTTGCCACTGCGCAGGTTCATATCCGACTCTGCCAAGAGACTGCTCGGTTATGCGACCCTCCCTTGGGACTCCAACTGCCACTTGCAGGACGACGACGCCGCCGTCCCCCTCTTCTCTTCGGTCCCAGAAGGTGGAGCTCAAAAATCAACCAGGAGAGCAAGGAGGGAGTGCTCCCGTCTCTCTACTCGAGGATGCTCACGGGACTGGAATGATAGTTCCTCATGCATGAAGTTGGCCATTGGGTTCAGTCTGTACCATACCTCCAGGGTAGATGCGACAGCACAGGTGACTAGGTTGTGAACAGGCCCGACGAGGCATCCTGGCCGTTTTCCTTGCCTGTCCCTAGGTATTGACCCAGTCCACAACAATAGCTACTTCTAGGATCCCCGCATGGATCGGTTCTCAAGTATGTTTTTATAGTGGTACTCATTGCGACTACTCGTATATGAGAAGCTGAAAGATCGGCAGATAAGGAGTTAGGATTTGAAACGAGCAATTTGGCCTCGAGTGAGTATTGACGCCGTTGAGGCTGTACTTAGCATAGATTTTCCTCACGCTCTAACCCTACATGAAACATGCAAGATATCAAGAAAGGTCCGGGCTACACGCCCCACGGTTTAGGGATCACAGTGTAAGATATTTCTGGAGACGGATTAAAGAGCCCCATGTCCTCCAGTTGAGCCCCATCCATTTGCCCCGCGGTCAGTTTCCTCGAGATCCTAAGAGCAATGTCAACAACCTGAAAGTAGGGAAGGCATGCAAGAATAAACGCCACATACATCTACCTCAAGAACGCTCGGAGTCTCAATTTTCTCTATCACGAGCTGGGCAACGCGATCGCCTTCTTCGACTACCCAAGACATTAATCACTTGTTAAAGACGGGAATCACCTCCACGCACCAGTGAAGTCAACGTCAGAGTGATTGAAGAGTAGGACGTAAACGACTCCTCGATAATCGGCGTCAATGACACCAGCACCCGTATCAATCATAAATTTAGATGCTAGTTGACTATGAGCACCATTTGTTGTTAACGTCAGGAAAGAGCTAACCAAGGCCACTCCTTGGCGCGACGCGTCCATATGTGCCAGGCGGCACGGCAACTGAAAGTTGAGTGTCCACAAGGGCCTTGCCACGCGCAGGAATGACCTTCTTCTCGGCACTTTACCATCACATGAAATTAGCACCAAGAACGCGACATTTTGTTCCACGACCCTACCTGTACAAGTCGTACCCGGCTGCGAGCGCAGAGCCACGTGTGGGTAGTTTCGCCTTTTTGGAAAGACGCTTAATGCGGAGACTGGATGTAGGAGAAGCCCCTGCATCCGGCTCAGGGGACAGTTTACGCTTTTTAGTCTCGGGGAGGTCAGTGGTCATTGGAATGTTTAAGGATGAAGAAAGGATGCGCGTCCGTGTACCGTGACCGTGATTGAGCGCGTTTGGGAACACTTTATATTCGCGGAGTTGATAAACCGTGTCAGCTCCGATTCGGTCCTGCGGGCCGGGGTCAGGTGAGAACTTGCATTCATTCATTCATGCCCACTCCTCCGTCTGTCCGGGCTCTCGTGAGAGCCACACCTACGCTCGTACGACTACAGAATCGTGCTCTAATCTCTGTTTCTGGCTCTCAGGCTGCTGAATTTCTCAATGGGATGCTCTCGACTGCTGTGGCTAAACAACCCCACAGCTCGTTCTACTCTTCGTTTCTCCATGCGCAGGTGAGCTCCGCTGGAAGGTTCTGCCTTCAGAGCCTGAAATTTTCTGTAATCTAAGGGGCGTGTCATATACGATGTCTTTGTTCATGCGACGCGTGATGCCAAGTCGCAGCCTGCGTATTTGATTGAGTGCGATGGAACGGCGCCCGCAGACGCACCCGTTCTCCTTTCTATGCTCAAGCGCCACGTGCTACGTTCAAAAGTCCGTGTAAGCAATGCCTCGGATGAGTATGATGTTTGGGCGGCGTGGGGCCATAATGTTACAACCTCCAACCCAAGGCGATGGACGCGAGGGCAAGGTGGTACAATTGAGCCAGTGTGGGACTCTTGGCCGTGGGGGTCCGAGGGTGAGGCTCTCATAGATCGGCGAGCGGATTGTATGGGTTTGAGGAGACTGGTAAGGAAGGGAGATCGACGTGAGTAACGCATCCCCTCTCTATCTACAGGATAAAGACACATGCGAGCAGCGCAGGAGGCCAGTACCCATGATGAGGGTGTGCTAGATGACTACCTCATGCATCGCATCATCCACGGCGTTCCCGAGGGTGTGGTCGATATACCGCCAATGCAAGCATTCCCAATGGAATCAAACTTAGATGTTATGGGAGGGTGTAAGTTGGGCTCATAACATTCTTAAGATGCTGCTTATGCGATGGTCACAAGTGGACTTCCGAAAGGGTTGCTATGTTGGGCAAGAGCTCACAGTCCGAACATATCATACTGGGATGATTCGCAAGCGTATACTCCCGGTACTTCTCCATCCACCACCACCCATCACATCACACCGTCTTGGGGATAGCCAACCTCGCGCACAATTTACGCCGGGTCTCGACATCCGTGCATCGCTCACGCACGCTCCAGGAGAGGGAAGGGTTGCGCGTCCCAGAGGGACGGGGAAACTACTCAGTACGGTCAAGGGTGTTGGCCTAGCACTCCTAAGGCTCGAGCATGTGGAGAGCCTTGAAAAAGGTGATCTAAAATTTGAGTTGCTAGGCAGGGAAGTTGGGGGGTCTGACAATGGTAAAGGTACACCGTGGCTCGTGACGCCCTGGTGGCCAGATTGGTGGCCTAAGGAAGTAGAAGGGGGATAGAATAGGATACAATGTCGTGTCCAACTGGCGACAGTGATCACTGCCCAGTCATCGCGATGCTCATCTCATATCTGGAGTGGTTGTTCCACGACGACAGTGGCGAAGACGTATTCTCTGTCATGGCTTACAGAGGTATGTATTTGACCAAGCCTGAGTGAGGGCAAGCTGTCCTTGGGGTGATACACCAGGTTCGGTTTGGGGTTGCTGGCACATTTCCGTAGCGTAAAATCTTGCCAGGTTGGCTTCAAAGTGGGGTACACCGCCTTGTACACGGCTTCCTTTACGGCCCATCTGTGGCTATTTGAAGCACTGGACAAGGCTCGACAAAGTGGTACACACCTTACGCCGAGAAAGTGGATTCTCCTCCCATAATCCTCTTTCGGAAGTGTCAGATATTCGCGAAGCTCTGCAGGACTGAGAATGCGCCTTGCTAACCGATTGTGGGCAAGGTGGCGAGTGAGGCGAGGCAAATGGAGGACATCGACGCCAATGCCCAGGATGACCATCGAATATACTGTAAAGTACGGATGCGTGATTTGGACGCGAATTTGTTCATCAGTTCGTTCACGTCATGGCCCCGACCATGACCATCACGGCATCCGTAGAATATATTTCAGCTGCTGCTAATAGGTTCAATGGCACTGCGGCAGCCTCGAGCTCTTCCCTTGTCGCGTTTGGCTCGGGAAAGTTTGTGGCACTTTGGGATACGCAGGTCTGTGTTCGCTTGGGCTATGCCGTCATCTAACGCATTCTACAGTCACCCACTGACCGCGGCGTATTCGTGACTCTATCAGGACATGATGGGCTCGTGACATGTGTCGAGTTTATTAACGATAGCAGGTTTTTGTCCGCAGACGACACTGGCTCAGTAAGGCTCTGGGAAAATTCCAACTCTACGGTGCGGACACATTGAACTTGCATCTCGCATCGAGTGCTGAACTTTTCATTCACTGCATCGCTTTGTGCAGTGGGTTCCATCGCTGAGTATTCGGGCGCATACCAAAAGCGTTTCTGCGTTATGTGCCAATACACAAGCAGGGTGCATCGTGACTGGCAGCTCCGACTCGCTCCTGAAAGTCTGGAGACTCGGGGAACAGGGTGGGCAACGCTTAACTCTATTCCTCAACCCTTCTTGAACGAGGACCGTAGATGATCTGCAAGAGGCCGAGACAATTGCCTTGAAGGGCCGGTACCCTCTATCTCTGGGGCTGGCCAAGCTTCCGCAAAGTGGTGGTAGGAACTCTAGCTCTTAGCAACTGGCGATTGTTTTGACCGCCCTGTCACCTGAATAGCTCTGATCCTCGCGGTCGGGAGCACCGACAGGCATATCCACATCTTCACGCGGTCGGAAAATACTGTATGGTTCAGCTTGTCGGCATATACTCGACGGCTGAGATACTCTTTAGTTTGTCCCATCAGCGACGATTCCTGGCCATGAAGACTGGGTCCGGGCTATATGCTTTCGGTCCCCAACGTCTCCATCTGAACCCTTAATCCTTGCATCTGGTTCACAGGACGCGAACATCCGCTTGTGGAACATTGAGGCCGTAACCCGCTCAGCAACTACAACTAGTGGCTCGGCGACGTTAAGTGATGACCTTCTCGACGCTTTCGAAACTTCGCTTGGTGAGGTCGATGACGGTGAGGAGGGCGGACGACAGATCTCGCTGAAGAAACACATACTGACCGTGAAGGCCTGCGGAGACAGGTAACGTGTACCTGACACTCTGCACGGCCATCTACGTTTATTATTTTCCCAAGCACACAACAGTTCTCTATCACATTTGACGCCTTGCTTGTTGGGCATGAAGCTGGGATCACATCCCTTACTTGGCGCCCTTCACCGATAGGGCATTCCCGGGACACGCTCCTCTCGACGTCTACTGACTCCTCTCTCATCCTCTGGTCGCCCGTCTCTGTCCAGTCTGGACCTAACGGAAGTTCATCTGCCCTCTGGATCAATCAGCAACGCTTTGGTGATGTCGGGGGGCAGCGTCTCGGCGGTTTCGTTGGTGGGTTGTGGACGGCTGATGGTTCAGAGGCGTTAGCATGGGGTTGGTCAGGTGGATGGCGGCGCTGGCGGTGTACGCAAACGAGCGAAGAGGCAGCAGCTAACGAGATCTGGACAGAACTTGGTGCACTCACTGGGCATGCCGGTCCAGTAAAAGGCATAGCATGGAGTCCCGGTGGCGAATATCTCATATCTACGGGGTATGTCGGTGTCCCTTTATGGTGTTGAAAGGCCCGCAGCTCCATCTGAACAGGTCTGATCAAACCACTCGCATATATGCAGCTCTATCACCAAACAAAGGTGATAAGAGGCTCAAATCTTCGTGGCACGAAGTGAGTCGGCCACAGATCCATGGCTATGACCTCCTCGGCGTCGTCTCCCTCGATCTATTACGATTCGTCAGCATCGCAGACGAGAAGGTGGCGCGTGTGTTTGGGGCACCGCGCGGCTTTGCCAAAACGATACGAGGGCTGGGTGTAGCTGATCTGCAAGTCGATGAGGTGAGTTGCCCGGCCCAATGAACACTTTATTTACTCAGGAAAGCGCATGCGAAACAGGACACCCTCCCCGTGAGCGCGGCCGTTCCACCACTTGGCTTATCCAACAAGGCTACGAGCGACAGTCAGCACCGGCATTCAGGCCAGGCATTCACCGCGCGAATTTTCTCATTGATATTTTTCAGCTCCTCCTGTCTCAGTCTCGGCCTCGCGAAGGCCATTCGAGGCCGAGCTCGCTTCCGTTACGCTATGGCCGGAGGTGGAAAAAGTGTTTGGCCACGGCTACGAGGTGGTTTTCGAATCTCTACTTTTCCTCCAGCCGCACGCCATGTGTTAAAAAGGTACTTTTTTTTATTTTTACCAGTCCATTACCATTGGCGTCTCCTCGTCTCGCAAGCTGTTCGCAACGGCGTGTAAGGCCTCAACGGCGAAGCACGCCGCGGTTCGGATCTACGACACGGAACATTTCCGGCCGTTCGGTCAGCCACTCGAAGGCCACACCCTCACCGTGACACGAACCGCGTTCAGTCCGGACGACCAGCTCGTTTTGACGGTCTCTCGTGATAGAACTTGGCGCCTGTTCCACAAGGAAGAGTCCGGTCGTTCATTTTGTCCCCTGAATTCACGAGAGGCCTCCCTGGCTGACTCGTGCCACGTAGGATATGTACCTGTCGCTGTGGACAAATCACACGCTCGGATAATCTGGGATGGAGCTTGGGCAGCCGACGGCAAGGTCTTCGCCACGGCATCTCGGGATAAGACAGTATGAGCAGCTTCTTCGCGTGCATCACGGGTCCATCTTACGCAAATTGCGGAAACAGGTCAAGATATGGCAACCACTTGACGGAAACGTGTCCAAATGGACAATAGTGGAGGACTTCAAACTCCCCGAAGCCGCCACTGCTGTCGCGTTCGCGCCTTCGGACTCGTCGGATGAGTTCGTCATGCTTTGTCATCCGTTAGAATGTGCTGATGTATCCACAAGACGGCTGCTGGCCGTCGGACTGGAGACCGGAAACATACTACTCATTACCTCTACTGATTCCGTGAAGTGGCAAATATCGCTTGAGATTAAGGCTGGGTATGAGGCTAGGCAACTTGCTGGGACGCGTTTCTCACGAAGAGAAAAAATCTAGGTTGGCGCATATAGATCACATTCACCAGCTAGCCTGGCGACCAGAAAGGCAAACCACAGGGCACAGACATATCGCAAGTTGTGCGGAAGATGGTACATTGAAGATATATGCAGTCCACGGTGGCGTGAATTAAGCAATCCAGATCTGAACATAGTGAAAGGAAGAGAAAGAAGGGAGGACCAATTATACACGGGGTTGCGAGACAGGATAAATCCGAGACGATAGGGAGTAGTAAGTAATGAGACAGTTTTCGAGTAGATGGTGGGTGCAAAGGGTATAAGACAGAATACGCAATGCGATTTGATATAACAGCGGCAAAGCACGGCACGGGGTCATCAGTAATTCGGGGGATAGATGTGCACTGAGTTAGGGATACAAGAACGGCTTGGATTATCGATCGAGAGGAAAATCGGTTCGAGTTCAGTTCAAACGATGTGGCGCAAGCTCATGGGAACCTCGGGCTACGAAGTGAATTTAGCATGATCAGCCCAAGCCGTTCAACGGCTAAAGCGTGAAACATACGCATTTGATCCTAAAATGGCAGACGGTTAGCCACACAAGGGAAGGAGCCATCAGAAGCAAGGGCGCCACAGCTTACTTATAGAAGCACTCTATGGACCGAAGCATCTCAACATCTCCGCCAGTGGCGGTAACAAAGTTGACAATCACCCCAGCACGGGAATGGCTGGGCGCAATCGCAGCGGCGACACTGGCGCGGAAATACGTCAGCTCAGAAGTAACAGAACACAGTCGAGTACCATACCGATGTGCGTATTCCTCGACGGCCTTTGGCAAATCTAAAAGTGCGGCCATATCAGCAACATTTCATGAGTGCCTGGTTTCAAGTGAACTCGCCATAGTTGATGATAAGGGGCACATGAGGGACCTCAGGGTTTTTGACTTGAACATCATACACCACGAGAACCTTCGTCGTTGGCTGTCTCACCAGTCCAGCACCTGTGCTCCTAAACCTATTGAGGGCAGAAAGCTTTGTTGCGGCGTTCATGTCACCATGCTACAGGGTCGTCAAATATAACACCATTGAGAGTTTTGCCGTAATTAGCGCACCAGAGGGATGGCCTCAAGACCGCGGCTGGCCAGCTTATACACGACGCAATCCAGCGAATTCATCCCGCCAACGTGAACGATAGCTTGCGGAATCTCAATGTCTTCAAAGAGGTCGCTAAGAGCATCCAACTTCCACTCGCGGGCCTGCTGCGTCTCAGCGCTCGACAGGCCCCTGCCAGAGCCGATAATGCCTAATCCATCGCCTGACAGCGGTGCCTGGGCCTCGGAACGTCCACCAGCGGTAAATGCAAGATAAAGGTAAAATTGTCGCAAACCGCGTGCACCCTGGCTAGTATCGGCATGTGTCACGTTGCCGTCGCGCCGAACGAGGACGCGGACGGGTTCGCGGAGCTGTATAGCAGTCGCCAAATTAAGGACATCCTGGGGAACAGTATTGGAAAAGAGCGCCGTCTGGCGTTCAATCTGCGGAGGCGAGCTGTTCGCTGGCAAGTCACCAGGGGCGGGCGAAGTTCCCATGGTTGAGAACCTGCGCCCAAGAGCCTGGAATGACGGGTTGGCATCACTAGATGACAATGACGTCTGAGACGCATTTCCAGACGGACTGCTGAGCGGTCGGCTGCGAGGTGGCGGAAGAAGTTTGACAATATTAAATATGTAATCATGCAAGTTACGCGCGATAAGTTGATCCACTTCATCAAGGACCAGGAACCGAACCTGGGAACCGGCAAGCCCGCCAGGGGCAGTAAAGAGGGCATGAAGCTTCTGAGGAGTTCCGCAGAGAATGTGGGGCATGTTTTGTTGCAAGAGACGCAACTCCTGTGCGAGGTCAGAATTGGCGGAGCCAACACCCAGAGCAGACCTGATGCCGATGGGACCTCCTATGTCACGTATCATACGCTGCGCCTGTGTGGCTTGATCGACGGTAGTGGAGATCATGACTACAATAGGTCCGATGTTCGGAACACGGCCAGCTGAGTTCACAATAGCAACGTGGATAGCAGGAATCACGTATGCGGCAATGCGCTCTTGTGTCGGCGGTGCTTGCGCAATGATGTCGGCACCTTTGAGTAAAAATGGTAACGCACGCTGTTGAATCTTATTGGGCGGACCCACGCTATGCGGAGTTTCAGTGTCTAGCACCTCGACATAGGTAATCAGACCACAAACCCGAATTTCGTCAAGGAGTTTAATAACTCGGGCGCCAGGGACAGTTGATCCCACTTCGATAGCGCTGGTCCTGGCGCGTCTCGAGAGGATGCGCCCCCCAAAACGTCAACCTGCTGTCTGCTCAGTATGTTTGGTAAAACGACCGCTGTGGTGGCTTACTCCGGCTGAGTCCCTTCGCATAAGCCCAGAGACAGATCGACGCTTGTCACGTAGTATTGCATCCGATCCGCGAAGGATTGCAAGGTTATCTGAAGGTCTCATGGGGAGATCCAGACTGCCAGCTGACCAGGTCCGCATGGGTGGGTTGGGCGTGCGGGATGCTCGGAGTTCTGGACGATTGGGTAATGTGTGGTTGAGAACGTTTCCGGGTAATGGCAAGGGAGGTGACAAGAGCTGGTTTGGCGGAATATCTTGAGATGGTCCAATAGTGGCAAGTTGACTACCCCCCAACGTTGGACCTACGACGCTCTGCATATGTTGTTGCGTCTGCAGGGCAAGTAGTTGCCCAACAGAGGAAGTGAGAGTATTAAGCCGCTGCGAGATCTGCATGATATCATCCGAGGGTTGTTGATTTGGTGCGAGGTTACCAGAAATTGAGAGTCTCGCCATGGAGGACGAAGACGGACCACTTAGACTGGACGAGGCGCTGGAAGGGGCAAACGGATCTTTGAATTCCGGTTGAGAGCTGAAACCCATCGATCGTTCCACAAGGATATCGACTTTTCGATGAACGTCATTGAGGTTACGATGGATTTCTCGAGTAGAGACCTCGCATCGTGTAAGCCGCTCCAGGATGTCATTGATCACCGGGGAGAGCCTCAGTTGAGCTTCGAAGCTGGATGAATAATCCATGTTGGAGGTAAACGGACCACCGGAACCCAGAGAGGATACGGGTGAAGATGACGCAATGACCAAATTGTTGGAGAAAGGCGAACGAGAACGATTTTGTATCCCAATTGACGGGGTCGTCGACTGACGCAAGGTGGAGGGTGCAGACAAGGGCACGGAAGAACCGTTGTCCGTTGGACTATAACCAGGGTCCTCCATAGCCGAGACTGCATCAAGGCTGCTGGAAACACTCGGTTCTCGGGTCACCGCGGAATCGAAAGGTGGATACTGTTTGGTAGGATCCATGTGTCTGACAATTGACGAGCGACGGGTCCAGTCGGTGTCAGATGGTAATTTATCAAAGCGGGCTGGCGCGTCGTGTGCATTGTCCAAACCTTCGCTGGAAGGGCTAGGCGAAGACTTGACAGAGGGATGATCCGAAGGGGAAAGAGAGACCGATGACATGAATGCGCGGTCCTGTTCATGAACGCCAGAAACAGAAAATCCTATGCTTAGCCTGTCTTCCTCATCACTAGTTCTCCTTGCACCAGGAAAAAATGGCACCGAGGCAGGGTTCAGTGCTGCACTTTTGGCCATGACGACTCAGAGGCAGAGAGTGGGGTGGGGAACGTGTCCTGGGCAGCCAGAATAAGTGTGAGCTGCTTCGCCGTATGCGTAAATAGGAAGTTGCAGCTACCTGTGAGGGTAGCCGAAAACAAAGGAAGAAAAGAAGACAATGTTAAAACAATCCCATGTGCTGCGATGGGACTGCGGTATTGGGAGACAGTGAGCAGCTCGGTTGAGCTGGTCGCCGTTTGCAGTCTCGTAAGCCGTCGCGGCGTTGATGGCGGCCACCCAGAGAAACCTCTTCGGGTTGACACCGGGCGAATAGCCGCTTTGAAATCATTTATCATCATCATCATCATTTAAAATATCCCTCGACGATAGTATTATACACTTCTCGTTCATATCATAATCTATTCAAACTCGTAAAGGGCCCAAGATGCCAGTCCTTGGTCCTTTCCGGCATTCAGATAACCTGTGTTCCTCCAGTGCGAATATTATCTACAACGCGCAGTACGGTGTCACTGATTTCCATACTATGAGTGAGAAACTAAGAAATTCAATTGCGACCCTTGACGAACCTAATTGCTGTGACATTGATACCAAAGATTTCAACGGGCTGCGGTCGAATGCCTCGATTGGCCTCGGGCAAGCCAAGAAAGCTGGTAGAGACCTGCAAGATAAGATGAGTGACGAGCTCAATTCCCCCTCGCACACGAACGCACGACTATTTTGTTGCCAAGCAGAAGGTTGCCATTCATGGCCAGGGCTTGTGTCGCTCCGGCCACGGTAGCGAACAGGACTGTAGCGTAGAACGTGCACTCATTGGAATCTGACGGGACTGCAATTCCAGAGCAGCAGCGAATTTCAACCTTGGTAATCTTGCCGCTTGGTGCGAATAGCTCTTTTAGATGCTTGTCTTGAACATCAGACCTGAGCTATTCAGAAAAATTAGCACATCCTTTGTAGGTTGGAGGGAGACTTACATTGCCCACGTAGACAAATTGATATGGTGATGTAATGGAATTTATTGCCCGCGATGTAGGCCCCGCCTTGCGATTGAACCTAGGGTGGGTAGTGGGAGGGCATCGCTTGGCGGGCTTTTTTATCGGCTGGCTCCGACGACGGGACCCATTCTGTGAGGGACGAGCAGAGTACGTTCCCATTCACTTATAAGCTAGAAGACTTTGGGGAAGAAGAAAAAAAGATCAGTGAATACGGCTTGGTGATACCTTGGATTTAATCTACCCACTCATTAATCCACTCACCCTCTTTTAACTACGAGTTCCCCATTGTCAAGAATGTGAGAAGCGTTGTATGTGGAATCCGACACGGGAGGAAACTGTGTTTGTGGTTGAGGGAAACGTGTGTGGGGTCATAAACGTGGAGGTACAGTAGATTAGCTCATAATGCATACACCCCGTTCCACCCTGGGAACCTGTGCATTGAGATTTATGCCATTGAGTAGCATTTTCGCAGGTTAGTAGTATTTTGTTTCGTCGAAAGCGAAAAACAATGCATTATTATGCTCGCCGCAGCGAGCCTCTCGCAGTCGGCATTCTCGGCCCGTGGCCTTGCGCCGTTCGCCGCCGTCACGGTAATCCATACCTTCTGCTTCGCGCTATGGCGACCAATGCCAAGGCAGCTTACCGGGCCATTCTACGAGAGCTCTACAAAGCAGTTCGTATTCTCCGAGATTCTATCCCCATCCTTCTCATCTTTGCATGCTCTAGTCAATTCATCCGAGGTCTACGCGGAGTCGGACAACCGCTTTGAGCTTTCGCGCAATTCTCGAGTCTAGTGACTTCGATAATGGCACACAAAATGCTATCACCTTCTTACGTTCTCAACGCATGTACAAGGTAAGACGTTTTTGGGTAGTCTTGCCACACACGCCTCTGACTCATGCTTTCCAAGACACTCTTGGATCGTTACAATCCTCTTATAGATTTGACAGCCGAGGAGCGCATAGAGGCCACGGCTCACCGAGTCGGCCTGAACATGCCCGTAACTTCCTAGGACAATACAAAACATCCACAGCCTGCCACTGCTTCGCACAAGCTCTCGAGGCTTCCGCCTTCGCACGGGAACTTTACGTGTCCGTTTAGAATAAACCCGTGTGACGGCAGCCTCTTTCTGCCCTCCACCAGCAAAGATTAACCAACTCACTGACAAAATTTAATTGCCATATGTTATTTTGTGTTAGGAAAGTCACATAGTCTGGCTGAAAATGAAGAGGGATTTCCTACCGAAGTTCCGATCTGGGAGTGTCACGGTGGCAGTGGACCTCTTCGCTCGGGATATCATAATGCCCTGGCCACTTAGATAAACTGTGTATGATGATGATGTGGAACGGACATCTCAGTTGCGATAGAGGGTACAGTATACTTTCCGAAAGCCCGAATGATCAACCCAGCCCAGGCACAGCCGGCGCCTCAGCTAGATCTTTTCGCCTTACGTTGCCTAAGTTCTTCGCATGTCTTAACAGCCACACTTTATTCGCTACACGACCCAGTCGCAGAGTATCATCTTTGTGAAACCACACAATGAGCACCCACGCATCCAAGGACATGGCAGCCTTCCAGGCGCTTCTATCATCATCGAAACATATCATCGCAGTTGCCGGTGCTGGACTGTCCGCGGCCTCCGGTACGTTTCATCTTTCTCCACACTCAGTCTGAGACGGGTGCCGAGAACGCCTCACTACAGGTATTCCAACGTTCAGAGGGTCGGGGGGCTTGTGGCGCAAATATGACGCGATGAGTCTAGCAACGTACAGCGCCTTCAGGTCGAATCCCTCGCGAGTATGGCAGTTTTACCACTACAGGCGCGAGAAGTCAGTGGCATCGCCATCACCCCCTTCCGCAACCCCCCACCCATAGCACTAACCCCTCTGTGCATTTTTTTCTTCTTCTGTCCTCAAGAGCTCTCGCCGCTAAACCTAATGCTGCGCACATCGCTCTCGCCAAATTCTCAATAGAGTCCATTCGCAAGCAAATCGCGCCTGATGCAACGTTCACGCTGATCACGCAGAATGTGGACGGATTGAGCACCCGTGCGCTGGAAGAGGCACGAAACTCGCTGCTGGTATTATCTAGTCCCGAATCCGAGTCGACGCTGGCACCGTCTGAAGTCCAGCCACAATTACTCGAGATGCACGGGAGGCTCTTGGACGTGCTTTGCGAGGAGTGTGGCCACCGCGAGCCGGTGTCGCGCTCGCCGATTTGCCAAGCACTGGGAGGCACCGAGGAGCTGGTCGAGAGTGGCGTTGTCGAGCCGATCATAGACAAAGCGGACCTGCCACATTGCACTAAATGTGGTGATCTGGCGCGGCCGGGAGTTGTGTGGTTTGGGGAGATACCACTTTATCTGGATACTATCGACAAACTGGTCGATCAGGCCGATCTCTGTCTGGTGGTCGGCACGTCATCCACGGTGAGCGCTTGACTTGGCAAGTCCGCTATGAATGGGCGGGCATTCACCCAAAAGATGACAGGTATATCCTGCGGCTTCATACATGCACGCGGTGAAGAAACATGGGGGGAAGGCCGCGGTATTCAATCTAGAAAGGAGCAATGGGGACGAAGCTGCAGATTTCTTGTTTCTTGGGCCGTGCGAGGAGACGATTCCGGAAGCTTTAGGCGTCAACCTTGTCTAGATAATGCAACCAAAATATACTACACGAGAGCACCTTCAGACGGGTAACGTAACCTGCGGACGCCTAGCCTTCCTACCTTTGTGAGAGGAGACCCACTTATGCTCAGAGTAGACTGAAATCAATTCGCAACCCCCGATCGGACAACTTGACACCCTGATGACAGAAGAAAAAAGTGAGGGTGAAGGGAGCACACCTGGGTTTATCACGAGCAAAGTTGTATTTTGACAGGGATTATTGTATGAGCTCCGGTTAAGGTCCTGGGATTAGCATGCCTGAAATCTGTGCAGGATATATCTCGCGAATCATGGAGACCCAACGACACTCCACGACTAGGTGGTAGTGATACCCTTTCGACATTCATATGTTATTGTGAAGTTCGCACGTAGTGTAGTCCAATGCCCAGCGCCCACATGCGGCAATTGTGACGTTTATGGGTTTGAACAAGACCTCGATCCGGCTTCAAATGGCCTGTGTTCCACCGGGAATACACGACCAACAGCCTTTAGAGTAAACCCTATATAGGAATATGTTGACGGTGCAAAAAAGGCACATCTATGCAGCGGGCTGCGTGGTAGTAGCGATTTTAGAAGGAATACAGGAAAGACGTGGTCCGAGAGAACGGGGGTACGTACCTCAATGAAAAAAACCCCCCAAGAAATTCAGGGTCTCTCCTCTCCCTTCAGCCGTGCCTCAACATCCTCCCAAGTATCCTGCAGCAGCTCCAAACCCGGCTTGTTCGTCTGCCACGTCCCATACATCGCATCGAACACCTCTTCGACCCGCGTCTCCCGCTGCTCATAACCCCCCTCGTACATGCCCAGAGCCGAGTCGAGCGTCTCGGGGAGACCAAACTTGGGCAGCCGCTCGCGCTCCTTGATTTCCAGACGGAGGGAGGGCCAATCGACCCTTCGGGTCCCGAGTATGCGCATGCTGGAAGGGTCGGCAAATGCGCGGTCGATCGCCTCGTCCAGGTTTTCGAGCGTGATGAAAGACCTGGATTGGTGGTAGAGAGAGACGAGAGCGCGCAGTTTTTTGGGTGGGAGAACAAAGTCGGGTGGAGGTGCCTGGGAGTTTGGTTTGGAGGACATGCCTCGTGCCAAAGGTTTAGCCCGGCAAACAGTTCTGCGTGCTATGATGCATGCATGCTGCATGGCGGTAATAAGTCTTGCTCAATTTCGAGGGTTTCGGAGGAAGTTGCAGTCAAAGTCGAGTCGGTACTCTAGAACCCGGCCCGGCCCCCCGAGATCAAAGCAGGTTCGACGATACATATTTCGATACATATTGCTGTAGATACGAACCACGATTAAATTTACTGGGAAAGCTTCAAACCATGCCTCTTGAGAAGCTCCGCCTCTCTCCTCTTCGTCTCGGCAGCTTTTTTAGCCAGAGCGGGCGCCCTCCTCAACTCGCGTTGTCCAACCTGTTGGATGTGCACCTAATATCAATAACGATCAGCACACGAAAACGACTAGCTGTGATGCACGACGGACCGCGTCAGGGCCCTATAGAACAGGGACATGTCAGCATGAGTGCAATTGAGTAACGAACATCGACCTACATCTGCTATGCGGAGCGTTCGAAGGTTCGCATACATAAAAGCAAGTTCTTGATCTTGACTCAGCCCTTCAGCACCGAACGCTTGCATAGTGCGGTCTACCACTTGCAGGGCCATTGAGGGTACTACGAACTGTGGAGCTTGTCAGAGAACATCTACTGGTGCAACGCAAATCGAGCTTGCCTTCGCAATGGCAATCTCCTTCATGGCACTTTTTGCCTTGAGTTTGTCGATCTGCAGGCCACACTCGATAAGCTCAGTACACATGAACTATAAACCAACTTGCCTGTAAGGCGGCGCTGAGGACGAGGAGACGTGCAGATTCGATTTCAGCACGGGATTTCGCAATGTCTGCAACAACGGTGCCTACAGAAAGAAGGGTGATGATATACCAGGGACTAGAAGAGGGCCAAGGAGTGGGGCTTACCATGCTCGTAAAGGAACTTCCCAAAAGTTTTACGAGTCGGGTCTGTTACGCGCTGTATCATGGTGTCCAGTGCCACTTGGGCAGCACCGATGGACCTCATGCAGTGATGTATTCGCCCTGGTCCGAGGCGGCCTTGGATGATCTGCCCAGAGTGTGCAAAGGCTTAGAATGCACGTCTAGGCGGTACGCACTTCGAATCCTCTGCCCCAGCCAAGTACCAAGTTGTTCAAAGGCACGCGGACGTTGTCATAGATGATCTCCGAGTGGCCCTCAGGTGCGTCATCGTACCCCATGACCATCATATGACGGACAACTTTGACGCCGGGGGTGTCAGCTGGGACGATCACGACGCTCTGTTGTTTGTATTTATTGGGGTTATTTGGATCACTTTTGCCGAGAACGAGGTGGACCTTCGTCCGTGGGTCGCCTCCACCGCTGATGTACCTAGAGTAGGACGACGCATGACGTGCTGACAACTGACATGTTTCAGACGAACAAACCATTTGTGTCCGTTGATGACTATTTCGTCCCCCTCCTGTCTGATGGAGGTGCGAATGTTCGTCGCATCGGAGGATGCAACTTACGTAGGCCAAATTGGTAAGCCACTCTTTGAGCTGTGATTCCAAAACGCACCAAACCTCTCTGTCATCGCGAATGCCGAGCGTATTTCCCCATTCAGTAGTGGAACTAGCCACTTCTTTTGCTGCTCGGTGTTGCCGTAGCGAGCCAGAACCTCTGCACAGAGTGTAGAGAGGCATCAGCCATCGGACAGGCCGCAAGAAAACACGACGCCTTTACCCATGTTTCCCGTGTCTGGCGCTGAGCAATTCATCACCTCTGAGCCCATGTGCCCAGACCGTCCCATGATTTCGGCCATGACGGAATACTGTGTTGATAATTGAGGAGCGGGCGGGCAGACGAGATTGTGAAGACATACTTCGAGGTTCGTCAACGGGACACCGTGCTCGGGATAATGAGCCTTGCTCAGGAAGAGATTCCATAGCCCGAGCTTGCGGGCTTTCGCCTTGAGTTCCTCGATGATAGGGATGACCGTCTGCCACCGCGTTGCATCAGTAGGAAGCTGCGCCCTTGCCAGCCTCTCCGCAGGCCTGACCTCCTCCTTTAGACGAGGGTACACCGCATGAGTAGGGACGCTAGTTGCTCCTCGACGTATTACGGACCTCGAGGAACGCGATTAACTTTGCGAGGGTCTCCTTAGCATAAGGCGAGAAATGATCCTCTATCTATTATTAAAACCTCAGCCACTAACACGAGACGGTGATATCTAGTTTACCATGGCCCATGATGAGGGGGAGGTGAGCTCTGCGACTGGATGTGGAGCCATGGTCAATGTTGTAGAGCAAAGCACAGCGCAAGTATATTTCCGGTTCCGGAGTTTGCACCTGCTTTCGGCTGGATCGTTAGCCGGGCCGGTATGCATGTGGTAACTATTATTAATTAGTAGATTCCGTACAATAATGTCGAACATGAACATGAACGTATAGCAAGGGCAAAATGGTTGTGTCGGTCGCAATACAGCTTCATAGCGAAATACACCCAAAAATTACGTCTAGCAGAACGAACTAAAGCTTGTCCCACTAAAGAAGATTACATACTGATACATCAAATCATAGGTGGTCGTGATGAGCAGCATCATGTCAATCAATTAGTTCGTTATCACACATAATAATCACTGGCTCGGATGGTCCGTGACAAGATCAGGTAGTGTGAAAGGTATCTCCGGGTCGTATTGGAATGCACCCGCGTCGAAACCTTGCCCAAGCGCATCTTGTTCCCCACCATCCGGATCGAAGTTCCGAAGATAATCCAAACCGTGGAAGGGTAAACCTCCAGGAATAAACAAAGAGCCCGTCGTCGTCGTGCTGGACGTCCCAAAAAAGTCGGCACTCATATTGGGAGAGGGTCCGCCATACGCAAGATACGATGGGTCGACGGTTGACGGGGGCTCGTATGAGCCACTAGGTAGGGTATTCTGTGAGGCGCCAGGAAACTGTTCGCCGTCATAAGCCCACCGCTCAGGTGCCTGCTGTGGTCCGAAGGGATTCTGCTCAGGTGATGCCGAGAAATCGAACTCATAGCGAACTGGTGACGGCACGCCCCCAACGGGAGAAACAGGGCCGTTCCAAGAGCTAAATGAAGGGGCATTCACAATAGGCGGGCTGCGTTCTAGAGGTGGCTCAACGTGAGGAAGGGGTGGAGAAGGATAACTCTTCGCAGACGTCGGAGAACTATGTGGGCTCAAGTTTGTGCGACCAAAGCCTAGTTGATATTGAAGGCGATAGGGACCAGAAGAGGAGCCGGATGGGTTAGGCACCTCTTCCGTCTCGTCATGGCCTCGTTTCCTTGATGCAGATCTCGCACGCTGGGCTGAAATCATAAAGCATTTCAAAAAACAACGATCGTACGAAGATGTCAGCTGACACTCACATTCGAACCGAAGTGCAGCTGATGCCTGCGTGGAGCGAGAAGGGCGCCCCGCATCTGGCGATAAATTTCTTCGCAGATTAGATTTACTCTTCACGAGTCTAGAGGACGCTGTGAATGAATGTCTTCGACCTTTATCGAATGGAACGGATGGTGCAGCGAACGCAGCATTCGGAGGGGCGGTCATAGGTGCCATGGAACCACCAGCGGGCGCATTCGTAGCCTGGTTGTTTAGAACCGCCTCACGAGACGTAGTCATAAGCTCAGCGAGGAGCTCCTTGACTTTCTGAACACCGGGCCAATGTCCTTCCCAAGACCCCAGGGCAACCAGGCAACTCTGCGTCTCCTCCAAAGCAGAGTTGGCAGCGCCAGGATCGGGGACGTGCATTGCATAGAGTAAGATGATGACAGCAGAACTGAATAGATGCTGTATGAAAAATGCGAGGTGATGCGAAGGTGGAACTACGTTCTTGATAAACGGTGCCAGACGGATGCAAGTACGGGCGGATGAGACGGCCTTTGCGCTTGATCGGGGAGCGGATGGTTGGCCTCGCTTAACAGGGAGGAGATTCCGATGTAGAGCGGTCAACACCGAATAATAGTGGCTGCAAAGAGCAGCACCCATGGACACCTGCTTGTCGTTGTTCATCTTAGACTTGAACACAGGGGGTAGATTGTCAAGCCACTTTGCAAGTTCCTTGTCCAGAGCGTCGACGTGGACCTGCAGCTGCGTACGTTTCTCGGGGTCAGCAAGGCTGTCCGCCATGTCGACGCCGTAAACTTGGCGCATGACGCGACCAGCGATGCTATACAGGGAGACAAGAGACGTGAACCCAGTCATCAATGAGGGAGTCTCTGACGTCATCGGCGCGCCAGCAAAATAGTCCGGCAAGAAGTCGTCGTCGAGGTCGATGGGGAGTTCAACGTCACAGTCGACATCCTCGGCACCGATAGGACGACCCAGGGCGAGAGCGAGCATGCGATCCAGTGTATAGACACCCCACCATATCTTTCGACGAGTTTCTTTCTCAATAGCGGGGATAAATAAACGTTGTGGAGAACGCTTTTTTAAACACGTAAGACCCTTGGGACCAGCAGAGAAGGTAGATTTAGAGGACGCACGTGTAAACCCAGGTCCTGCGCTGCCCGTACTGCTTGACCAATAAGAAGCCATGCTTGAGGAAGGCAGTTGACGGAACAGAGAAAAGATGACATCAAAACGAAACACTGCACGTGGGCGACTTCAATCGACGCATGACTGATGTAGTGGAGAATAAGTGCACTACGCATCTACGATCAGTAAACTCGCTATTTAATGTTGAAAGTAGCTCACCGCTCGTAGTAAACCATGCCCATTCCTCCATCATCTTCCTTTTCGCCCTTCAGGCGAGGATCTTCAACGAGTTGTGATGCGCATGCGAACAAAGCAAAAACCATGGCGATAAAGGCGGTCTGCGTGCGGGCCAAGTGCTGGTCATCCTTGTGATCCATTAAATAAGTGTACTGCCTCATAAACGTAGGCTTGTCGATGATAGGTAACAGGAAATGGAAGCGCGAGAAATATGCGCCAACCTAGATCATGGCGAACTGGATTGGCAGCAAACAGGAAAACGAGGGAAGAACCTACCAATTTGTCCGCAAGGTCCCGCTGTGGGTACTCGACCTCCTCTGGATAAGGTAGCGCTCGCACTTTACCGAAAAAAATGGCAGCGGGGAAATAAAGCTTGTTGGGTAGACCAGCATCGTCGGCCATGGGAGATGCACGACTATGCGGTGCCGCAGTCGCAGCTCTGAATGACTGGATGAGCGACATTGTGGAAGAGCCTCCAATCCAGCGCATGTGGCCGTGCTCATCAAGTGTCAGTTGGCCGAAGGAATCCAAAACATCGTCCTCGATCTTAACGGACGATGAAGAATCGGGTGTGGAGGGGTTATCGGTCGGGGGTGGCTGAGAAGTCTGGCCTTTATTGATGATAGATCTGAGGAGAGCTGTAGCGGCGGCCTTGGATTCATCGGATACAGAAGAGCCCGGAAGGGCGCCTTCGCCGTTAGGGGTCTGTCCGAGTTGCTGAGTTATCTGCGCAAAGACAGACTCCATATGGAGGAGGCGAGCTTCGAGTTCTTGGACATAGCTAAGGAAGATGAACGATAGAGCGGTGAGATAGGAATAAGGTTAAAAGGTTCGAGTAACAAACACATACTGTCTGCTTAGCGCCGCTCGATCCTTTGTCTGTAACCATGTACACTGCGATCCGGAAGTGGCGCACTGGGAACAGGTTGGTTCATTTCCATCACATTTGATCTTCTTTCGGCTGCGAGAAAGAAAAATGGATTAAGGGCATGGGTTGGTAGAGGGACAGGAGCCTGGTACCGACCGGCAACTTTCGCAAGCCCTCCAGACTCGTCTTCGCTGGAGCTGTACGGGACGCTGGGCAGCATCGGAGGGGGGGGCTGATCTTCTACGCGTTTCTTTTTTGTCTGGTGGGTCATGGATTCGGGTACCGAGTCATTCCGCCCCATGGTCAGTTATAAAAGTGAGTCGATGAAACCACAAAACAAACAGCGGGGTGGACGCCCGTACACAAAGCACAGCTTGGCGGCTTTGAGATTGCACTCTCTGGGGTCCTGGTCCACTCCGAACACAGCTTGAAGTTGCTTAATTCAGCCAGTACCATCCCGAGATAGTCGTCATCTTTGTCACATGTACCGTGTACCGTACAGTAGTCATGTCATGTGAAGGAACCCCTGCAGCAAAGCGCCCGCATATGCCCTCGCTTGGTCAGGCGCTCGAGGGGAAGCGCCTACTGGCAGTGAGGGGGAGAGGGACCCCGTGAACCGCACGTTTCGCCTGCGTGACAGTGTGACGACTGATGACTTTGGATCCCAGCCACATTGGCACAATTACCGGGTTGACAGTCACATCGCTCACCACGGCACAACAATGGCCGAAGTCGCCTCTAATGATCCAGCCATTATCGACAGCGTGATTGGTGACAATGAGGAAGACGAGTCAAAGGTGCGTGGCGACTGACCGCACGCACGCACCCTCCACGCCAAGACACTGCTGTCTCACTCACCACTCACCACAATACCGTTTCCAGGAAATCCTCCTCATGAAACAGCGTGTCGAAGAGATGGAACGCGAGGCAAAAAAGCTACGAGAGCTGCAGGCAGCCGCAGAGAGCTCTGCCAGCGTGGAACAACCAGAAGGCGAGGAAGGGGCCCCAATGGAAACTGAAGACGACAAGGCCCTAATCGACAGCAGGAGTGTTTTCGTTGGAAACGTCAGCTATCACAGGTTTCTACTTTGGGCTCTCTAAAATTTCCTGCTCCTATAGGTCGACTATAGCGCGACGGCCGAGGATATTCAGGCCCACTTTCAATCGTGCGGTACCATCAACCGCATCACGATCCTCTGTGACAAGTTCACAGGTCACCCAAAAGGGTAAACAACTCGGTCACTCTGCCTTATTTTTTAGCATGATGTACTCATCCGTTGCGCACATAGATTCGCCTACGTCGAGTTCGCGGAGCCAGAATTCATTGACCCTGCTTTGGCACTAGATAATTCCCTCTTTCACGGGCGGCTAATAAAGGTATGTCAAACCCGTGTAAGACAAAACTCATGTCAAAATAATGATAATGCAGGTTATGGCGAAGAGGACCAATGTCCCAGGATTCAACCGAGGAGGGCGAGGAAGGGGGCGAGGTGGTTATAGAGGCGGTTATAGGGGTGGTTACAGAGGCGGAGGGGGATACAGTCCCTACAGGGGCTCCCGTGGCCGGTACGTCGTGTATAGTGGTAATGATATTGTATGAGCTGACTGGAGCCTGACAGTGGACGAGGACGCGGCTACTAAGTCTTGGAGGATTGGAGGATTGAGGATTCTGTCGTATTCAAGCTCCCCTCAGTTATACATCCCTCGTAATGAACGCCTTTTCCCTTTCCTTCCCCTGTAACTAGTACTTTTCTTTTGGCGTGCTTTTGGCGTGCAAATACAGTCCCTCACACCCTCGGAGCGCGTACCCGGCAACTGCCGATTCCCGTCGCGCTGGCACAAACACAAACACTCTCTTTGCTCTGCTCAATCAATCATAGCGTCGTCATGTTTACAAGGTCGTTGCTCAGACTCAGAACACTTGACGGGTGCAGAACTGCATCACGGCGGTCACTCACAACATCTACTAAACCCTATCCGTACTCCCAAGTTGCCATAATACCTCCTGCTCCCGCTGGCTCACCCCCAGCCGGCCTCCGCGAAGGCAAGGGCCTCATGGCATACCTCCAACAGACGCTCCCGTCCACCGAAAAGCAGAAAATTATCAGCACCCTCTTCTCGAGAACGCACCCGGACCGTGTCCGTCCTGGCGCCGTTCTCACCATCAACCTCACGCACGCGCCAACCTCGTTCTCCGGCGTGCTCATCTCAGTACGACGGCGCGGGCCCGACACGTCCTTCGTCCTCCGGAACGTAGTGCAGCGCACGGGCGTCGAGATGCAGTTCTTCGTCAACTCGCCGCACGTCAGGGACATCGTGGTGGTGTCGAAGGCAGGCGGCTCCGGCGGCTCCGGCGAAGGGAAAAAGAAGCGCAAGGGCTTGAAGAAGGCCAAACTCTTTTACCTGCGTGACTCACCAGAGAGGATGACTGCGGTGTCATCTGGTGTGCGATGATGGCAAATGACGCCTGGTATATATATAGTGGCGTGAGGTCCGTTACCCTACTGTATTCTCCAACCCTGGTCCGGTTGTTCACGTTCCGGACCCACCCGTAGTCCCTCGTCGCAATGACCAGTACCTAGGATAGGTTCGTGTTACGGGGCGGTCTATCTACTGTAGTACAGGACAGTATATCGCTGGTCGAAGTGATGAATGGCATTTTCTCTTATGCACCGCGGGCCGCCCTAGGCGCTAGTTGGGGTTCTGAGTATGCTGCTATACGTGCCTCTGCCTCTGTTTCTGTAGTTAGAATAGCACTTGCGTGACAAGTTTTGACTGTTGAGTGTGGAATTAATAGAAGACACAATGAAAGACCATACTCGTGCTGAGCGCGCGCAAGCAGAGCAGCACAGCGCGGAGCGGGAGGCGACCGACTTGAGGCAACATTCATTCATTTCCAAGTATCAGCCAGCCCCTCTCCCTCTTTCACACCCTCTTCCCCGCTGTCACCAGGCCTATCCTCCCCCTCAGATGCCAAGATCACGACCCCTCCGACCCTTCGCATTATCCAACTCGCAACCAAAACGAAGCCTCTCTCCCGGCCCACCCTCTCCCACGTTCACCGAAACGACCAATGTGTCCGCAATGAACTTAGGCGAAAATAGGCCCGCAAAGATCATCACGCGTTCCGACCTCAAGGCTAGCATGCAGTCTTATGAGAACGTTAGTCCCTCCCTCTCCTCCTCCTCCTCCCCCCCTCTTTCTTTCCTCGCACTAGTTGCGATTCTGGCACGAAAGAAAATAAAGAAAAAGCTCATATGTATCCTTTCTCCCGCTTAGCTTCTGACTTCATGTTCAAATTACCAATCTGCACTGCTCACAATGTCGCGGGCTACCGCCGCGTTCGCGGATGCAATGGAATCTTGTGCGGGGTGAGTTCGCTCGAACCATCTCATTTGCCTCGCCTTTCAATACGGAATGATTCACTCTGCCTCCCCCGGCTTCCCACCACTTTCAGGATGAAAGGACCCTCGTATGAACAGGGGACCCGTCTGCAGGCCGCAGCGGGGCTGCACCACCTGATTGCTAACCATTGGCATGTCCTGGTAAATAGGAATCCCATTCCCTCAATGACGTCTTCGCGAGCGCCCGCTTACCTTGTCTTCCAGTCCGAAACGCTAGATAAGCAGTTCGAGAAACCTCTACGTCAGCATCTAGACACCTACCGTGTAATCGTCCATGTGAGTATATTAGCTCCCCCCCAGCTCTCATCGTAAATCATGACCGATCGGCCCCGCACTAAAACCTGGAATCTCGCAAGGAACGCTCATCGTCCTATGAACGCGCCCTCCGCGAGAGGAGTCACATTATTCGTGAGACAGAGATGCGGAACATGAACCGGAAAGAACGCAGTAAGCCGAAAACTCCGGTCCGTGAGATCACGTCCCGCGCTCATATCAACTCGATTTCTAGACCTTCAGTCCTTCAGGGAAGCATTGAGTGTGCTGCAGAGGCAGGTGGAAGATCTTGACCAGTTAAAGGTCCAACACTATGCAGAAATCATAGAACACGAGGAAGAGGTGTGGGACGTCGTGCAAGCAAAGGTATTTCACAATACACCTTCCTCTTCGTAAACCGCCAAGATGATCGACTTTCTTTAGGTCTCACTGGTGGTTCGTTCATCACTCGACGTATTTGATAGGTTCACGTCAAAAGCGTACGTTGCGATTTCCGACATCACCCGACTAGCTGTTGGAGCTGACCGCTTCTTTCTTTGCCACATATCTGCAGTTCTGACCCCGTTATTGAGCCCATGCTCCAATCTGTCCCAGACCCATTTGATTCGTATGGGCAGTCCCATTCCGAGGATCAAATATTCAGCATTCTGCCTCCTCTCTCTATCCTGGCCCCATCGTCATCACCGAGTCCCTTGACGGTTACCCCGCAAACGGTAACGAGTGACGTGTTTGCGACAGGGACGAGCGCCGCATGGACACACGGCAATGGCACCATTTATTCTGAAGCGGGGTCAGAGTGGGCGGACGCGATTCCGTCAGTGTCCAGCTCACTCTTCAGGAGTTCCACGATGCCCCGGTCACCTTCTCCGCCACGACGCCCCAACCGACAGTCCTCACCACCCGGCACAAACACCCGCAGAGCCGAGTCGAAACTTCGCAGCGTCTTATCCGTCATCGATGAGTCACGTCCGAAGCCGACCGACGATAGTGTGCCATCCGGTTCAACGGACACGGCAGTTGTCACGGCGGTTGTCCCAGCGGGGTCGGCGAATGGTCCCTCAGGGGCGCGGGACTCTGGCGCGAGTTGGACCGGCTTCCCATTTGGAGAGCACCCCCGAAGCGATAGCCAGGACAGCACGCCACGGCATTCTATATCCGAGCCTGCGTCACCGCCGACTGCAAATATAAGCCGAACTGACACACAAGGGAGTCAAACTCCCGAATCGGACAGGACGACGCTCCCAGTGACTTCATGACGTCTTGCGTGCCTTGGGCGTGGGCGTGGATTTGTTTAGGTTTTGGATGATCCCCCTTTCCCTACTGCAGAGCACTCTATGATGCCTTTCTTTTTCGAGCAATCTCTACGTAGGATATTGTTACCGAGGCTGGATGCCGTACTGATGTAGTATCTCCTTGTGTATCGGCGTCGGGCTTTTCAAAAGAATATCTGTACCTGCGCTCGTCTTGGGGAAGGCGATGACGTCACGGATTGACGACGCATTGCATAGGATAGCCACGAGGCGGTCAAGACCTGCGGGCGAGAGTGGGCCACTTCCGATTAAGCCTCGTGGCTCACCTAATTATCAACGAACCTGCACTTACCCAGGGCAATTCCACCATGTGGCGGGGCACCACACCTCAGGGCATGAAGGAGGTGGTTGAATGATGCCTTCTCATGTTCATCGAGCTGAAATACGTGATACACGAGTGCCAGTGCCAGTCAGTAACGCAAACGTGACACGCCACCCGGGGGTGGATGCTCGACAAGTCTCACTCACTTGTAACACTTCGGAAAATATGTATTCCTGCATCATAGGATCATGCACTCGGACGGAACCTCCGCCAATCTCGACACCATTCAAGACCAGATCGTAATGCTGGCCACGTACCTGGGTGGCACATGGAAACGGGAAAAGCGAGCCACGCAGATGCCCGGGCAACGTATAACGTCAGCGATTACGGCTTCGACCACGCACACGCATGCTGACCTCGGAGATGCGTCCATCATATAACGCCTGTACGTCTTGCCATGCCGGCGCAGTGAAAGGATGATGCGTGCTGCTCCATCTACCCTTCGCAAAGATGTCCTTCTCTGAGTCAGCACGTGTGAATAACGGAAACTCAGTGATCCAAAGAAAGTTTGGGGTAGGCGTTGGATGGTAAGTCCCTACACCAAAACATCAGCTTGCAGGAAGGCAGTGTTAGGTCGTTGTCAACCCCACCACGCGATCGAGCCAACTCGGCCAGGCGAAGTCTCTGCCGACCAAGGGCAGTCGATCCCCCCTATAATGAGATCGTAAGATCGGCAAGCCAAAAACAAATGAATGACGGATGGGCGGATGCACTCACCTGCGGTCTATCACGCTGCTTGCCAATCCACACGACATCACCGGGCTGCAACGGCAGTTTTTCGTCAAGGCCACCCTGGGCCCATCCACCACTATGAGGTGACAATTCTCGGACAATACGACTACCGACAAGCCACGAAGACACGTTTTCTGACGTTATCTCAATGCGATCCTATTCATTTGACATGCGAATGAGCCAGGTGTGTGGACAGGACACAAACTAGCAGGGAATCCGGGTGGAACTCACGAGGCCATCCTCTGTAGGGCATTCATGTGCAATTGGGTGGAATGAAGTGTCACCGGATCGTCGCACCGACAGACAGCTGACTGTCTGCTCAGAGTGACCCAATGCCGTAACGATACTTGGGGGTAGACATGAGGTAACATCCACAATCTGCGTTAGTCCCGTGAAACAGCCCATGGCTATGACAGCGACGAATGGACACAGACCTCTAACGCAAAGCGTGTGTCGGGCTTGTCGGAGCCAAACTAGTGGCAGGATAAGGCACATACGCGCAAAGGTGGTTCGCTATGCTCACCCGGCACATTGCCTCATGATAGGTCATGACATTGAACCTGTCAGGCAGAGATGTCTTCTCTATCTGCGCCCATATTGTTCTCATCAAATCCTCGACCACATCACGGACTTCGTGGCCGCCAATCCGCCACGGGTCGACCTCCGGGTTGGGGTTCCCCCAAGAGACAAATGCCATCTCGAGATCAATCTGAGTGAACTCGGGCTGCCTATCCTTACGACCATCTTCGTCCCGAAAGCACCGGGCGAGCTGATAATATCGGTCGACAGCACCGGAGCACATGAGGAGCTGCTTAGGTTGCTGAGGTGACTGCGGGAGTGCGAAGAAGAGGGGGTCCTGGACTTTGTCTACTTCTGATTCCCGGGCATGGGTAATCCTAGTTGGCACAAGGAACTCGCGAGCGCCTTCGGGGGAGGACTTGAGAAGAATGGGGGTTTCAACCTCGAGGAAATCTGAAAGGGGTGTCGTGCCGGAGTACCACAGAAGAAGATGGAATAGAAGCCGCGACACCTTGTTGATTTAGCACGGTGCGCACGACATGAGCGACTTGGCTTCTCTTCCGTAGGTTATCTGAGAGTTCTGGCCTACGAAGGTCAAGATAGCGATATTGGCTTCTCAAGTCATCGTTTGCCTACCACGGTCCAAAAAAAAAAATTTAAAAAAGGAACAGAAAAAAAACGGGGCTGCTGAACGCAGTGAAAGGAGGCGAACCATATTTTGAGTGTCCGAAGGGTAAAAGGGCATATGGTGATCTGCTGGATTGAGGAGTGTGAAATCTGTTACGGAAACCTCGACATCACCAGCGGGACCCTGGAAAGCAGGCCGATCGGGGGAATGAGCCGTCCGAGAGAGCCCAAAGGAATCAAGTGTGTAATTACGGGACGGCGCTGCTTCTCTGGCCTGGAACGGACATGACCATGGATGAGTACAGCAGACTCGACGGGGACGCGTGCCAACTTGGCGACGAGGTTACTCTGTTGGCCGCGGCCCTCGGAGAGAGGATCAACCGCCGGAGCATGGGCGACAAGCTGAGTTGTACCATAAGAGTCCCTCAATGGGAAAAAAGAAAGGGATTTGGAAACTTTGCTAGATGGGGCAAGGGAAGTGGGGTGAGTGGGGGAAAGGCGCCCTGGGAGAGAAAGGAGAGAGGGGGGGGGGAGGGGGAGGGAGGAGAGTTACCGTTCTGGAAGGAGCCAACCAGCGAGTACGACGCGAGAGCCCACGTCCGCAGAAGTGAGGGCACCGCAGTTGTGAGAACGCTTCGGAAATGGGGCTGGAGCGGATCCAACCGAAAGGCCGAGTGAGATGAGAAGAAATGATATTGAAGGAGAACGGACGGACCGTTAGTTGGGCGGTGGAAGGAATGGGACCTGCGGGGGGGTATAGACGGGAATGGAAAGGGGTAGCGTGGATGGAAACGTGGCGGTGGCCGAGAGAGTATGATGAGCATGAGCATGGCGAGAGAGTGAGTGAACGGAACGGACGGAATCGCGAAAAGTAGGCGCGCAAGGATCTCCTGTGCTCGCTTTCGGTTTTAAATACGCTCTCCCTCTTGTCCTCCCTCCCGACCACTGCCCCCCCCCTCGCCGCTTCACAATGTCTCTCCCTCGTCTCCCCATCGAGCTCATTGACATCATCTGCTTTCACCTCCCCCATCCAGACCTCGCCGCTCTCGCTCGCACAACCTCGCTCTTCTATCCCGTCGTGCAGCGCATCCTCTACCGTAACCTCGTCCTCTCCTCTGCCCGTCACAACCTCTCCGTCGTCGTCACTCTCTCAGAGAAACCGTGTATCGCCCGCGTCGTGCGCTCCCTCTCCATCACGGTCGATCCCTCCGTTCACGTCCTGCGACCGTTTTACAACGCGCTCAGAGACGCGCTCTCGGCTATGTCCGAACTCACCTCCCTTCATCTCTCCTTCTCCCTCGACCACCACCATGCCGACCTCAGCTGGGTCCTCACTCCTCGCACGCGTCCCATCACATACACTCGATTGCTCACATTTACGTCCTCCTTCCCGTTCGACGCTCACGTAACCGGCTTCCTCGAACGCACCCCAGCACTGGAGAGGCTTGAACTCGACACTGCACCCGTGTCTGGCACCACGCCATTGCCCCATCTCTCGCAAGCCGCGATCCCCCGACTCATGCATCTTATGGGATCTTGCCAGGCCGTCAAGGTCATCGTCCCTGGACGTCCCCTCGAGAGCATTCACATTCACGACGGCGACCTATCCGAGGACGAGGTCGCGTGCTTGGCACAATCCACCGGTCACATCGCCGTCCTGGGAGCGATTACATCTGCCCTTCTTGTGCCTTTCCTCAAATCACTCGCAAGGCACCTTCCCTACCTGGCCTACCTCCGCTTAATGGCCCCATTTCACGTTTCTCTAAAACCATTCGATGACGTGCGTCGTCCGTCTTCTCCAACCCCTTCCCTCCCAAACTGACAACATCCCCGATGCAGACTTTCTACGAACAAGTCGCGACCACCCTGACGTCGATGCCTCAGCTGCTCGACTTTGAGCTCTCGGGCATGCACTGGGGCTCTTCCTGTCAACCTAACGAAGCAGGTTACAAGCGGATTTGGCAAGCTGCTCCCATCAACTCCGTCCCTGATCATCATCTTGAGGATAGCCTGGACTTTACTTCGGATTTTGCTTTCGTCTATTGACCACCTGTTGGGTTTAGTTCTCATGCTATGCTTATTGTTGTATTATTAGCACATGCTGGTCATACGTCCAGAAAGTCGACCATTTCTCCGCACGCACTTACTACTATAGGCATTCATTTCAGGCATCTCTGCGAACGATGCCGCAAATCTTATCTATCACCTGCTTTCACACCACTAGAATAGATACCGCTTATTTGTCACTCCTGGGATCTTTATTATTACTTGCATCGTCCAGTTCTAGCCCCTTTAGTTCATGCAGAGCCTTCTGGATGAAGCCAGAAGCGCCGGACCACACAATCTGACCCTGAGCAAGGGAAACTACCGTACCCGTGCCATTGCCGTTCCCCACGAACTGCGCCACCGTGAGCCGGTATTCTTCTTCATCGACGGCAACTAGCGAAGTTCCAAACTGCCAGTCGACAGCAACCACCCCATCTACCGCAACGGTGTTCGTCGACACGTCATACTCGATACGAAGTATGTTAAAGCCGAGTCCCAGCCCGATCGCCTTGGTGTACGCTTCCTTGATCGTCCAGACGAGATAAAAGCGGGAAAGTGCCTCGTTCTCTGGCACGTCATTCGAGACGAAGCGCTTCTCCGCATCTGTCAACTTCAGGAAAGTAAAAAAAGGGGGGGGCGGCGTTCAGACGAAAGAAGGACAAGGAGAAGAGCGTATCAGCGGTGAAGGCGGTGGGTCACAGACTAGAAGTGCACAGCCGCTGACCGTTGTGTCCGCCACCGTATGCAGAAACGACGCGATTCCTTCTTCAGTACCGCGCGTCAGCGCTCGTACCATCATCACGTCGACCCCGATTAGGAAGGCGGGAGGCCCATGCTCCCCGGGTGCGAATGCCATGGCCACCAATTCATTATCATGAGATACATTGAACCCGATGGGCGGAGGATCGATGCTCGTCGCCTGCAAGACAAGAGAAGAGAGCAGAGGGGAAAGGGTGATTTAGAAAAAAGAAAAATATAAAGGGACAAAAAAAGGAGATGCGTGCGAAGTAAGGCTTCCCCGCTTCCGTAGTGGCGAAGTGCATCTTCTCTGCAGAAACGCCTCGCTGTTCGCTTAGGAGGACTCTGGGCAGGAGACGACCGATTAGGCAACCTCGGGAGAAAAAGGAGTTAGCTTTGAATGAAGGGGAGGAAGGAAGTGCGCGCCCCGCGGGGCAGACGTGATGATACTCACGACAGGCGTCTGCGCGGTGGAAAAAGCGCTGGACACGCTCGAGAGAGGAAGAGTCTAGCAACGTCAGGGCATGCTGATAAAGCTGTCAATAGTATGAGTGACGGGCTTGTTCTCTGGAGAGAGAAAGGACGACTTGCCAATTCGTCGAGAGACGTCGGGTGGTGGATGAGCCAGACTCGCGGTTGAGACGAACCCATGCAGGTGATGACCGGTGCAGAGTCAAGCCGGACCCACCCGTATCATCCCGTGCCCACAGATACCACATACCCATACGATCCCCTCTGATCCTGTTCTATCATCATCATGTCAGGAACCCGGAAGTTCGTCTCTCTCGGATTGTTTATCATCGACGAGTTTGCGTTTATGGATGCTGCGGGGAAGCCGACAGGCCGCACATTATCCCCTCAGGAAAGAGCACCCTCTTCGATACGATTCACGCGCGTCCGTACGCTTATCTTCTGCTGTACTCTTCAGATTGGGGGTGGTGGAACCTATGCAAATATTGGCGCTCGCATCTGGTAATGTTCCCGTCCCTTGCCCCCCTCGAATGTGACGTTTCTCCCGTTGGCTAGGGCAGCACACAGGGGACGTTTTTGACCAGGATTGCTCCCAGGCTGCCAGCGAACCAAGTTGGCATGATTGTCGACAAGGGTGCAGACTTTCCGCAGGAAATAGACGCTGCCTTGAGGACATACGGCGATAGCATGTGGTTTTTCAGAGACCAGCCAGGCGCTGCCACCACCCGAGCGCTTATTTCATATACCAGTGATCACCACAGAGAGTGCGTTCTACGCCGCTTACGCATCGAGTCGTTCTCATCGCGTTCTTGCCCGACTGTCCTTTTTGTTCCTTCTCAAGCTTTCAGTATCTTACGCCTAGAATACGGATCACCCCTCATGACCTGACGGACACCCCCCTTTTTCGTCCGACGACTTTGCATTTCATCTGTTCGCCGACTCGCGCTGCCGTCATCATGTCTCAAGTCGCCCAAGTCGACGGCTGGTCCCCTGTATCCATTTACGAACCGATACCAGTACGGGACCCGAATATCATCCACCTACCGCGCCGTTGAGCCGATGCTGTTTCTGAGTGAACGATGATTTTTTAGGATAGATGCATTCCGGAAGAACTTGCCGCGCTCCGCGATGTCTTGCCGCTCATCTCTGTGCTAAGGTGCCGATTCCTCCGACCGACCGCCCCCCCACTGTCAAAATTTGTCTTTAACCAACCTTCTTTTCCCTCCCCCTCTCTTGCCCGACCATTGCAGCCCGAATGCTGAGGAGGCGCTCAGCCTTCTCGCAGTCCCACTTCCGCCGACAAAGTCTTCGATAGAACAGGCCTGCAAGACATTCCTCGATTTTGGTGTCGGCCCCGGAGGCACTGGCTGGGTTATCATCCGCAGTGGCGGCATGGGGGCTTACATTGCCTGCCGCTCCCGGCCGGGCGCATGGGTAGAGGCCTATTGGAGAACCAACGAACGGGTAGTCGATGTAACAGGTCAATTCCCCATGGACATCTAGTAGCGTCGACCACCGCTTATCTTCTGGCTGCGCTGGCATACAATCAAGGTGCCGGCAACAGCTTTTTGGGTGGCCTTGCCGCCGGCCTCACATTAACAAACGGAGATGTTTTCGAGGGTACGTGATGTTCCTCCGACTGCGTGCGCGTTCACGTACAAGAATTCGTGAGTTGATGGATATTGGCAAAACGATCAGCTGTATTCCATGCGGCAGTATCGGCATCGTACACCATCGAACAACTTGGCTTGCCTCGGATCACCCGAAGATCAAGCGATGTTCGGAGTGAGGAGTGGAATGGCGATTCACCGTGGGGAAGGCTGCAAGGGCTGAAAGTGCGGCATGCACGTGATGAAGTGACAAGTATTCATTAGTGTACAGCGGGTGTAAAGCGGTGTACGTGAAAGACTAGAAATACACTGGGAGCAACACGACCATTATTAACTCATCGTACAAATCGTCCCACAGTCTGAAAGGAAACGAAGAAGGGGGTCATTGTTGCTGGGATTCATATTTCGCTCTGCTCTCCGCGAAGAGTCTTTGCTGCTCTTCCCAGAGCTCTTCTTCTGTCTTACCCGACTGCTCCAACTTTGACACTTTCTTCTCCCGGTCCTGAGTCGAGGTATCAGATCGTGAAGAGATGGAAGAAAGGATCTGCATACCTTCTGTTGCTGTTTATGGTCCTTGAGGACGTCTTCGACCTCCTCGGTGAATGATTCAAAGCCAAGCCTCTGGTATATGATCATCGCAATCAACAAATGGAACTATGCCAATAGGCGACAGGGAGAAACGAAGCCAGACCTTGAGAGCACCGATTATATGCTCGGGAGCTATAGTTTTCTTCGAGTCCTGCTCACAGATCTCGTTTGCCTCGGATGAAATGAGATGTATGAATTCTAGGGGGGAAAAAAAGAGACCGGGGGGGAGGGAGGGGAGAGTTGGTCAATTCGTTGGGAAAAAAAAGTTAGGTTTGTACGGACCGACGCAGCATTCGATTACCAAGTCGCGCGTCTCCTTGGCGCAAGTCACATCGTTGGGAAGGAGTTCTGTGATAACAACATATTTGTGTGTATGCGTGTGCGTGTGTGCGTGCGTGATAGGGAGCAGCGGCTTGTCAGGGTCGTGGATGCTTTTTAAGGCCGGCGGAGGGCGCGAGATGACAACGAACCGGTGATCATTTTTGCGACGGTGGCCTTGGGAAGAGAGAGGTCATCATCGCCGGGTGGGATGCCGGAATGACCTTCGCGGTCTGACATGTTGTTTGCTGTCCAGTCCAGTGAGGGACGAGGGAAATCAAGTCAACGACGACGTCAACTGAACGGAGCGGGTTGAGCAGCGGACCCGGGCGATGACTCGCTGGATTAAATGCACTGATTTAGAAGTCCGCGCAACGCCCCCTTCACGCAAAGAACAATCATGTCGACCGTATGTGTTCCTTTTTTTTTTTTTTGTTATGTGTTTGATTCAGATGTATTATTTTTCATCGTAGGTCCCACCGGTCAACCCAAAGCCTTTCTTACAGGAACTGACTGGGAAGCCTGTGTTTGTTCGGCTCAAGTGGGGACTCGAATACAAGGGGTTCCTCGTCAGCACGGACGGCTACATGAACCTTCAGGTCCGCTACCCTATCCCCACACTGCCCTTCTACGTGTCCCTGATCTCCTCCTAGCTGGCCAATACCGAGGAATTCCAAAATGGTGAATCGAACGGGACTTTGGGCGAGGTTTTCATCCGGTACGATCGAATGTCATCTTGTCTACCCTTGGCCCATTCATTGATGCCCCGCCTCATCAAGGTGCAACAACGTCTTGTACATAATAAGTCACCCTTTCTCTATATCCCCCGACCGCAGATTCTTACCTATTACATTCTCCACAGAGAGGCACCGCCTGAATGAAATACAAGACGGTCAGCCCTTCCAGGCGAGGCAGGCTCGAGACTCGATCTTGCACGTGTCTATTTGCCGTGCGAGCCTTGCTTCGCGTTGGGGACTCAGTATATTTACACCAGAGATGTACGCGACATTGCATTGTCCATCGCAAGAAGCACAGCATGTCTTAACTGTTGTGACTTGTTCCGCATCGTGTTGTGTGAGAAAACCGGAAACAATCGTTTTGTGCTGTGTGAGCTTGTGTTGCACGAGTCATGCAATTAGACACGCAGCACGCAGCTCGTTCACAGCTTCGAGAGTTGAGTTGACTCTGCTTTCGGAGGCGGACACGGACCATATTTAAATAAGTTTTACCTGATTGACTCAGTTATCCTACTCTTTCCACATAACCGCCACTTTCTCCGACCACAACACCACACGTCATTCTGGTCCAAACTCTACAATGGCAAAATCGACTCGCTCCAAAGTAAAGCGTGCCTTTCGTGCCAAGAAGCGCACAGAGGGTGTGTTCGCAGCCACCGAAGCTGCACGTCTGCAACGGCTCAACGCAAAACTGCGCGCTCTCGCCACCACCGCCATCGCCACCGCTCGGGGGAGGGCGAGGGAGACAGCGGCCGGGAGGGGGCTAGGCCAGAGGAGGAGAACGAGCAAGGAGTGGATATAGATATGCCAGGTTCGTGTTGGTTCGCCACTCTCGGTCTCTTGGACCACCAAGAGATCAGCCCGGGCCTCATGCACAGCCTGGGCTTTTAGCTGCCCTCCTGCTACCTGCTGCCTTCCCTCCCTCCTCCCCTGCACCCCACGAGCTCAAGCCTATTCCATCCTCCTCCATTTGGCGTGGATCTGCGATCGTTGATCATAATTGACGTTGCAGTAGATGATGCGGAAGATGCGAGTGCGGCAGACGCAGGCATAGTATCGCCAACAACAGAAGATCCGCCTGCCAGCAGCTTCCCTGAGAAACCTACGGGGAAAATATCAACACATGGACCGAGAGGGTCACGTCGAGACCGGTGGAGGGCTTCGAAGGGTATGAAGCTTCGACCCAAGTCGAGCGGGATGAAGAGACAAGGCACCGTCGCCGTTGCCTCACGGCGCAAGTCAGGGCGGCCTCACAGGCGGAGATAGGGGCTGATTTGCACCATGGTACGTACACATACAGTGCCTCTGCGTGTGTTTGATTGATATCCCCTGAAGGGTTGTACACACGGAGGTACCATCCATTCAATTGCGTTCTGTATCAGACTTCCTTGATGTGTGTGGGGTATCACCCCTATGGTGTGCCAAGAACGTTTGCTATGTTTGCTCGTGATAAAAGTAGTACGTGCGATATTAAATCCATCAGGCATGTTCAACGGGCGTCGGACAAAAAACAAATAAATCCTCAATGACACCATACCGCAACAGTGCTATCTGCCCCTGTGCTGACTAGCCATGGTTGCTTGGGGACCCATTTGACTTGCAACACGCCCAGCCCCTCACGTACGTCATGCCCACGCAGAATCTTGAGCGGCACAATGAGAGGATCTGTGAGGAGGTCACTGTACACACGTGCGTGGAAGACCTGGATCGAGCCATCGTCGGACGACGATGCAAACAACGGATATGAGGGATGAAAATGCAGCGATCGGATCGCACGGGAGTGATATCTACGACGGGCGTACGCGTGACATGAGCCAAGCGTGAAGCTATCACAGAACGTGCTTGACCTACCGAAGAATCTTATAAGGTTTCTCACTGAGTTCGAGGTCGAACCAGCAAAGCTTCCGATCGTAGCCACCGACAATCAGGTGATCTCCTGATGGGTGAACGTCCATCGATGAAATCCAGCGTATGCCGGGAGTTAGCAATTTTAGGAGCTTCTGCTCGGAAAGATTATAGATCCGGACATGGCGTTGTGTCTGTGACAGCCGTTAGTTTCTAGAAAATAAGGGCAAGAGCGAGTGGACAGACCGCAACAAAGAAGTGAGGCTTGGAAGGATGGAACAGCACAAGCTGGACAGAGCCCTTGATCTTCTTGAATGGGGCTTGGGAATGTCGGCGCGATACCTGATGGATCCATACTCCTCCCTGGCCCCCTCCGCTGGCTGTGGAGATTATCAGTGTGAAAAACATGGAAGGGGTTGGAGGAAAAACTTACAGACTGTTGCAAGATAATCACCCCTACGGTGCCATGTGATGTGTTTGACAAGACCCGAAGTTGGCGGAAGTTCTAGGGATAGAAGGGGACTCTCGAGGGTAAACGTCTGTGGAAGGTTGATCCACTTCACCAAGGACGGGGTTGTCGGAGCCGATGGGAGTGTCGCAGGGGTAAGAAGAGCCCGTGTAGCAGTAAGAATTGCAGGAGGGAGGTTAGGCGGAATAAAGAAGCGCAGCGTCCCCTCCCTGGCATTGTCTCAGTCTCGAGTCCACGCCAGTCGAAGCAAGGACACTTACGTTCCGACAAGGAAGAAGCTCACATCCGTTCGTGGGCACCACTCCACCGCGCCAACACTCTCATTGAGAGACCAGCGCTTCACTTCACGACCCACTATAACCTCCCAAAGACAAACGATTCCCTCCTCGTCTGCGCTCACGACCCAAGCGCCATTTGGGCTGACTGAAACGCTGCGCACTCGTCCTCGTACATGCGCAAACTTGAGAGACTTGTAATTAGGGAATGGTCGCAGGGTGTTTGGACTCGGCAACTTTGGAATCAGGCTGTTCGGGTCGATGTTCAATTTTCTCCGCTGAATTCTCGGGGCGAGATAAAGATCCAGTTGTCGACCGAAGCGTTGCTGGATAAACTGGTCGTATGCAGGAACCAGTCGTAGTGAAGGGTATTTTTTCGGGAGGTAATCGCGTTCGCGGTCCTCCTTGTCGGTGGCTTCCCACTCCTTTCGTTCCTCCTCCGTAGGAAGATATTCTTCTGGAGGATTGTACGATTCAGAATGGGTCGGAAGAGGTAGCTTAGGTGCAGGGAGTGGAGGCGCATGAGAGGAGGAAGGATCGTCGTTCCAGATGGAAAAGAATTGCGGTTGCGACGAAGTCGTTTTTGGTTTTGAGGGAAGAATGCGGCCTTGACGGATGGCGCGGACGATCTTCATGACCTGGGTGTCGAGTGAGCGTTTACTTTGAAGGGCAAAGCCATCGAAGCAAACCTTTTTCTTCTCCCATTTACTGGGAATCCAGCGTCGTTTGGGCTCTGGTGCAGCAGAAAGTGGCATAACCTCCTCTTTGCCCTTCCCGGTGAACCATTCCACTGTAGGCTCATAGGGATCATAGTTGGCATCTGGGTTCTCAAGAGACTCAAGCCGGCGAATAATGTCCAACTCTTCAGAGGTCAAGGGTCTGTCCATTTGAGTATTTTTGTCGAACGCTGAAGTCCTATATGGCTATCAGCTAAAGCGTGACGTCGGAGAGGGCAAGGTATCACCATGCCGATGGGTCATCCACAGTCTTCAAGAATTTGTCCAGTTCATCTCCACGTGCCGGTTTGAGAACTTGCTTACCATCAATACTGTACCCAACGTGAGGCAGATCGTCATACCAATGAAGTGGTATGTTTCCGATACGGTTTGGTGCCTTCAAAGAAAGTAGTCGGTTGGTCAATCAGAACAAACGGACATCGAGAATGCACGCACGTCTTCTGTCGATGAGTCTGAATCGTAGTCTGGTTCTATCTCTGGGTATACTTTTTTTGGTTGCCCAGTGATATCCGAGATGACTGTCTCAACCCTTGGAAATATGTGGAGGTCATTATCAGACACGTCTTCACTGTTTTGTCCTTCGTCTTCACTCCCAGAGTAACCCTCATCATCATCGGGCGACTCTTCCTCTTCTTCGTCCGTGTCTGAGTCCGCATTGATCTCGGGGAACGCGTCGACATCGTCACTGTCTGATTCGTGCACGGGACCTTCCTCCTCTTCGTCTCCACTTAGCAAGTCCAGTCCACCGTCAGGAAAGTGCTCCGAGTCGCTAACATCTGGCTGTCCTTTTACGGTCTGCTTGCGTTTTCTGTCAACGGCAAGAGGCGCCATTTCATTTTGTTTTTGCTCTGTGTTGAGGGCCAAGAACGGCAGAATTGACAGAGTTTGCAAATAATTCTCACGGTCGAACCAAGATAACTCAGATTCGATCGGGGTCTGCGACTGGCCACTGGCCACTGCAGCTCACGCTCACGACTAGGATGGTGCAATACGGAGGCGGTATGTTCAAGAAAACCAACCGCTTTCTTTCGTAACATTGACTTTTTGCGCGTCCAGATGAAGTTTCGGCCCTCGTAGTGGACATTGGCACGTCTACGCTCCGCGCCGGGTACGCGGGGGACGACACACCAAAAGCAATCATCCCTTCGTCGTACGGCTTCGTGCCCGTCACCCGAGACGGGGATGTCCCCATGACAGATGCAGACACAGATGCAGAGCCAGCGCCTCCAAGGGATGAGAGCAAATTATACATTGGACAGCATGGGCCGTCCGTTTGGCGGGAAGACATGCAGGTCGGGAATCCTATGAGCGAGGGGTTGAGTGCGTGTGGTGTCGTAGCTTTTCCTCTTGTACACGGCTAATAACAGTCTCTTTGCTCCCTCCCCCCAAGTCACCGACTTCAAGCCCATCCCATATATGATTCGCCACGCGCTGAAGGATGTCCTCCGTTGCAAACCAGAGGACCACCCCATCCTCGTGACAGAGCCCGCCTGGAATACCCCTGCCAATCGCGAACGCATGGCCGAAATCATGTTCGAGGAATTTCAAGTGCCTGCATTCTACATAGCGAATGCAGGCGTACTAAACGCGTCCGTCTGAACACTATTTGTTCGGAGCTACCTATGACCTAAGAACCGTCACAGTTTTGCTGCAGGGAAGGGCTCTGCGTTGGTCATTGACATAGGCCACTCAACGGCGAGTGTGACCCCAGTAGTGGATGGCTTTGTTCTCCGAAAAGGTATGCATAAAAATTCTTGCGGTTAGCAACGTCTGAGTGATCGAGGTACAATAATCCATAGGCCTTGTCCACTCGGCTCTCCCTCAGCTCGTGTATGCACATGCGAAACACACACTCATCACGGCAAGTCACACTCATCCGCCAATCCAGCTTTACTCCCACCAGCTTATCGCAAACAAAACCGTGCGTAATTCTGCATCCTGCGATCTTCCCCACCACCCCTCCTCGCTAACCTGATCGATCGGCTGTGCAGGCGGTGGAAGCCGGGACAACTCCCCGCTTCACAGTGCGAGAGGACCGCTTCTCAAAAACGACGCCTAGTCTCGCGTCATATTACGAAAATCGTGAAGTGGAAGAATGGATACAGAGCGTTGCCGGTGTCCTCGACCAGGGCTGGAATGAGCAGTGCGCCATCCTCACACTGTCATCGTGATTTCGCCCCCTCGCTGAGACACCCACTTTCATCCCCCCCCCCAAAAAAAAAAAAACCCCTTCCTTTTCGCAGAGCTGCGTCGCAAAGGCCCCTGCGCCACTACGAGTTCCCGACTGGGTTCAACACTTATTTCGGGCCAGAGCGTTTCCAGGTCGGCGAATTATTCTTTGCACACTCGCGCGACCTAGTGGTAAGTTCCCATCCCCTCAATGAACGCGTAAATTGTGCAAAACGTACAAATATAAAGGCATCGAATCCACACCTCCCGCGCACAATCCCCGCGCTGATCTCGCAAGCGCTCGCGGCGTGCGACCCGGACATGCGCCAAGTCCTCATGGGCAATGTGGTGCTCGCAGGCGGTGGGAGCCTCTTCGCGGGGTTCGGCGAACGCCTGAACAACGAGCTCGTGCGCAACTTCCCCCACGTCAAAATCCATGCGCCTGGCAACCCGGCCGAGCGAAGATACGGCGGGTGGCTTGGCGGCAGCATCCTCGCGAGCTTGGGCACGTTCCACCAATTATGGATTAGCAAGGAAGAATGGCAGGTAAGTTTACAGCCGTAGAACGGGCAAACTCACACGGGAAATGAATCCACGTTAACTCCCTTGTTTCTTTGACACAGGAGCACGGCAAGCCTATTGTGGCCCAGCGGTGTAAATAATTGTCTGTTTGATCTCCCCATGTTTCACATTGCGTTACTTGTAAATTCGATAGCATAGTCACCTCAAATCGACTGGTCGAGAACGGATATAGCACCAACACGTTCCTCTGTCACATCTTCCAACTGAGACCTACGTGACATACATGCCCAGAACCAGGCAGAAAAGGCCTAGAAAAGAACAAAATCGCGGCTACGAGGATCGCAAGCAATCCCAACGCGGCAGCAAAATATAAAACTCGGGAGTATCCAGAAAGAGTGGAGTGGGGATAAGGGCAAGATGACCGCAGATCGAACAGCGCAACCAGTCCCTACTACCCTACCGACATCATCCCTCGCTACGACCCCAACGGATATGAATATGTACCACACACTCACGATAAATAAAAGAAACGAACGAAAGGTGAACCAGTCTTGAGCATTCTGCGAGTCGTGTGGATAGAGCAAAGGAGTGGCATGGGGATCTTTAGTACGCCTCGACTACGTCGCGACGCTCGCGCGCATCCATCAACACTCCAAGGCCACCAATGGCCTTGCGGCGGATGCGGGTCGCAAAGTTACGAGGTCCGAGTCGTCCGCTCCGGAGGGCGGCCCACGAGGCTGTCTGACTGGCTGACTGAGCACGCGCTGCGGTAGAGTAGCCGGTACAGTAGGAGCAGCAGGTGCAGGACGGCCAATGCCGAGTCCCTCATAGAGCTTCTTAGTTGCCTCCTCGCGCGGCGAAAGGGGTGGGCGGTCAAATGAGGAGCCCGAGTTGGGAGTAGAGGGGGACGAGTGTGAACCGGACTTGGAGGATGACTCGGTCGAGTTGTCTTCAGCATCGGTATCATCGATCGCTACTGTAGGTAGCGGCCGTGATGCGATGGCAGTAAAACGTAAAGCTGGAGGCCGATTGCGAACCAGGTTCGTATCCGACGCTATCGGCGGAGACACGCGAGCCTCCTGTGGGGGAGGCGATACCCGGACACTAGGAGTAAGACCAGTGTTGATGGACGCGGCCCTATTTCCGCTGAGAACTGAGTTATTGTTGCCGCCACGACGCCAGGAAACTGCAGTGTCCGATTTGGAAGGCGGAACAGAATTGCTAGCGTTGTTCAAAGTGGAAGTGCCGAGAGACGTACCGCCACTGATAGCAGTGGCAGAGGCCAATGGGAAGTTACCACGAGGAAAGGCGGCGACGTCGTCCTCAGCCAAACCAGGCGCGGTGGCACGGCTCCCGAATTTGCCTCCCAGAGCAGCGGTCATTGGGACTTGGTCGTCACTCGCGACGCCGGGTTGGGAGCGGAGAAACTCGCCTTGGCTGGGCCGACGCAATTGAGCGTTCAAATCAAATGACTGTGTTGTGGGACCGGCCGTGGCAGGAGGCACGAATGATCGACCACCACCCTGCTGGCAACTCTGGGCCAGCAGCTCGGCCTGCAGCTGCTGTGCTTGCAGAGCCTAAAAAGGGAGATGAACTACAAAAGAAGAGGGTAGGGAGAAGGAGGACGAACCTGCATGCGGAGCAACTCGAGCTGCATTAATTGCATCTGAAGGGCGTGTTGTTGAGCCTGGACTTGCAGCTGGGCACTACCAACGGCAGTGTTGGAATGGGGAATTCCAGACATCAAGCCGTTGGCAAAGTGACCCTGCTGCAGAGCGAACCTGTTGGCACCGCCATCGACTGCAGCGGTGTTGGGGGGTTGATACACCCTCGGCTCGGCATTGATGTACATGTTATGAGAAAGCATGTCGGACAACTGATCGTCCTCCTCGCCAATGGACTGCTGGCCGTAGGCGGCGGAGGCAAAACGAGAGGGAAGGTTGAACGAAACACCGGGAGCGGCAGTGTGGGGCACACCGGCCATGGAAGCGGAACGAACGCCTCCGGTGCGAAGGCCGGCGAGGAGGGAAGCGCGATGGGTGGGAGCTGGGGCGGAGGCCATGGTTGACTAAGGAGATGGGCAGAGGGCAGTGGCCGAAGTGGGGGACGCGGAAGATTAGAGACAGCGAATGGTTGATAGGGAGAGCAATGAAGGGAGGCTGAGGTGGAAATACAAGCTGTAGTGAAGAGTAAGTCAGTGGCTGACAGGCGAGGAGAGGGGGTCAATCAAAGACCAACTTAAAGGTTTGGTGGAGGGAGATGAAAAGTACTAGTGAAGAAATGTAAAGTGTGGATGGAAGATGGATGATAGGGAGACAACCTCCGTGGAGGAGTTGATTGTTGGTGGATCGTGGAGAAGGACAAGGTATTTATGATTATACGACAGATGATGCGAGTGGCCGCGATAGAGATGGAGAGGACAGGAACGGGGCTAAAAGTTTTTTTGTGGATTTTTGATCTGGATAGGGGATTGAAGACGGTGTTTTCTGAAGAAAAAAAGATAAGAGAGAATAGAACTGATGAAAGGGAAGAAAAGGGAGGAGTCAACCGAGACGAGAGGAGAGGGAACAGGACAGAGAAAGAGAGAGCAGACGACTTGATCAATGAGTCCCACCGAGACCCGCGACACCGCCGTGCCCGCCCCCCGGGCCACCATCCACCCATCAAATCATCAAATATCAAATATCACAAGTGTCGCCTTGCACTCGCCCGCACCCGTCCATCAAACACAGCGCTCCCTATCAGCCCGTGCGCCGTTTGAAATGGATTCAGCATCGTCTACTCGATAGCAACCATCTCTTCAACTCGCATCACCTAGCCAGTGTACATGTCGCTTACCTTCACGTACAACTCCCACACCTCCATAAAGAAAGCCCGAATCCCGTCGTCGTTCTTGCCCTCGTGCAGCAGCACAAACTTCATGTCTTGTTATCATCATCACCGTCACCATCAGTACAATAGACTGAATCTGAGATCTTACTTACTCCCCGGCGTGACAAAGGCTGACACGGTCCACTCATTGAACTTGTCCACAGATTTGAGATACCTATTCATCAATTGTCATCGCATCATCACGTACCGTTACGCGCTTTTGTTGTTCCACTCACATCCCATTGTCTCTCCGCACGACTTGCTCAATCACGTCTAGACTCGCATTGGCAATCATCTGGATCACATGGCGATCCTGGCCTCCACCCATTCGAACTCCGCCCCCTTGCGTGCTCGTCTGCACAACGCTTGACGCCCCAGATAAGGCGGTCAACGTGCCCGCAAACGCAGACGTAGACCATGACGGGAGATTCGCCGACAGGGGAGACGGTGCTACCTGACTCGACTTTGCAGAAAAATGTGTGAGGCTGTAAAGCGGCGTGTCTGATGGAGACAGGAGGAAGAGATGGTGTGACATAGCCTTTTCGTTCTCTCCTCGTCGTCGTCGTCAATCAATCAATCTTCCTTTGTCTTTTCATCCGCTCACGTGATTTGACTCTCCCACATCTGCTCTGCCTTAAGCTAGAGCTAGAGCCACACCATGTTCACCGCCACGATATGGCATCGCGTCCTGCGTCCGGCAAATTCTGTGTTTCCCAACAACGCACGCATACTCCAAAGCCATGCGCTCCACAACACCTCTGTACACAAGTTCCGGGCAACCGACTTCTTCAGCGCCACACATAGGACTGCCTCGTCCACGGGGCACGCTCGCGGAGACCGGAAGCCCCCAGGACTGTGGCAGAGATTGAGCCGACGATTCAACAGAATCCCGGCAAACTACATCGTCTTTGGCGTCCTCGGCATCAACGGCGTCGTCTTCGCCGGATGGTCTTACGTCCAGATATTTCGGGTGCGCCCTTTCCCTCACCCCTTCCCACAAAGCCGTGAACGCCTGCGGCTACGTCACAACTAACTCGGAGCGCGCAGGGTACGGTGCATGCGAGACCACCCAGCGCCAAGTGGCTCGCGCGGTGGTTACAAGATAATTTCATCAATAGCTACGAGAACCTGCGTGAAGGCCGATTGTGCGTCCAGTCCCCTACTAGCTCCTGCGAATGAGCCAGAGCTGACGCCCATTCCCTCGCGCGCGCTCGTCCATCTCCTTTTCTAGCTGGACCCTTGTCACGTCCACCTTTTCGCATACCCAACCGGGACACGCGCTCCTCAACGGTCTCACTTTCTGGTTCTTGGCCCCGACCGCGCTGGCCGTGCTCGGAAACACACAGTTCCTCGTGCTCTATCTCACGAGTGCGTTCCTTTAATTCTCTCCTCCCCCCTTCCCTTCCCCCTTAATCAACGAACTCTACCCGCAATATTGTCAAAAAAAAAAACATAGGTGGCGCGTTCGCGAGCCTCTCATCGCTAGCGTGGAACACGGAACGCAATTACCATTCACACGGGGCGAGCGGTGCGTGTAGTTCCTCTCTCCTCATCGAATGTTTCCCATGCTAACCCGCGGCACGTCCTACACGGTACAGGCGCGATATACGCCTTGGCGTCTTTCTTCGCTTTTGCCGCACCGCGCGCACAATTCCTTCTCTTCTTCGTGTTACCCATGCCCGCATGGGCTTGCATCGGCGGCATTGCGTGCTTTGACGTCTACAACGCGTTTACCCGCCGGGTTCGTCTCTCTTTCTCCCCCCGCTGCTCAGCAAAAATTCCTACGTCATCCCACACCACCGCTGAGACTCCTTTCATGCACAGTTCTCTACCTTGGACTCGGCTGGACACGTCGGCGGATTGACGGCTGGCGCCTTGTACTGGATGATGCGAGCACGATTTAGGCTACTCTGAGCTGAGACAGAATACATGGGTCAAGGTAGGTATGTGCGCATGTGCGACCACGCCCTGGTCTCAGTATGCGGCATCTTAACATACCACCATACGGGAAGATAGAAGTTCGACGCCGCTGAAGGCGCTTCCAAAACGCAGTAATTCTAATTAATGGACGTAAACAGTTACAGAGGACAAAGTGGTATAATGAGCGAAATTTCACGCCAACGGGAGTGAATGGTCCACTCAATGAGATACTTGCTATATGGTATCATTTTCAGTAACCCATAAGCTCATGCGGAGGACCGCGCAGGCGCGGCGCGGATCGGCGTGCCTGTCCGCCCATCCAGTCTGCGCATCTCCCGCTCGAGGCGATCAACGCTGCCCGAGCCTGTCATCCCACGAACGCCATGCTTGTCAAACAGATATGTCAGCAGGTTCTTCTTGTCGTCTGCTAGTCCGTCGAGCAGCGCGAACAGGTGTGCGTCGTCACGCAGCACAACCTGCGCTGCGATGATCGCTGCTGCGGCCGCCTCGCGCACTACGAGCGACGCTGTATCCGTGAGCGCTGCAACAAGGGTGTGCTTCAAACGCGGGAGCTCCTCTTCGAGGATCTCCGCGGGCAGGCGCAGCGCAAACTTGGCCAGCGCAATGAGACCAAAGGCGTATGAACTCGCTTTGGTTTCCTCAGAACACGACGGCGGGATCGGACTGACTCGGAAGGACACAAGAGCGGCATGGAGCGTTGTCAGGCCATAAACCGCTTCGACGCGCGAAGTGAGGGCATCGCGGAGGGTGTTTGTTGCTTCAAAAACCTGTAGCGGGCGATTTCATCAACATATTATCACGGCGGCCAGCCGCGCAGTGGCCCACCTGTTGTTTGTTTGAATACCGGACCATCAAGAGTATAGTGAATACCTCTGCTTCGTGGCCTTCCATCGGTAACGTCAAGTATTCTAGCATCTCCCATAGTACAATCAGCCCATACTGCAGTAATTCCTCACCCTTGCCAAGTGAGATAATCAGAGCCTGGACAAAGTCCTGTCATAGTAATCAAGATTCACCTTGTCCGGCGACAAGAACTTCTGCAGTGCATCGAGCAGCCTGCTAAAGCTCCTATTTTCGGTCCACAATTCGGGCTTGAGCGAAGGAAGGATCCCAGCACTTGAAATGAAAGGTGATGGGCTCGCAGGCATCGACAGACTGGAACTCAACGGGGAAATAGCGTCCACAGAAGGATGTGCAACACAAAAAGTCGCGAGTTTCTTCAGCGTTGGTATATCCGCAGTGCCCTGGTCAAGTGCGGTAATGTATCCTTGCAATTCCGTGGCTGCATCGATGGCGCCCAAGGCAAAATGTGGATTGCGCTGATTGAACACTACGAAGGGAGAGTTCATCTGAGGAAAACAAAACAAGGGGCACTGTACGTACACGTCATACGTTTCCTCCACCAAGCTCCGTCTGCTCTTGTAGTTGGTCTGAGCATATCAGTCATCAAAGACGGTGCGGCCTGTTGCGCTGGGCTATCTCGGAAAGCTGCAGCCTGTTTCCGGATAGCAGCACTTTTGTTGATTGGCGTCGACGGCGTGCGCGTCGGTGCCACTAGTGATGGGATCTGTACCTTCGTTATCTGGGAGGCTGTCCCGTTATTGAGTAATAAAGAAGCTGATGGTCGGAGCACTCCGTCTTCCGGTTCGACGAGCTCCAGCAGACGCTCCGCAGCACTCTGCGCTTGTTCCGCCCTTGCGCGCAGGGCATCCTCGACAATGGGCTGAGGCCCGCTCACAGGAGGAGTACCTGTACTTGACGACGGGTCTAAGCCTTGTTGACGCTCATTTGAAGTCGGCGACTGTGAATCAGTGCGAGATTTAGGTTGAGGCCCGGGGGGAAATTTCTCGTATGGCGAGGAAAAAGAAACGACATTTGTCTCATCCAGATCGGAGTCAGCATCATCGGGGAGGGGTATCGCAACCGCTGTGAGAAGGTCGCATTTTGCGGGGTCGGTGTCATCAAAGTCAGGCAAATATAGTGACTGGCGCGCAAAAGAGGTTGATTGCTGCTCCTGCTCGCGCTCGGAATAGCGCCGCGAAACAGGAGTAGGCAGAGTTTCGCTTGTTGGTTGTGATGACGGTGAGGACGGGAGCGCGGTTAGTATGGCTTGTCGGAGTACAGAACCACGAGGTGAGGAAAATTGCACCGGGACGACACGATGGCCCGGATACGACGCGGAGTTACTTGACTCGCCCGATGAGGTCCGCGAGTGCGACATGGTCCCAACCTTTCCTGATGTCGTTCTTGTCGGGGGAGGATGGGTTGAAACCTTCGAACGCGAAGGTCCTGACGGCGACGTAGGTGTTATTCGCCCAGACCCACTTCCAGTGGATAGGGAAGGGGAGAGTGAGCGCTTCGGTGGAGACATGGTACGTGCTGCAGACGTTGCCTGGTGTCGCAGTGTGGGGGGTGCGGTCGCAATGACCTTGGCTTTTGCCCGACTTGCGGCAATAGCAGCTGCCAAGCTACTCTTCTTCGCCTGTGGGGTCATCGGCTGAACTTCTGGAAGATCTTCTTGGTTAGGGCATGCCCTTTCCAACAGCTTGCGGTTTGTCCCATCTTGCGCTTCCAAGATGATACGACCCGCTCCTTCCATAAGCCTTCGAAAGACCAGAAGGCGGCACGCGCATTCTGACGCACACCCGCGTTTGGGTCTGTCAGCGATTTTTTATGCATTTCTCCAGCGTGTCGAACAAGCCGCCCGCCTCGACCGTGGTCTTCGCGCGCGGCCCGTGGGCATCCAGGTATACTTTGACATGCTCAATGACAGACGAGCGCGCCTGAGGCGGTTTCTCCTGCAAACCAGTCCAGAAAAGAGGAATGATTGTGCGGGGTTGTGGAGAGGTGTTCGTGATAATGATGTCCACTGTGGCCTGAGATGTCTGCGCCGCGATCTTCTTTGTAAAACCTGCCATCCGCAAGAGGTTGGAAAGAATGGCATCGACGTAAGGGTCGAGGGCTGTCCCGAGTGCCACCGCGAGGTCATTGTAAAATGTGCAAGTGTTCGTCATAACTATAGTTCGCAAACTAGCAAGCTAAATCATGATGTCATGAACGGCCCCATATACAAATCTTAATACGTACTGTCTTCAGCGACGCATCAATGAAAGGCTTGAGATGTGAAATGAATGTCTCCGCATAACGAACGTGGACATCGCCCTTGAGCATCCCTCGAACTCGGGTGATCGCCCGGTCACGGGGAGCCCAGTTATGCTCAGTTTCTTTGCCCTAACAAAAGCAAAAGGATGAGGATGGGAGAGAAAGTAACCAGGACCGGGCTCACTTCGAACGACTTGAGCATTTCAGCAAATTCGGCATCTAAATCTCTACTTGATGCGACCTGTGTAGTCGTTTAGTCGAATGCAGGACGGCGGGAGAGAGCCGCGCGCACATAGACTGCCTGTACATTAGCCATTGTATCGCCTCCGCCAGGAGTTGGGGAAGCCACAGCTGCCCGACTGGGGGGCCTCGACGACTCCTTTACACTGCCATGGCTTACTGTTCGTGGAACAGTGCTCGGACCTGGAGCAGGGAAATCCGATCCGCCGACAGATTTCTGTGTTTGGAGGGCCAAACTTGGGGGAATATACTCCTTCTTTGCCGCCGCTTGCGACTGCGGTGCCCTGGGGCCTTCTGCACCTTCACCCGTCGTCATGGTCGCGTTGTCAGAACCGAGCACTTTGATTAGCACAGCATCGACTATGGTCTTTCGTACTCCCTTCTTCGCCAGTTCACGTTTGAGATCTGCACGAGCGGCATCCGAAACTCCTGGGCCGGTGAAGAGAGTCACGACAGAAGTTTTGGCAGTCTCGCGTACAGTGGAATCACTGTCTTCGAGTGTGCCAACAAGAAGAGGGAGGTAGGGACGAATGGGGAAAAGATGATGCGCGCGCCGAATGTCAACCAGGGTAAGAATGGACTGAGCAACAAGTCAATGCAGCGTCCGAGTGAGTCCATAGGAACATTACCTGTTCGCGAACTCTCCAAGCTTTGCTTGTAAGGCCGATTTCCTTCAAAAGTCGCTCAAACATCTGCAGGACAGTTTCCTGGGTCTTTCCACTTTTCGAGGCTGCCAAGGTCGACCCGCTGCCTGCACGGAACGCGAGCCCACCGAGAATCGCCAAGCTCTCGCGTGCTTTCTCGCGTGATCTTTCTCGAGCATCACCGAGGCGGTCGATAATTCCACCGGCAGGAAGGAAGGCGATCAAAGCTTGTCGAAGAGTATATGAGTCAATGGAAGAAGAACCGGCAGAGGAGGTGGAGACTGAGACTGATGGTGCAACGGGGCGCGTATGAACGTTGGAGAGGAGGAGCGGAAGGAGAGGCAGAAATGCGGAAAGAGTAGCTGCCTGTAAATACTGATGTGAAATTCGGAGGCATGCCTTGAAGGTTTGAATGACAGCCTCAGCGTCGGGGATCTATCACTCAGAGGGAGAAAGGTGAGAAGGCGATGTTTCAGGGGATTTTTGCTGACAAGCGCACCGCTGCACCATTCTCGAACTCTGCTTGTAATTTGGTCATGGATTCAATTTTCACATCTACATCTATTGAGAAGGAGATGAGCGGGAAGAGAGGGTAACTTGAACACTGTTAGGACTTGCCGCTAGCTTTACACTGCTGAATGAGCTTTGAAACATTAGGTTCCTCCATCGGTTTTCGAAGGAATAGCAACGACAAGGAGCTGGTCGCCACGAGTTAAAGATGATTTAAGTGGCTCGGCAACGGATGTGGTCCGAGGTAAAGTTCACCACGCCAATTCGACTCACTCGCCGCAAAGCAAACGCGTCATGACCGCGTCGACGTAATCATAAACATTTTTATTTTACACTGTTCGTCTTCGTACAGTCGAGTCGACGCCCCCGCCCCCTCCCTTCATTCATTTGTCCGAATGGCCAAGCGATCTACCCGGCTGGATATGATCCCGTATCCGCTGTTTCTACGGAGCGCCCACATTTCTCGTTTTAGAAATGACAGGGATTATGGTATGGAGCTTACAAGAACTTTGAGTTCGGGAAATTGGCCCTCCACCTTTCTGTCCCACACCAAGATAGGTGGGGTGCCCTCGGTTACAGTGAGCCATATCCGAAAGCGACCAGCGGTATCCTCTGCGTTTAAAGGCACAATGGTAATGCTCTTGAGTGCTGGTGGCGGGAATGTTAAGAACAGCTCGGTGGATGTCCACGTCGCTCGATGAAGCCTTTGCACTCTTCAATTTCTTCCGCATCGATCCCCCATCCTCTAGGACTCACCAACGACACTGGATAATGGTGATATTTAATGATCGGGCATCAGCAGTGAAGCGACTATGTGCGGGGCGCTCACTCTATCACAAATTCTATGATAATACTGTGAGGAGCTGAAAGGGTAGGAGCAACAAAAGTAGAAACATCCATTGGGTTATACGTAGGTTGTTGAGAAGATGGGGTACAATCCGTGCAGATATCCGAAGATGCCATGGTTCCAGTTTGGCTCTCTGCAGTCCTTGGTGATGCGATGAAATGAGATGAGATGAGACGAGATGAGACGAATGATGCGGCACGTGTCTCTGTCTGTCGACGCGTTGTTTGGTCACCCGCGTCGGGCTTGGGTGAATATCGACTCTTAATTTGCGTCCATGGCCCTGCCAAATCTACCTTCGTCGTCACCGGATATACCTACATCATTGTCCTTGGTTTGGCCAGTCCACAGTCAGTTTTCCCATCACTACTCCTCGTCCACCCGTTGACCTCCATCTTAGTCGAGGTGCGCCTCTCTCCAACCTCCACATCACGCTTCGACACCATTCGCAATGCCGTTCATCAATACGTTTGGAAATCTTTTGAGACAATTGCACTTCCTTCAAAGCTAGATGGTTGGGAGGACGTTCCTGTGCTCGCCTCATCTGTGGAACAGATCACGGCCTGCGAGTCATCCTCCCCGACATCATATCTTCCTGTAGCACAAGCCTCCCTTCAGATACACGTCTATCAAACGACAGATAGCGATACTGTTGAAGGATTCTCTACTGGGTCAAGTGGCGATGGCGAAGAAATCACGGCGGCAAGTGTTTGCGAGCTACCCAGCAGGCAATGGGAAGGTCTATGGGACAGTCTTATCTTTCCGGATGACACAAAATCTAGGCTCCTGGACTACATATATGCGACCGTACTATTCAGCGATGCAAACGTAGACTGTAAGTCTATGTTCACGACTCCCTATACATTCACACAATGTACCCATAGTCAACATTGTATCCTGGAATCGCGTCGTACTCTTGCATGGCCCTCCTGGAACAGGAAAAACTTCACTTTGCCGAGCTCTCGCACAAAAGCTCTCCGTACGACTGTCGCACCGGTGCGTGCACCCATTGCGCCGTTCGCTGCTTAACTAATCACTCATAGGTACCCCCACTCCCGCCTACTCGAAATAAACTCCCATTCACTTTTCTCGCGCTGGTTCTCCGAGTCAGGGAAATTAGTGCAAAAATTATTCGGAAGTGTCATGGAACTTGTCGAAGATGAGGATACTTTTGTCGTGGTTCTGATCGGTATCTTCTTGTCTTACACTTTAGTAATCTTCGTATCTTCTAATGTCGCTCGCTCTTACAGATGAAGTCGAGTCATTGACGGCTGCACGAGCGGGTGCGATGGCTGGCACTGAACCCACGGACGCGTTACGGGTAAATTGTCACTATTTTCATAATTGGCATCCCATTCTCGAGCATAGGTCCACAGGTTGTGAACGCGCTACTTACCCAACTCGACAAGCTCCGACATAAGAAAAATGTATTAGTTGTGTCCACAAGCAATCTCGCAAAGGCAATTGGTCAGTGATGAAACTCGGTCTTGCTCGGTCGTACATGCTTAGCTTCCTTCAGACTCCGCGTTTGTCGACCGTGCGGACATCGTGCAATACATAGATCTTCCGCCGCCTGAAGCCATCTATGTCATCTTGCGTAGTTGCCTCCTCGAACTCATGACAAAGGGCGTAGTTGCCCCCGCCGTGCGTTGCTCGTTTGTGTTCTCATGAGAGAACCGTCGCCTGAATACCCGTAGGATGTCCCATCGCTAGAAGAAGCGCGTTACTTCGAACGTACTACGGTCACCATCGATCCCAACATAGCATCACAGCGCCCGAGGCAGATTGCCATTCACCTCTTCCGGCTCGCCCAGAAATGCAGGGTAAGCCATGCCTGTAATGTTTTTCGCCTCAGCATCACATTTGAGTAGGATCAGGGGATGTCTGGACGTTCTCTCCGCCGCCTGCCTGTCCTTGCACATGCACGGTATATCAGCCTCGGCTATGCGACCCCCACTCCTGCAGTGATCGATTCCCCCGCACAAAAAGCTGTAAACGGCCTTAGGACGTCCACCACACCTGGCCCAAGCGGGCTTGGAACACAAGTCGAGGTGTGGCTTAACGCAATGGAAAAAGTTGTGGAAGGTCAAGCCGGAGAGCTGAAGCGTTTCCAGCAATGAAGTCCGACGACAAAATTGCTTGGGTAGTACTTCTTCTCACCACCACGACCTGTACACACATTCACAACGCACACCCATTAACAATATCACACGAGGATTAATGTTCCCCAACCGCAATGCCGCTACCAGAGCTAGTGCGGAGATGACCTCTTGAGCTACAGTTGCCAACTTCTAAAGAATATTAGGATATGTACATGTAGTCTAGAGCAAGTACTACGTCAGCCTGTGAGGACAACATCATGGAGTGTAATCCCTCACGAAAAGCAAGCCCCTTGAAGGGGGCCAAAGTGGATCGAGATTATGGTTGAGGCGACTTGTGCCTCTGATTATGTCCTCGAAGAAGTTTCGTTACCCTCGGGGTCACAAAGTTGACTGCCTCCTTCCAAATTTCTTTAGCGACGGGTACCCGCGCCTGTTCGTCCCTAAGCCAAACATCCTTCCCCGACCAGACCCGTCTCCCGAGCCGCTCTTTGATCCGGTGAATAGTACGCCCAAAGACGGCTTCGACGTCCGAGGCCAGCCGCTCGAGCTGCTCGATATCACGTTGCAATAAGGAGATGTGCGCGTTGATATCAAAGATACGGGACGGAGAAGGGGGGTGTGAAAGGTCAGAATCAAGATCTACGTCAAGGATAGAGGTCCTGGTTTTGTGAGGGGAAGGTGAGGCAGACGACGCAGTGGATAGTGTGGGGGGTGGTGGATTGGGTCTGGAAGTGGGACTTGGGGTAGCGGTCGCAGTTGAGCTGCCGGCGGCTGGGATCGCAGAGGCCAAAGACGCAGATGACGTTGACTCGGCCCCTCGCAACACATCGCCATCAGAAAAGGAACGAGTCGGTGAGAGAACGACATCGGCAATACTAGGACACGCGGCGATCACCCTAGGCACACAGCCTGGTTCTGAGCCTCCGCCGGATATGCCACCGTCCAGTGCAATCATTCGGTCGTATCGTACCGCTTTCTTGTAAGTATACCAGAGCAGGTCTTTGCGTTTGCGACGTAAGGTGCGATTGATCATCCTCAGCGTCCAACGTATGAGCTCCACATGCTTTTCGCGGTTGCCGAGCCCAAAGACAGGGAGGAACATGTTCCTATTCACCGCTAAGAGCGGTGGGGCGATCTGATTGACCGGAAGCGTACGTAAATCGCCTTTGAGGCGTCGGTCTTCGTCTCTATCCAGACGCATCGCGTACACGAGATAATGTCGCGCAAAGAGCCCATGACCAGCTCTCGAGGCGTGCTTTATGAGAAGTTGGAAAGTGCTAGAGTTCGGTGGTGCAGACGGAAGGGGATATATGGGCTCTGAAATGGAGGGGGGGTTGGCGGAGTAATCATCTTCATCCTCATCAAATAGCGATGTGGGCGATTGACTAACTTTGGAAGTGGGTGGGTAAGCACCTCGAAGGCCTGTACCATCTTTGAAATTCGCCTCGTACGACCCAACATGTCCACTATAACGTTGAGCCCGGGAGTGGAAAGTGGCTGCAGCGGGTAAAACGGAGAGTCCGTCGCTTCTGAAGTTTCCGCCTTTGTGGCTGACTGCCGTTCGATAACTTCTAGTGGTAAGCGGTCAGGATACGCTAGGTCGATGCCATAGCTGAACTTGATGAGCTCATCGAAGCCTTTCTCGTCGACAGTTTCACGGAGAATTCGAATAGCGAGGTCCATGTTGGCGGATGTAAACGGTATCTTTCTTGTCCGCATGTCTCGGATAAGTTCCCTTGCCGTCTTCGTCGTTTCTTCTATCAGAATTAGACGTCGTTCTTCGGAGCAGGGGAGTGTCAGCCTGTAAGCCAATGCCTGTAGACATAGACGGTAGGTTTTTGTGCGTGGTTGTAACCCCGCAAATGCCATTTCTTGGAGTACCCCCTTAGAGCCGACGTAATGGCCGACGGCAGCAAATTGCTGCAAAACGAAGTGATAGTCGTCCAACTCGGCCTGCCACCCGGCGGAACGTATGTTTTTCATGACAATCTGGAGGCGGTTCTCATATGCATGTGGGGCTTGTGGGCAGTACCGAGCGCGGTGCTCCCGTGCGCTAGCTGCACGTATGACGTTGGCTGGGGGTACGCATTTCCTAAGGACAAGTTGGTGCACCTCGAGCGGGAGCTTCTCGAGACCCATGTAATTGAGTAAATCGAGATAGTGACCCCAAGGCCGTGAAGGATTAGACTCCACCCTTTCAAGGCTGCTCAGAAGGTCCCGCATTTTTGCCGCTACCAACGAGTCTGTCGGAGAGGGGGAGGGTGCGGGTGCGGTGTAGGCGGATGCATCAAAGGTGAGAGTTGTGGTGATGACGCGAGAGGAAGAAGGGACATGTCGGGGACGCGAAGAGAAACCAGAGGCGGTCAACTGTCTGATTCTGAGGCCATGAACAAAGCGCGCTGACATGAAGAACCGGTTTGATGAAGCAAAAGCCTGGTCTGAAGAGTCCGGGGCCCGATGCGGATGGGCGCTCCCCGCTTTTTCGGGATGCGCGGTCACGTGTTCAAATCAAGACCTGGGCATGACCCCTCCGCTCATCTCAACGCCGGTTGGTCCTCAAATCCGTCAGACAATCTATCAGACTCAATTGTTGAGACTGGCCTGGCGTCTCACTCATGCTACCTATTACGAGTACCCGCACCATCGCTAGTCCGAGTGAACTGTGTCAATGAAGTTAATGCTATCCCCCTTCTTGCAAACCAGGCCCTGAATCCACCTCCCCAAACGCCAACTTGAATACTCGGGCCTCTGTAATTGAAATGAACGAGATCTTCAGCGTCAATCCGCAACCCTCGTTTGAAAACTCAACTCTTTTATCTACTGATTTCACAGGGCCTGAGCGTCAGCACGTTCAACTCTGGGAGATTTATCGGCGTCTTGGTCTCCTCATGCTTGACCCTCTGCAGCGAGGACTCTATCCCGCCTGTCGTGCATCTGCCGCTTGGTGGATATGAACATGACAACCGGGCAGGTCTTCACGCTCTCTGCTAGGGGCTACGAGGCAGCAGACAGGAGACTTTCAACACGTGTGATATTCCTCCGTGTAGTCACCAGACGCCCTCTAGTTATTCGGGTGTACAAACACCGGCTGCAGGCGCTGTTGATATGTGAAAATTGATCAAGTGGCCCTTCCAGCCTTGCGATGTTTGACCACTGGACAGTTCTCGGCTCTGATGGACCGCATGTAAAGGGCAACCCCCGCTCCCTAGGCACCTATTTTGTATCTACCTTCCAGGTACGCTAGTAGACGGGTTTTTTGGGGCATGTTGCGCAGCCCTATGCATGTACGTACTTGCTGGACCCCTCTTCATTTCCCGGTTTGCCCATGTTGGGCAGGGTGCTCCAAGGAATTGTCATGCATCATCAACTGCCCTTACAGCTCGCGCCGCCGCCTGATGGGGGGGCCTATCATTTCGGCAGCAGTGGATCATTCTCACGCGTTCCTCCTCCCTGATAAGTGGGCAGCAACTTTCAATTGTTTGAGCCCGTCGTCCGGGACTCCCTCATGGACTGTTGACCCATGGGATTACAATTTTCCGCACCCTTTCCCTCGGTGCCACATGGAGGCACTCCTTCATAAGTCCATTCATGACCGTGCCAACGCACTCCTCTCCGCGCGGCGTTGATGTTCTGGCGGTGAACGATTTGAGCTAGCCGCTCACAGATCAGCAAGTCAAATTTGACAGACAAGTGGTTTGCATGAATTACAGGAGTACGGGAGTCTCCTCCTTCATAATCGGAGTTCCGCCAATGAGCCAATCGCCGATCGCTCTTGACAAGGACGGCGGAGACAAATCGTTTGCAATGGCCCCTGACATAACATTCAACGACGTGGGGAAGTCATGTACCATGAAGACCACAAGTACGGGCTGTGCACTCGATATCGGCGTCTCACCACGCATGGAAGCTGGTTCGTATGTATTGTGTTGGTTTTATTTGTATACTTGCAGCACACGCCCTCTAACTTTCGAATCAGTGAGAGCATTAAGGTTATATCAGTACAGAATCCAGAATTCGAGAACACCATTGTACGGGAACAATGATTGGTACGCAGGCATGCTGTTGCAGATACCGACAAAACGCTCCAGTTTCATAATAACTCAGTGTTTACAGTACTGCGGACGGCAATCGCTTTCTACTCACCTCGCCAGATTGTCACCTCGGGGACCTCAGCGGGCGCCCAGAATAAACATACTACTGGAATACCAGTATTCTGGCGAGAGATCTGATGCGGACTGCCTTATTCGACAAACCTTGAAGAAATTTGCCAGCGCATAGCCTTGCCGGTCGGGGTTCTCGGGGTCAATATTTCAAGAAGCGCCCGCTATCGCCCCCTCCACTGAGCTGGACCCTCTCACTGCGCAGATGCTTTGAGTCGGCAGAAAGCTGGCTCGCTCCATCTCCATTACCATCGCAAAGGATGATTTGAAAGAGGTAGAATACGATCTTTCGAGCTGCTTGCCAAGAGGGTACATTATGTTGCCTTTTTTTTTTCCTCCGCGGAGACGCTTGTTTTCCCGATATCTCCATGATTACACTGATCCATAATTCGCACCACCTGATTGGCACAATTGGCACCCACCGACAGAACGCTAGTCCGATGATAGCACTTGTACATGGCACGCCGCCTGCTCGCTTACTACCAATTAGAACATCTACTTGGTCGAGGGAGTCGTTTGGGGCTTGGGCCCTCGGGCCTCCCGAATCCCCCATCTGGACGACCATCGGCCCCGAGTGCGAAGGTCAAGCCGAGAGGAGTTCCCGACGGCACGTACTAAGCAATAGCCTAGTAAGTTCCTCCGAAGGCGATAAGAAGAACTTGAAAGCTGGGGTTCTCCGAGTGGTGGCGTTCATCTACAGATCTCGCGAATGATAAGTGGGAACTTGGGTCGAAGGGAATTACCGCCGAGGGATGCAGAGCAAGCTGGGCGCAATTAACTGCCCATACTGCCACCGTTTCTCAGGAGAGGCCTGGAAAAAGTGCTTCCTAAAGAGGTATGTTCTGTTCATGGGGTTCTGATGGATATCCAACTAAGGACACGCAGCGACATTACGTTAGACGGACGAGGAATGAGAGCGCGCCAACGAACATAACGCTCTAGCCCCATCTGAGGCGCGATAGTCCCGACCATTCAACTGGCAAAACTAGCGCGAAGGCAGCATGGCATGGCGACTGTCCGAAACTTCTCACCCATCACCGAATGCCGTGACAAGGAGCGCCACGACGTGGAACCCAGGGAATGGCTTCGGCGGGAGAACGGACCTGCGTGGCGGAACTAGGACGTACACAAGATGCACAAGAAAACGAAATGAGCATTCATATCTATCTTTCGTAATCCTTCAGAAGCCACACATGGCGCGACGAATCGGCAAACCACGGCAACAAGGCGACAAGCATAGTCCGCCATCATACACCTTCATAGGTGGCGGAGATTCGGAGGCATTTGGGGAACTGATTCGGACACTGTGCTTTGAAACAGCGCTGCGTTACACTTCCATCATCCGGGAAAGCTGACCGACTGGGGTGCCGCAAAACTCAATTACTGAAGCACGAGATGTCCTGGCAAAAATAAATTAACATTCTGTGGGTATAGCAGAATTGACAGCTCATTCGACGATTTGTGATGGCCTATACAGTCCGTACGGCAAACGCAATACAAATGCATATCAATGAATCCTATCGTGGTGGCGTTTGTAAGCGGTCGGGCGAAGGTCAAAAGATACACGTACTACTTACGGTTACGAGTATCTCTTGTACAACTGCGTCCGAATCTTCCCAATGACATGCCATATCGGCTCTGGGACAGCGTTCTCGTTCAGCGGGGCAAAGTGGGGGTCTCATGTCACGTGTTCCAACTTACCGGCCGCCTTGTCGAGCGTTCTCGTTAACTTGCGTTAACACGATATATTTGCTTCGGAAATAGATGTCAGTGTGTGAGATATCGGCCAGAGATGATTGCCACCCACAATCCTCTCGGTTCAATCTCTGCAAGTCATTCAGTTTCCCGGGATGGGGATGGGTCGTTGGGATACAAGCGTACCTAACATCCTTTCCTTGACACGATCACCAATCTCTTTCATCAACGCACGCCCTTTTTCTTTGTCTCTGAACTCTGTCCAAGTCACATTCTGCAGCGTTGAAGCGAGGAGCTTCTTGATATATGTCTTCAACTGGTCCGAGTCGAATTTAGTAGGTCGAGGCGATGTAGCGCCTGAGCGGGGGCTGACGGGTGACCGAACGCCAGGCAGTGCTGCTGAGCTTGTCATGGATGAAAACGATGACCGAATCAGATGGAATGGCGGTCAACGTGGAGTTGCCAAAGGCGTTAGCAGCCCATCCTTGTTGTTGTATCCTGTTTGTGTGCCCCCGTGTATGCGTATCCTCGTACCATCCCGTTACCCTTACATTCATTCCCACATTCCCACCAGCCTCGGAGCGTCATGGATGCCATTACTTTTCCGGGGCAACCCTCATCATCATCACCACATGATGCCTTGTACCCACTATCATTTGATTCGGCGTCCACGGGTGGGTTCCAAATGAACCCTCTTTCAGCCCATCCTCCACGAACACCTCGGACTTCCGTGACAACAACGATGGCCTTCAGTTCGCAAGTGAGTGCCTCTGGAAAGGAGGAGGTGGATGAACGCCAAAATGAGCTCGAGGTCGAGTTGGACGACGAGGAGGAAGATAGTCAGGAGAAGAGTGCAGTGAAGAATCAGGTTCACACTCAAGAAGTTTGGCGTGAGTTACTCGAGGCCAGCGCGGGGAGGGATAAGGCTTTTGTACTCCACTTTACCTCTCCAGAAACTGCTCCTACTGATTGTCTTTGTCATTTGTTAATATACAGAAAATAATACAGTATTCTATGAAGGTCTACTTGCTTTTCCACCACGCTGTCTCACGACGTCTACCGGTACAAGGGCCCAGGAAGAAAGCTTTTGAATTGGGGTTGTTACAACGACTGGAATCCACCGTCTCTGGACTTTCGGTGACTCGGTGCGTGCCTACCGCTCGTAGTTCAAGCTGAGGTTTTATGTTTAGACAGGAAGTGCCTTATCATGTTCAATTGGTTGACACCTTTGACATCCGTCCTTGCCGAGCATCACACCTCCCCAGTGTATAGGCCAGGTAGTGTAAAAGCTGCACCGTCGTCTCGGAAACCTCTGCTTCACACGTTTTTGCATGCACCACCCCCTGTGCTACTCGAGCTCGTGCAGGCGGTTGCAGACGACGTATCCACGTGCGCTAAACTAGGGTTATTGGGAAGACGGACAGGCGAGCGGGCCGGGCGCTTTGCCGACTGGTGCTGGTTTGCGAGCACGCTAGTCGATTTGGTAGAGAACAGCGTGGAACTGGGCATGATTAGTAACTCGCAGCGTGCTGGTGAGTTTAACGGGCCGGAGTCCTGCTGGAACTGCTCACAGATAATCCGGAAAAACAGTCGAGACACGTCTTTACGCAGAGTCCATGGCAGGCGCCACCGCGAAATCAACACCCTACAGGACCAAGGTGGACGACAGAGAATTGAAGTTGTTACAAAAGCAGGCGTACTGGCTTCAGGTTCAGCGCACGAAATTGCTCATGGACCTGATATTTGTATGTGAGTAACGTGACATCTGGATGAACCTTCACTGGGTTGAGACTACGTCCCAATTTAGCCTACGATGTGTTCAGGTGGCAGCGAGGAAGAGAAGCAGTCAAAGCGCTCAGTGGCCTTGCGTCGGCGCTTCTCAGGTACCCATTACGCATGGGACTTCTACCGCACGTTTGCTGACAGACCCCATTTAGCTCGTCTAAGCTGTACGATCGTCATAGGAACTCGCTCATCAAGGCGAAGGTATTAAGCTTCTGATTCCCTCCACTGTACCTTTGCCTATGCAGATTCGGCTGCTTTGGAAAGTTTGAACGGATACCATTTGAGTTTTGGGCCTTATGATCTCTCCCTGTGTGCTAGATATCGAATGCTCCTCTACGTCGCGCGATTCCCTTGACTCGTAGTCTCTCTCTGCCATATTAGAACGCCGTAAAAAGAACTAGTAATCATAAATAATCAGACAATCTGATGGGTAGTGTGCCATGGACTTAGTCCTAACTCGCTTTCATCTACGTCCATGCCACCTGAACCAGCCTTCTACATCTGCGGGCTCCTTGGCAGCGACTGCATGAAGGGGGGATGTGCTTCCCCTCTCAAGTATCAGAGCGTCAATCTCCCGCTCAAGCTGCTCGACACGCGCCTGCGTCTCATCGAGGTATTTTTCATGCGACAGATATGTCTGGAGCAGCTGTAGGCCCTAAGATTTTGAAAAAAAAAAAGTCAAGTAAGAAAAAGCAGGTTGCAAAGTGGACACGTCAACGCACCATATAAACGGCGGACCCAAGGAGAGCCACTGGGATCATTGCCGGGACAAGATCGGAATAAAACTGAGCATGGCGACTTGGCCGTCTACGATGATAGCCGCTGTCCGCGTGCTGCCAACGGCGAGTGGATAGTTGCTTGGACCGTGTGGTGAGCGCCCGCCAGTGCGACATCTGTGGGAGGAGGGAACGAATTCAAGGGCTTGCACCGCGTGTGCACGAGGCCGAAGCCTGTGACTGGTTTGAAATTGAGAATGCGAATGCGAGCAGTAGCCCGGGTAGCCCGAGTCGGGGTCAGCAGCCTACCAACGGACGGTGCAGGTGCAGTGCAGTGCAGCAGCAGCACAGCAGTAGAAACGAATAAGCCAGTGGTGCGTGCGCTGGCCTGACGATCGGGGCCTGGGCAAAACAGAACCACGCCGAGTGATTATAAGCCCTGAGCGCAAGCCTAAGCGCATCGCATCAGCCTTCGCTCGCTCGCCTGCACTCTCACTTACGCGGCTGATGCCCGGTCTTCACGGTCGGATTTCGCAGGATTGCTAACTTGATATTAAACCAAGGTGATCCCCACCGCGTGACGGCACGAGAAAAAAAAACTGGTAGAAGAGCCGTTCACGACTCGGGCTCAATTAGTTTCTGTTTGCCGCCCGAAGCGCAGCGTAGCTCAGCTTGACAGATCTGAGCTTATCCCCACCCATCGACGTGGTAGCAAGGACAGCCCCCTCCCTCGACTCGACTATCCCCTCGCCATGCCATACAGGACGTCTGGCTCAGCGCCTCGATTATACCGCAACCAAGAAGCGTCACACTCTCTCCAACTCCTTCCTCGGAGTATACCTGCCAGGCCGCAGTCACCAACCCGTCCTTCCCACCATAGATCCCCCTCCCCTTCACGCTTTCTCAGGTTCGAAGACAGCCCAGCAGTCAACGAGAAATCCAGATTTGATGGCGTCCAGCAAACACCCCCTGCGAAAACCGAGTCGAGCACATCCCGGGCTGTTACTCCAGACCCTCTCGCCTTGCGTCACCAATCGTACCCGTCATCTGCGGCATCCCTTAGACATTTGACATCCCACCAGAGCAGCGCTTCTCCAGATTATTCACTATCCCCTATTTCAGATACCGCGTCTTCTCATTTTGCTCTGCCATTACCCTCGTTACATTCCGGTTATCTTCATCCCCCGCGCAAGATCAGGCTTTGGTCCATCGTAAAACCATGGTTACCTGTCCTTGCATATCTATCGACGTCCCTCGGTTTTTTGGTCGCAACTGCGTTCTGGAAAACGCAAGTCTTTCAAGGTGCGGTCCATAGTCCTGTAATTCCACCTTATACGCTATCTCCGTCCATCCATCCATTCCGAGTTGATTGGGGATGTCACCCGCTTACGTTCTTTCTCTCTCCGTCCGCAGGTTTGGACAACCTATCTAGTTGGCTCAAGGTCGACCAAAATTTTGGCTATGGCGTTCTCTTTTTCCTCATCTTCATAACGACATTTCGTAAGTGACTCTCGGCCCATCATCCGAAATGAATGACACCGAAACACATATCTCCAGCTCCCTTACCACTCTATTCCACCCTCATTGTCTTATCCGGATACACATTCGGCGCCTGGGCGGGCGCCGTCCTTTCATACTGGGCCGCTCTTACCGGCGCATTCGTCGTATTCATGCTCTCACGTTACCTTTTTCGTGGGTTGATCACGCGCTGGCTCTCAAACGCGACTTCTGTCAAACGAGTCGTTCGCGCCATCGAGAAGCGACCACAATTGCTTTTCCTGATCCGCTTAGCTCCATATCCTTACAACGTCATGAACTGTCTCCTCGGTGCATCTCCGACCCTTACGTTGCGTACATACCTTGTATGCACTGCATTGTCACTTTTGAAGGTCATCATCCACACAACCCTGGGTTCTTCCATTCACTCCTTTGCACGGTATCATGCACAGTCCAAGTCGTCTCAGGATACCGTCTCCGATGGAAGGCCAGGCCATTCTCAGTTGGACGGAGATGCGGATACAGAAGAGGAGAATCCTATCGGTTTCTATGCCAAGATCGCTGGCGTGATTCTAGCTATCGGCGTCTTCGTCTACGTTTCCGTCGTGGCGCGCAAGGCAATCAATGACGAACTTGGCGACGACGACGACGACCTGCCGACTCACACAGATGAGGAAGCGGTATCATTCTTATCACCAGGTGGCATCGCACGTCAGTCTGAGGATGAACGGGATCCATACGTCAACGCGAGAGTGGGAGAGCCGATGTCAGAGACGCTATTCTATATGCCCATCACACCGACTTCCGCCGGCACCAGCGCTGCTCCTCGCATGCGACCGTCCCCACCCGGGGTCTCCCGGATTGGCGGGGATGGCGGCAGGAATGGTGCAATACGGGATGTGCGGCGGCAACCACGAGAGGAAGGCAGCGGGCTGCATTGAGAGAGGCGGGCGCTTACCTGCTTTCCCATTTATGATTTCCTTCGATATACTGCTAGCCCGACGGCTCGCGCGGACTCTTTTTTTTTTCTTTTTAATTGCTGTCTCCCGTATTAAGTTATCCTGGACCTATACTTACAATCTGCGCGTGTGTGAGCAGACATGTACTTAACTAACCGTGATAGTTCCGCCGGGAAGCCTCAGCTCAGGCCGCGGAAATCGGTTGCACGGATGTCTGACGAAAAACCGAACGCCGCAGATATAGTGTGTGGGTACATACAGTAGCACTGTATACACCAACAACCAATCCACCCGTTCCCCGTGTTAAACCACTTTTGGCAGTGCGACATCCACATGGTCCCTATCACCGTTTCATCCATTCACACTGCCTCTGGCGTGGCGTGGTCGTTTAGGCGGCCGGTTAGTATCTAATGTTCTACAATCACCTCTACCTTATCTCATCCCCCCGCCGCCATTTCCCAAGCAAAAGCATGGTTTGATTTTTATTTTTACCTTTGGCCTCACCTCGCCTTGTTCCCCCCCCCCCACCCCCCCTCCGCCCCTCTTACTTTTCACATGCTCTCCTTTCACACACACACGAAAACATTCACATTCCGAAAAAGGGTCAGCGTGGAGCGCCCAGCCCCAACCACATGGGTCCGCAAAAAAAGGTTTCCCTTTTTTTTTTTGAACCTCAGCGCATGTGTGAGTCGGTTTTGGGAAACTTATCTATGTATATGTATGCATATATGCCTTCTTACTTATCCACCCACACACGCAATGCCCTCCCCCCCCCTCGTTCGTTCAGTTTTGGGCACTTTTTTTTTTTCTTTTCAAAAGCGGTAATACTGCGCCAGGCGGACAGATACGATAACACAGGCCAACAGGGGGAGAAAGAGAGGGGGGGGGGGACTTTTGTATATATGTATATCTATAGCTAACGGCACTATTCCACAAACGAAACAATTGGAACAGGACAAATGGGACGGGTGAACGGCGAGGGGAAGGGATGAGGGGGGGGGAAGAGAGAGAGAAAGAGGGGGAGGGGGAGAAGAGGGGAGGTCCCGTTGGGGGGAACGAGAGGGTGGTGGCGGCGGTTGGGCCCAGAAACTCAGCACTGAATTGCCAAACTGAGAACAACGACCAGATTGATGATGGATATGATGATGCGGATGATGATGAAGAGAGGGCGGCTAACATGTACCCTACGTACAATAAGCGCGCTGCGCCCGCGTGCGTACGTGCATGCATCCATGCGTACCAGTACTGTATTTACCGTGTATAATTTGTACATGTGTGTGGTATGTAGGGTATGTAGGCTAGCCGGTAGATAGAAAGAAAGGGGGGGGGGGGGGAGGATGTGAAAATTAACGAGTGGAGTGTGTGTATGCATGTGTATGTGCGTGCAAAAACATTTAGAAGGCGCCGAAAGAGAAAAATTCGACGAATCGCAGAGAGAGAGGGGGATAGAATAAAAAATACAAAGAGTCCCCAATATGTCGAGTCGTACCTGCTCATTTCGGGATACCCGTCGGGCACAGTTGCGAGTGTGGGTTGGTTGGATGGTGCGGTGAACCGCGCGCGGGGTGTCCGCTTTCGGGCGTGCGAGGACCGATCAGACGTTCTGTTTGATCTTTCTGCCGCGGAGGACCGGCGCCTGTTCACGCCGGAAAGTGCGCGGGACCAATCAGAGGCTTATCTGATGCTGATGCCTTTTTTCAACAACAGCACGCTGCAGCCTCCGTGTATGCGCCATGCATTCGTTTCACCGGGGAACTCCGTGTTTGAGACCCCAGATACTGCTTCGATCATCGTCGCGCGATCGGCACCGCGGCCAAAGAGTCTGAGCGCGGCTAACTGACTGGCCGATTAGCATCCGTAAAGTCGCTACTGTTACCAGTCATGCGAGACGGAACTTTCCGCCAGAATGGCTCCTCCGATCGGCGATGGACGTTCTGAAATTGTATTATTGCCCAGCAGCACAAAACCAGTCCGTGGAAAAGAGAAAAAAAAAAAGGGAATGAAAGAAAGAGGGGCTAGCGAGAAAGCATTTCTGGGTTGGTATACGGCATCTTCAAGGTATCGAGGGCGGAGTGCCAAAGACCGCGAGGCAATCGGGAGGGCTACAGCAAACAAAACATGATGGAGACAAAAAAGCAACGTGCAAGAAATCATATCAAAGCATGAGACGGCGAGATTTTAATATAATAACTCTTCGACACAAAAAAGATTGTGACAAGGGAAAACGGGGGAAAGAAGGTATCAGTGCGTGGCACATTATACAGACCCCGTTTCCGCGCCGTAAACATTTTCGGCTTTACCGTCGTATTGCGTGATGTGTTCATTCATCGCGACATAACCAAGATCGGGCGAGACTGGACATTGAAAACTGGGAATCAGTATATCGAACGTGTCAGAAAGGGGGGTTAGCACGTAACAGGAAGCATCTGCAAAGGAGAACGTGGGATCAATTCGGAAGGAAGCAACTCACAACGGTGAACGCCCGTCTCCTCGAAATTGTCCGTCACCGGCGGGGTGTGCGCCTGTGAGGACGACGTTTGAGAGGCTGCCGACAGTGAACTTGCAGACGTCGAAGGTCGCACTGACCGACTATTCCAATCATCCATCGTCTGATCCAACGACGCAGCAGCACCACCAGTCCCTACATTCCCCAAAGGCGCAGCTGAGTACGCAAAGTCAGGTTGATGTTGATTTGATCCATAGTGGCTGTAAGCGTCGACCGTAGGCAGTTGGATCATGCTGCGAGAGCGGTGCAGTTCATGGTCCTCTCCATTGCCGGGTTGCGGCGAAGATGACGGCCGATTGTCCATGGGTTGCTCATAGGGCGTTGGATACGGATTGACCGCTTGACTGTGCCGTCGCTGGCGACGCACGCTGAGCGTCGACTGAGCATAACTAGACTTGGATGAAGGTGGACGAGAGGAAGTTGGAGTGATCGGACGGTGGTGACCAGAGCCAGGACGAGAATAATCGTTAGGATAATGATGGTTGTCATCATAAGGAAGGGAAGACATTGACGAGACAGAGTAGCCCGTAGCTGGTCGACTGTCAGGAGAGAGTGAAGATGCACTATGCTGCATTGACACAGAAGAGAGTGACGACGGGTAAGAGGTATTGATGGTGGGGCGAGTAGGAGGATAACTAGAGCCATTAGAAGGAGGGTTCAGGAGAGAGGTCAAACTACCGGAATGACTTGAGCTACTGCCACTGCTGATGGGAGAGAAGGACCAATTATTTTGCTCTGGGTAAGAATAAGTCGAGGAAGACACCATCACGTCGCGGTTAGACGGATAGTGGAGCGAGTTGAAACTACCGTGATCATCCGCAGGAGATACAGGATGCAAAGCATGAGATGAGGGGTACATGCCACCATGCGACAAAGGGGGATCGGATGGGACAGTGAGGGGAGGGAGAGCACGATTGTATGTATTGCCCCATTGGCCAGTAGCCCCAGCTTGTGCCAGGGGCTGATACGAACCAGGAGCAGAGAAGCCACGAGCGCGTCCGCTTTTTGGCGAGGATGTCAAGCCCAGAGAGGAAGGTATCGTAAGGGGAACAGTACCAAGACCAGAAGCTGAGCGCGGAGGGGGGATAGCGGGGTTTTGGTCGGCATCTGGGCGCTTTCTTGGCTTAGGAAGGCGCGGCGGGACTCTGCGCTTGAAATTGGCAACGACTTCTGGGGGAGAGTGGCGATTGAGTGTCGGATGAGCTAAAGTTTACGAACCCATTTCTTGGTGAGCCACGGGTAGGTGGCACTTGAGATGAAATGGCAACTTACACCAGGTAGACGCGTCGGGGTCATCGATGGCGGGGTCGACGTTACGAAGATTAACTTTGCGCATGAAACCATAAATCTAAACAAGGCAGGATATGAGAACGAAGAACAGCGACTTGCGAAGATGAGAATCCGCTGACGTTTAGTTGCCGGGAGAAGCTCGCGAATCTCGATTGACGGTAGATGCTTGGGAGGACGTGAAGGGCAAGTTGTTCTGGCCGTTCAACAATGATGTGCTCGCCTGCTGGATCCCAACGGATCATATGGTGGTTTTCGGGGCGCTCGAGGAGACTTTGGACGGAATGGGAGCGAGCTGAGCGCGAGCAGGGAAGGCGGAGACAACCGTGAGCACACTTACGCATATAGTTTTGTTAGGAAGGTGGCTTGGGGCTTGGTGTCCGTTTTTGTCATGCTGCTCTGCTGCGGTTGCTGCTGCTGCTGCTGCGGGTGTTGACCCTGCTGGTGTTGGCTCTGGTGCTGTTGTTGAAGCTGAGGTGAGTGAGCAGCTGAATCTGGTTTTGGTGGCGAACTGTGATTCGCGGTGTCATCCGGGGACGAATGGGAGGAGGAGAGAAGGCGAGGAGGATATACGACGGCAGGGGAGGAGAGATGGTACGACTGCTGAGGTTGGGAGTCCTGAGGACGGTGGTGATAGGAAGACTGAGGTTGATATGAATTTGTTGGAGACTGATTGGGATAAAGGTCGGCCATGGGCTGGTCGAACTGAGCAGGACGTAGGGACGGAATGGTTGCGAAGACGAGATTGTACGAAGAGAAGAAGTCGTCGAATGTGGAGTGACAGGGAAAGAGCCGCGCGGGGAGAGGGGAATGTTATACCGGGAGCGGGAGGCAGATCCAGCTTAGGGTGGGTGACGCGGAGGCTAAATATAATGTGAAAAGAATAATGGATAGTCATGATCCCGACGGTGGAGAAGGGTGTGAGTCCCGGACCCACGTAAACGGTCCCCCTTCGAGGCCCCGTGATCCTCACCTCGGCGCCGAGGTCCTCTTTCTTTTCGGCAACTCTCGTCCAAACTCGCCTCGCCACGCCACGCTCAATTCCTCTCCACCGGCCCGTCCTTGTCATCCCCCAGAAACGACTGATCGAAACAACACAAACTTCTCCCCCAAATCCATCTCAAGATCTCAAGATCCCAGATCTCTGAGTCCCCCGTTATCAGCCTTTTCCTTCCCACACATGCTCTTTTCCTCTCTTGCCTTCCCTCCCTCCCGGCCGGCCGGCCTCCCACTTCCCACACCCCTCCCATTCGCTCGCTCGCTCGCTCGCTCGACCCACCCACTCGTCTGGCAGGTTGACCACTCTGGTCATGGCCCATTCTTGTATCACCACTAGCCTTACTAGGTCTACAAAGCCCGAGTTGAGAGCCATTTCATACGTTTTCCACGCGGTTTCTCACGCCTTCCCTCGCTACACGATTCATCTCACATGTCGCACTTGCAAATTCACTCGCGCTTAGCCCCTCCCTCTCTGACTCAGCCAGCCCCTCCCCCAAAGTGACGCAATCTCCCTCCGTTCAGATTCCGATCATCTCTTCCTTTTTGCTTTGCTCGCCGTCACTCTCGTCATAGCCTCTCCCTTTGCTTCCGTCTGGGCCTATCCTTCAGTCCGCCCCGTTGACGTGTTTGATACACAATATCTTGACGGAGACGAGCTCACGTAAGAAAGAAGGGTAGACAGACAAAAAAAAAACAAGACAAAAGCGAAACAGAAAGCAACGGCGAAGTTGTAGAGTCAATTCAGTACCAGCGACCGGGACAGTTGTATTCCAGAATAAGCTAATCCTCCCTTTTTCTTTCTGTAGTGTAAATATGTAAATGGTAAGCCAAAGCCCTCTTTCTATATAGTCGTATCTCTGGTTAAGGCATGCAATGTGGTATCAGAAATGTGTAAATGCGCAGGTCACAAATAACAAGAATGAATGCAATGAGTAGGATATGAACGAATCAATATTACATACGAAAGCAGCAAGAACGAGTGTGTTTGAGTGTGTGTGTGAAGGAATGAAAAGGAAGGAGAGGGTAGGAAGTAAATATGGACTTTGTAGGGAAACAGGCAATGTAAGAACAATCAAGCAGTGATCAATGACCATAGGAACGAATCTGATTTCAACAGGGCCGTCCAGGACAGCTGGAGAGAATCAGTACAAGGAGACGTTGAGGCTATGCAAACCAAACATGCCGATCTAGCTATCACCGTCATGATGCAAGGTAATGCTTGAAAATGCGCCAAACAGGTCTCTGCACGAAGTGGGCTCCAAGCCGTCGGGCGTACCCGGTGTTTGCGCGGCATTGAGGGCGGTGTTTTGTTGGTTCTCAAGATGGAGCGAGGTAGATTCCTCCATTCGGCGAAAGTTTACAGTGTCCACTCCGGTTGAAGATGCAGGGATGATCTGAATAAACGTCCGAAAACGCGGAAGTCAGCGCCCGATCTGCAGTTCACCAAAGAGATTGTGTGTGAAAGAGGAATATAAAAAGGGTCATGTGCTGCGAGTAGGGCCAAAGGCTCGGCCACATCGAGTACGCGTCGGTGTCCAATTGTCGTTAACTGAGTTATCCTAAGCAGCACAACTTACCGGCGGTTCCGTATTCCTCAACAATCCCCAATTAATCTTACTGAACCACTTGTGCTGCTTCACCTCACTCGCACCAGTTTTGCTCCCAAGTCTAGTATTTTCTTCCTTGTCAAGTAACCGGGATATGATATCCTTACCCGCACTATGCAGACGCGTTGGTTTAACTGAACTATTCGTACACCTAAAGTATGCACTTACGGGTATACTTTTGGTAGTTCCCTAAAGTGTACTGGAAGGCCGATGATGTTGTTGAAGGTATCTGTACGCTCGCGCCCCTTAAAGGGTGTTATGGCGTACTAGGATACAATTCAATAATCGTTATCAACGGAAGACTAGCAAGCTTACGATCATCTCATAAATGAGGATTCCAAGCGTCCACCAGTCCACGGCGGAGGTGTGACCAGAGTTTCTAATGACCTCAGGAGCGATATATTCTGGGTCCGACAAGGGTACGATCAGGTGGGTCAAATGAGTAAAATCAGAGAACGGCCAACCTTCAGTCCCTACAAACGAATTGGTCCGAAAATTAGCCGTGCATGATTTGGTGTCAACCAGAGGAAGCTGATCGAATTCGACATGAGAATCCACGTAGCCACAGAGACGAAAGTGCAGATGATCACCCCGTTAAGTTCAGACTGGTGAATCGCTGCAGGTCTTCCCCCATTGACGCCGGAATGCTTAGCAAGGTCAAAATCGGACAACATAATGTGCCCAGAATGGTGCAATAAGATGTCTGGAGGTGACAAGAGTTCATAATTAATCATGTTCACGTACGCAAATGGCACGTACTTTCAGGCTTGAGGTCACGATAGATAAAACCCATGAGGTGCAAGTATTCCAACGCGGCCACTACCTCAGCTGCGTAGAATCGAGCAGCATCTTCTGGAAGGCATTTCCCCGCCGACTCTGAAGTGCTCTAAAAAATTCGCCTCCCATGCAGTACTCCATACAATGATAGAGATAATCATCTGATTGAAATGAATGGTGAAGGGTCACTATGAATGGGTGATTAGCAGTAGCCAGAATCTCTTGTTCGGTCAACGCGCGCTTGATCTTTTTCCGCTGGATCATCTCCTTCTTGGAGAGTACTATTATCCACTTTCTGGGTAAGGACTGCAACCCTTAGCAAAGTCCTACGTACCTTTCATGGCATAAAGCTTTCCCGTCTTCTTCTCGCGCACGAGGAAGACCTTTCCGACGTCACCCCTCCCGAGCAGCTTGATCTTCTGAAAACTGGATGGACCGACCTCAACCTTGTTGGAAATTAAAATCTGAGACGCGCTATCCCGACAAAAAGACAACTAAAACTCACAGACTTGACCTTGATCGAATTGCTCGAGTATGTGCGATGGAAAGCCGCTCTATTTGCCCCACGAATAGATGGATCATTTTCAGAGACTTTGGGCAGAGTTGGTGTGCTAAGGGCACGGGGGGCACGGTTTGAGGATGATGCGGATGATACCGACTCGATGGAACTCGTGCCATCGCCATATGTAGGGTGACATGTTAAAATGCCGCTCTTTGGTACTACTGCTGGGGACATCGCCACCGGGGCCAAAAGCCCATTCTTTGTCGCCACGGACGACTGGCGTGAACCAAGATTGAAAAGTCCCTTTGCATTAGGCGCGGACGCGACACGCCTGATAAGGCGAGAGGCGGTGGCACTCATAGAGCGGGAGGTACGGGGACGCTGCGCAGATGGGGGTGGGGGATCAGGGAAATAACTACTAGGCGCGGTTGTTGTCGCCGTCGCCGGAGGACCACGCCGCTTACGGGCCATCAACGGTTGTTTTTCTGACTTTGATCTCGAGCGATGCTTCGCGTCAAATGACGCGTCGGGGGAGGGCGAGACTAGCACGGCGGGCGGAGCATGGTCTGGTGGTGTTGCCGGGACTTTTTCATTGTTTGAATCAGTGGAGTTATTAGATGAATTAGACGAATCCCGTTGAGAAGGAGAAATGAGCGAGGCGGGGGTCAGTAGTAAGTTAGGAGTTGGCGGAGTTGGCGAGGAAAGATTCGTGTCGAGAGTTAAAGATGGACCGACAGCGCCGTGAAGGGACTTCCTTGATGACTGGCCTCCGATACGGAACATTGACTTCCATGGGCTGGTCGGTGTGGATGAACCGCTGCGGGCGGTTACCCGTAGATTGTCGGTGGATCTTGAGTGAGAAAAGACCCCACGGGATTGAAGGGATGTAGTGGGCATGAGAAGTGTATGGAAGGATAGAATTAAAGGGGACCTGTCGGGAGGGGGGGAGGTGTGTGGGTCGTGGAGGAATGGCGCGAGGAGCGGTGAAGCGGAATGCAAAGGCAGGCAAGGTTGGGGCCGCCCGCTCTCACTCATAATAACCATAATAGGCAACTTCCCCTTCACAAGTTCACACCGGCTGCACCCTAAAAAACTAATTATTACGTAAATCACTTTGGTAGCTCGGCTTTGCCGGGAGACATATACTGTAAGCACCGAGCGCACCGACGGAAACACTCCGAACGGTCGGATGTTATAGTGCAATGGCCCGCCGGGAGTATTTGGCGAACTGTGAGGTATGAAACGAAGATCAACCCTCGGTAGTGGTTTCTTCAGCGCATTCCGACTATAAATGACCCCATTCCCACGCAGAGATGGACACACGTTGCAACTTTTGTCGCTCCTATCGAGACTCATAGAAGGTTGAGGATCGGCGGTCGTCGTAGTATCCCAGAAGCCGAAGGGATCCACCATTCATCGAAGAAATTTCTCAAAACTCACATTTAATCGTGCCAAAGCCTCTTCGGGGGCTTCGTCCCGATGTACGTTTTGCGACCGCTACGGTTGATGGTGATACAGGACGGCGCGTCGCGAGCGAATCCTGGGCCAATGTGAATGCCGTCAGGTGTTCCGCCATCCAACTTGAGAAATGGGCCTGCCTCGGTCAGGGGACCCTGCTGAAAGGAGAAAGGCGCGTATATACATATCAAACCTGTTGATTTTCGTGCGGGCGTCACCACTCCGGCGTAGACGGAAAGCGCTGGCTTGGCCATTGCACTCGCGCCAACTCTGGTACTTGCACGATCAAACCAGCAGTGAGCGGACACCTCGACCACGGCAAGGCAGCGAGCATGCTGGACGAGTGGCAGCTCCGGTTATGAGGGCAAGCACCGCATGTGCTGAATCGACCGGTAAATGAGAGGGTGCGCACCCCGAAATCTACGGAACATGACGTTGAGAATTACACCCCTTCGGGGAGCTGGGAGATATCAGGCGATGTGCCCACTGCCCACGGGGGAAGCGCACAATCGACATACCGCGTGAGCCATCTCAGTAGTTCCCCAGCAGGTGACGCGAATGTCGGAGTCGTGTTCTCGAAAGAAAAAAAAAAGGGATAAGTAGAGCTTACGGATGGCTCTTTCCCTCCGGACTTCATCTCTCAAAATACAGGATATTTCAGACGTGAGCGTCTCTCCGCTCGTACTAAAACCCCTCCTTTTCCCTATGAGATAATCCCGCCCGACCTCTCCCCAAAGTCAAAGTTGAGCTCCATCGATGCATTGCAGAGTCCCCGCTCCTTCAGAATCGAGTCCACTACTGTCATCTCCCCGTATTCGCCTCGCAAACGACGCGCGCGAACACCCTTCATCAGACTCCCCGGACCCCGAAGTCTTTCGCGCATCAAAGGCGGACCTTATTTGGATTCTCGCTGGGTTATGGAGTGCTGTGTTCCTAGGTGCTCTGGATGGTGAGTACTGTAACTTGGCCTCTCAGTCAGTGACCAATGCCCCCCGTAGGGACGATTGTTGCCACTCTAATTACGCCCATCGGCAACTACTTTAATAAATCTAATCAAGCCTCTTACATCGGAACATCTTATTTGCTCTCCGTATGCTGCTTCACCCCATTATACGGTACGTACACCCGTCATCGATCGGAATCCGTCTGGATCAGGACAAGTTACTTGATGTGTAGGTCGACTCGCCGATATCCTTGGTCGACGCGGGGCGATGCTTTTGGGCTTGACACTGTTCGGTTTGTTGAACCCGTGCATGTAAACTTAGCTGGATGATAATGTTCGCATCGAATTAATAGGAACAGGCACAATAGCTTGCGGGGTGGCCCCCTCGATGGAAGCACTCATCGCCGCCAGAGCGGTGGCTGGCATGGGCGGTGGGGGGTTCGTAATAACCCGGCTCTTGTCCATATTGCCTCGGAGGCTGATCGTTGCCCCTTCAGAATCATGACAGGTAATTACACCATTTATCTAGGCAGTTTACTTGTCACCGACAATTCGACCGTGCAGTGGCAAGCGTGACGGTTACAGATTTAATACCATTGTATGTTCCCCTCCATTGGCAGGTTTACGACAAGCTAAGCTTCCATCCAAGAAAGCAGCGAGGATTGTACCAAGGCATGGCGAACATGTAAGATCGGTCGCATTTATCGTTTTCAGCCAGCTAATGAATTCGGACAGTATGTTCGGACTCGGGGCAGGGATAGGTGGCCCTATAGGTGGATGGATGAATGATACTTTCGGATGGTACGCTGAACAGAGTTGGCACCTGAACTCAAACTGAATGACAGATTTACGCAGGCGGACCGCATTTCTGTTCCAGGTCAGTCTCCTGTTCGACTGCGAAGACCGTATCAGTCAAGACTCCGTCAGATCCCACTCTTGGCCTTCTCGTTTACCCTTATAGTGTGGAAAGTCTCAGTCCCACTCTCCCAAGACGTGAAAAATCAATCTCTATACTCGAAAATGCGCCGTATGGACTTCGCTGGCTCTGCCACCCTTGCAGTAACCATTGGTTGTCTTCTACTGGGCTTTAACTTCAAGTCCACCGAGTCTCTTCCGTGGTCGCATCCCTTAGTCTATGGGCTATTCATCACGAGCGCTGGTTTTGGCTGTCTTTTCGTTGCTGTGGAGGCCCATTGGTCCCCTTATCCTGTCATGCCATTATACCTTATCACACAGCGCACTCCACTTGCTATATCGCTATCCAACTTTTTTGGTAGTATGTCTGCTTTTTCCATGGTGCGTTCTCGCTAACTTTATTCTGGCTGAGGCTGAGGCTGACCTATTGAACCCAGATCTACAATGTGCCGTTGGTGTGTTAAATCTGGAGTGTTGATTGAAATAGTTCTGACTATGAATAGTATTTCTCCGCTGTTCGTTTGAATTCGTCATCGGACGCAGGTAGGACTACCATCAATCAATACAGACAGACCTAACCCTTACATTTGAAAGGCCTCCACCTCCTGCCGCACTCGGTTAGCCCTTTTGTTCGCATACCAATAAGAGAGTGTTTCACCGAGTTTCAGGTTGCTATTTCCACTGGGAGTGTGTTTGCAGGCTGGTCAGCCACTACAATCCACTCTAAACATTTCGTCGCCTCACATCTACGTTCCTTAGGGTCATGCGGCGGACAGGAAAACTGTACACTCTCACTCTACTGTCTGCGTTGTGCACTCTTTACGCCAGTACTATGGTCGCGATGTGGAATGACAATTCGTCAAAGTGGCACCTTTGGAGTGACTTGATTCCTCAAGGATTCGGGATGGCGAGTTTGGTCACGACAACCCTCATCGTAGGAATTTTGTCAAGTTCCCTAGAACTTCATCCTCATTCCTCTCAGGCTCTCATTTCATGTGTTTCCAAAACGGATGTAGCGGTGGCTACCGGCCGTGAGTGAGATGTGCCTGTTATTCATCAGACTAATTATCCTTCCAGTGAGCTACCTCTTCCGTACCACTGGGCAAGTACTCGGTGTCAGCCTTAGTGGCGCGTTACTGCAAGGGATTCTTCTGTCAAAACTGCGACAGCGTATCCACGGACCCAACGCAGAGGAGGTATGACTTCAAGTCCTCCATCCCCTTTCCCAGATCACTTACCTACTAAATAATAGCTCATTTCACGGATAAGGTAAGAACCGTCTCGTTTATGACCGCCGATATGACATCTAAATATCACGAAGGCATTCCACTGATGTGATTCAAGAGTTGGACCCGACGCTCAGAAAATCCGCCATAGACTCATACGCAGATGCTCTGCGTGCAGTCTTCATTTGTCAAATAGCCATGAACTTTCTGACCCTCCTATCTTGCATGGCCATCCAAGAGAATCCGTTACCGTAAGTGATGACTTGTGCTCCTCTCGGTGTCTCTCAGTCTTCTTTAGTGGGACGCTCGAAGAACAAGAATCTCAATATCAGAGAAATCTTGCGCAACAACGACGGCAAACGTCTGATGCCTAGAATATGTGTCGTCGGTGCCAGATTAGGGTGCCCCTCCTCCCCCTTTCGGCGACCCGGCTTAGAGGATCGCGAGTTCTGCCTTCGAACAAGGTGCTTCGTGTGCACCAAACGAAGAAAGGAAGGAAAGCAATAGAATAAATTTTTTTATATCCCCCCTCTTCGCACTGGGAGTATCCTTGTGTTCTTTCCAGCGACCACCTACCTCGCGTGACACGCTGCTGGAGGACCGATCGCCACGGGGATTCAAAGAAGGTTGATGTCGATACAAACATAACGAAAGCATACCTACTCTGCGCCGCATTTGTCAAATAGAACACCCCTTGTGGTTGCCACTTATAAATCGAGGGTGGGGATTGGGTTTTCAGCCTGAGTATCGGTTCCCGTGGTGGGCTGCCCATTTGCAGGGAACGGAACTTTTGGCACGGGAAGACAGGTCTTTTGTCCGGCCTTTTTTTTTTTTTTCAAAGATCAGACGTGCCCATCACGATCACGTTGATTATCACTGTCCCCCACGACTGAAGGGCATTCCCGAATTTTGAAATGCCAATACGTAGTCACCAGGTGACAGGAACAGATGGCAGGCCGTTTAGTTTATTTGAAAATGCCAGGAGTGGTTCATCAATGCCCAGAAAAGTCTGGATTAAGTATATGTACAGTGACTGAAAATACGACAGCTGAACAGAATCAATGATACCTAGTCAACACGCTGAAAAGGGAACCTCCTAAGAGAAAGGGACTCGTGAAGGCTACGAATTGAATCATAAGAGAGCGGCCAAGAGGAGTCCAGGATCGTCGCAACAACCGAAAAGTCGAACGCCTATGTCGATGGTTGCTGGTCAGGAGCAATATCGACCATACGTAACTCGGGCAAGCCACGGTCCCGTCTCCATTTATTAGAGGTGCTCAATGTGTTCGAGTCCACCAGGAATCTGAATGATCAAGGGGATAACGACGAGCAGTGGTCAGGCCAACAAGATGGGACACGGTAAGGTAAGTCGACGAACCCGTAACGTCGGAGCCACGTCTCGCTAATTTCCCAGTTCGCATGCGCTAGGACATCGTCTCCATGTATGGTTACCCCCGACGCAAAGTCATGCAGGCAGTCGACAAGATTGAAGCGACCTGTAGAATGCGTGTTCAATATAAACGTCTTTCAGGGAGTAAGCTGAAAGTGCCTCGGAGTAGGATCAGCCGGTCGCGAAGGTCTGGATGAGGAATGCGATCGATGACACTCTCTGTAACATCCGTCAGGGACTCAGAAAACGAAGCCTAGAACCAGCTCATGTACCGTGGGGAACGGTCCTGACAAAGGAGTCAAACTACTTTCATATGATGAAGGAGGACAACGCACCTCTGGACGAGCGTTGGGCGAAGGGAAGCAGGAAGGCAATACGCGCTATTTCTCTTGTAATTTTCCAGGTGATATCTGGAATCCAAGTATGATGAGCAAGCAAAAAAAAAAAAAGGGGGGGGAGGGGAGCGTATGTCACGAACGAAATAAGTTTCTGTGCCTCGACATTTTTCGGGTCGATAGGTTCCAGTTCCTCGAGAGTACCTACACTAGGTCGAGACTGCTGTTGGATAGTTGGCGTGGATGCGTTGTTGACGAATGGCATAGAGTTGATCGTGGAATCCACCCCCATATTCAGAGGGGTTACGTATGAGCTCTGGTAATTGCCGTTCGAGGGAGGTACTTGAGATGAAGACGTTGCGTAGGATGAAGGGGACGAAGGACCAGGCATTAGCATTGGAGAGCCATTGGGACGCATAAGTTCTGAGAACAAACTGGCGTCTTGTGGAGACCGGCCAGTGTACAAGTTACTGCCAGACGTAACCGAGTTCATTGGCATCAAGATCGGGAAGGCATCTGTGCTACGCTCCGTGTCATCACGCTCGCTAGGGCGGCGTGCTCTCTTGGCATTGTTGGTTGTGTCCTCTTCGGATGTGCGCTTCCTGGAGGAGGTCTGGGCTGAGGAACCAGCAGTAGCTTGATTATCTCGCTTTCGTCGCTGATAGCTCTCGTATGCGGTATCTGTTTCGGATTTGTTGACGAATTTCTCAAAATCTTGTGCCGACCATCCAAGCTTGGAAAGTAAACCCCCGGCGCCGTCGCCGATGAATTCGCTCAAGCTGCGTAGAAAGCCCCGGAGGAGATGGTTTTCGGCCATGAGGTCTTCGATGAAACAGAGGTTATGCAGACCATGAGCGAGTAGAAAGGTGTGACGCACCCTTGAGGATATTCCGCATCTCACTGAGGGCCTCATCTTTGCCACCGGAGAGAATCTCAACCCTTGCCTCGAGATCACGGATCTAGAGACAGCGATAAGAGGTTCGTTATTCAAGTCTGACTCGATACGGGGGAGATGGGCATTACGCGCTGCTGCTTGCGCAAGCGGAATTCACGTTGCGCGATTCTGTTCTGGTCACGGCGTGCGGCCTGCGAACTGAGCGGTGTCCGTGTCAGACAATGCACGTAAGCATATTATCGGTGAATGATGAGAGCTCACTTGGGGTTTTTCTTCCTGCCAGGCTTGCCGGTGGGGGCATCATCAAGGTGATTCTGGTCTTGGAGTGACTCGACGTCGGACTACAGAGACCAGAGGTGAGGGAGAAGGTTGCACAGCAAGAACGCCGAAAAGAGTTACATCAAAGTCGCCAGAAAGGCTACGTTCTCTGGTGTGTCGATTTGAATCTGTCATTGACTAGAGACGGGAACGGCACGGATGTGGGATGGTAGAGTAGCGGAACGTTTTCTCGCTTTGAGTCGCCTGCGTTGACCTCCGTCACCCCCGAGCGAGTCAAACTGCCCAGCGAGCAGCGCCGCGCCGCGCCAGGCTGCGGAGACATGCATCATCGCTCGGCATCGACGGCTCGTCCGGCCCGTTGATCCCTTTCCCTTTATATGTACGAGTGTATGCTACTACAATACAATTGATCGTTCGCTGCTACCGTGCTTCAAACTGGACCACTATTACACACCGTTGGCCATCAAGACAATAGCGCCAAGGGTTGTCTGAACTTACTTCGCTTTGTTCTCTTTTTATACATGATACGGTGTCCGCATTCCCTGCAGCGAATGGGCTCTCGAGGTTTGATGTCATTTTTCGCACCACAATCTTCGTTCCAATACATCAAGACAATAAAACCGGTGACATTGTGCCTCTCACCAGCACACAAATACTCCATCTCCTGCCTCGGAGGCGGCAAAAAGGCCGCATTGGTTGCAGTGCTTGGTTGCCCTTGTTGATTCATCGTGGTTTTGAAACAAGCTGGTTTGTCACAGTTGTGACATGCTCGATTGCTCTTGCTTTGAGCGAGCGGAACAGACAACGTCGTCGCGACCAAGCGACGCGTATCGTTGAACCAATCACCCGTCTTAAACATTGCCCATTCGGTCATTATATGTGTCCTCTCCGTCATCGTCGCAACACAGCCCCGGAGACATCCGCCCTTGCCAAGAATACACCCATCACGCCGTTACGGTCACCATTGAACCAAAAGCGCTCACGTTAATTGTTCTATAACAAAAGCTGAGCCTGTCAACCTCGTCTCTTTTATCATGCCCGTTCCCACATACGAAATGTATCACCTAGCTGAGTTCAACCTATGGGGTGCTTGGCTTTTAGACGGTAACGAAAGCAAAAAAAAATGATTTCCGGAAAAAGCGCACATGCAACAGGTCAGCTGTTTCCTTGCCGACCATGATGACGAACGAGATAGACCAGTCCTAGCGAAGTAATTATTGCGTGCCCCAGTCGTTGCGAACTGAGGTACTGGGGCCACCTGCGCAACCTGCTATGTTACGCATGTATCCTGACAACTAACACTGCTCCCGCCCAACCGTTTCTAGGGAATGCCTTGCGCATTATATACCTCCCCCGTTTCAACCGATCATGCTCCCAGTTGCCCTGTTGCGACTACCTTCAGCTTTACGCTGTATCTCACTCGATGTCCTCTCTTCCTTCGTTCGTGGAGCTCATGTCCTCTCTCGGGCTCGAAGATGGGGCTTCTCTTCCTCGCAACACTCGTTCCTTCCTTCGCCCCCGTTCTCATTCCAATGCATCATCCTCTTCCGACATCGACGACGAACCTGAACTTTCTTGCCACCAGTATACGCCCACTGGTGCATACCTCTTCGTCCCCGCCGACCACGATCGACGTGATCGTACCAGCTTTGGAGATATAGATGTGCCGAGAGTTTCTCGCCATGGTAATGGCAAAGGCAGATATTCTCCCTATTCTATCGACTCTGTATGCACACACTCTTCTCGGCTGTCGAGAGTATAGCTGAACGCCGCTACTTTCGGCTATCTTACAGGTCCCACGGAAAGGGAGCCTCCCCTCATTGTCTGAAGGAGGGAAAGTGAAGAGGGTACGTCTCGCAGCAATCGTCTCCTTGAAGTTGTCTCCTGATTCCGCGATAGACGCCTTCCACTTCACCACTGCCCTCTCCTCGTTCCCGCGCAGCCCGGGGACCACGATCCTCTCCTCCTAATGGGAGATCGCCACGGCGTGGAAGCGAGACGTGGTTTCACGACGCGGACTTCCACGCGAGCACCCCTATCTCGACATTTTTGCGCAGGAAGTCGCCCCAAATGTCCCCTACATCAGCGATGTTTCCCCGGTCGGCATTTGATGAGCCGTTGGCTCCCGTTGCTATCCCGGCTCTTCCTCCTCTACTCTCATCATTTGTGTTCCCGCAGCATACGTCGGAACCATCATCTCCGAGTGCGGATTTGGAATCTCAAGTACTCCTTGCAACCGCTACTCCTGAAACCAATTAACTACTGAGTCATTTATCTATATTGGACTCATTTATTGTATCTTGGGACAATTACTCTCATTCCACTCTTTTTACCTTTGCTAGCAGCAACAGACGTACGTGTTGATCACCATGCACGGTCTTTACAAATCCAAATTATACTTATACCGACCTCGCATCGAATCTGTACAATCATTACCGCATGTACCACTATGGCTATCCTTTGTCCCTTCTTTCGTACCTCTATTTCATACAATTAATGGAATATGACTGAGGTCTCGATTACATGTGTTTTTACCTAGTCGTGCATATCTTCGTCAGGGCCGGGACACTCCTCCTGCATCTCATCAGAACTCTTATATTGTGTGCCACACCAGAAACAGTAGTGATATTCCGCACGCAGGTACTGCAAAACGTGGGCCAGCCGTTCCGCGGGCTTGTCGCGGGTTGTCAGTCAACGCCAGAGGAAGTGAGGGGAGGGGGAGGATAAATTTAGCCATGTACTCACATCCATGTGCAAAAACTGCGCAGCCTCCTCGACAATCTCGGGTGACAAAAACGCCTCGCCAAAATCTGCCTTCTTCGGCAAATCCTCGCCGTCGTTATCGCCAAGAGGGCCGAGTGCGTCAGCCTGCATCTGCTCACGCAGCCGTTCCTCCGTCGGGCGCTCGGCGCCACCAGCCCACGCAGGGATGCCCCTTTCGATCATGGCATCCACGAGGTTGGCTGGGAACGTGTCTGGATTGGTTGGATCGAGCCACAGCACGTTGAACTGCGCACGCGAATTCAGCCGAGGGAGCACATTTTTTTTTCGGTCCCGGATGGGGGAGGGGGGGTAAAAAGAGGAGAAAGGGGTGGGGAAGGGGGAAGGGAGGGACGGAGAGCAGGAGAGACAACTTTACCTCCTTGCCCGCGCGTTCGTCTAGGGTCACGCAGGTTCGCTGGGCGGGGCCCAGTCGCGCCTCCGCGCGCTTCTGCTCAAATCCGCGGCGGGACCGGCTTCTGAAAGACTCCTCGCCCGCCTCTTCTGCGGCCTTGGCAACCTTGGCCAGACGTTCGAGCTCGGTTGGCGATGGCGCGCGCTTTCCAAGGCCGATGCCTTTCCTCCCTATTATGAATGGCGTTGCGCCCGCACAAAGTCAGTACTCCGTTGACAGGCGAGACTCACACAGAAGGGAAGAGAAAGCCCAACGAAATGCATGGAGACCCAACGTGCCTGACCATTCGTTGAGAGGGAGTGGGTTTACCAACTGTCCCTCGTGTTTCCCCGGCGAGACGACCGAAGGCTCAGGTGAGCTGATATTGAGCGGTGGAGGTGTGGTCTGTATCGTCACTGCGTCTTCGACGTCGGTGGGCACACCAAGGGCTCGTCCTGGCTTGAAACCCATTTTCATCATAATCGAGAGCGCCTTGTTCTCTGAACCACGACCTGAGGCCTTGTCATCTTGAGCCCGTTCAAAAAGGCTCTTGGATAGCCCTTCCTCGCGTGATTCGAGCTCGAGCTGCCTGTTGCTTTTTGTTTTGTTTTGTTCATCCTCGAGAAGAGACCTGCGTAAGGCTTCCTTACGTTTTTCACTGTAAGTTTTCGACTTCTGGGGCTCAGTGACGGCAAGGAATTTGTCGGAGAGGTAATCATCATCATCAGCATCACCGGCCATTGATAAGGGGTGATGATCAAGTTACAAGTCACAAAGGTGCCGTACTACATGTACGAGATGATGAATGACACCACAACACGACTTATCGACCTAAAAAAAAACGGGACTAGACCGACGAGTTTTCTCGAAGAGGGGCAGAACACGCATGGAACTGAAACAAATAGCGTGCCGAAAAAAACAACGGTCAGCACGTAGTTTGAACAACCTTCCGTCCTGGGAGAAGCTAAGGGCGTTGAAAACATTTGGGTCATGAGTCATGAAGTCTAGGGAGCTGAAGAACTTGAGCTATCACGCAGCCACGATGGCGACCTCAGAGGTACCCTCCTCAGCTTCTGCCTCCTCCTTAGCCTCCCTGGCCTGGGCATTGACGGCGATCTTGACGGCGATAGGTCGTCCACCAACTTCCTTGCCCTCGAGAGCCTCGATCGCCTTCTTTTGCTCGGCCTCGTCACCAACATCAACGAAACCGTAACCCTTACTCTTACGGGGGCGTCCATATTGCCTGCGGACGATACGAGCAGACGACACATTGATACCGGCTTCGGTGAACAGGGTGGCGAGCGCAGCGTCGTCGACATTGAAACCGAGATTGGCGACGAAAAGTAGCGACTTGGACGGTTCACCGGTGGGCTCTTCACCCACAGCACGGTGGGGGCGGGGATTGCGCCTCCTACGAACTGGCTCGCCCTCCGAGGCGGTAGCTGCGGGCTCAGCCTCACCATCAGGGGCCGAGACTCTAGCTTTTGGCTTCTTCTATCAGAAGCAGGCTGTTATGAACAACAGATCCTAAAAAAAATTGCATATGAAACCCACCGAGGTCTTTTTCTTCTTTTTCTTGGGTTTGGGGGCCTCGCCATCAGCCGGAGCAATGTTTTCCTCTGCCTTGGCTTCGCCGTTAGCCTCGGCTTCAGTGACCTCGCCGGGGACGGCCCTAGAGCCACGCCTGCCAGGGCGCCTGCGAGATTTCCTGTCTCTCCTCTCACTTTCTTTCTGATCAGCAGGCTTCGCAATTTCGACAATGATCTGGCGGCCATCGAGTTGCTTCTTGTCGAGAACCTCGACGGCCTTCTGGGCTGCTTCGGCTGTGGAGAGTGCAACGAACCCATAGCCCGCAGACCTATTTCCGCGCATTATAACCTGGGCGGAGATGCTACGGTGATGGAAGGATGATACGTAATTAGTATCGACATTACGGACATGCAATGCAGAAGGCCAACAGAGAGACGAAAAAAAACGTACATGTCGCTCTGAACGGGCTCGAAAAAAGCCTTCAGCCCTTCATCCGTAGTGGAATACGCAAGATTTCCGATGAAGACCTACATGAAGAAAAGGGTAAAAAAACGTTGAAGTGCAAAGGAGGAGAGGAATGCAAAGCACCTTGAAAGACGGTGCTTCTTCGGTCTGCGTAGCCGGAGGCACGCCTTGCTCAGTAACGGGGGCGGCAGGGGCATCAGACATTTTTATTGAATTAGAGGCAGAGGTGGGGATTAGCTGGGGATGAACGGACGATGATGAACGAGAATCCGCTTTCTGTTGTTGTCAAAGGAAGGAAAAGAGAAAAAAAAAAAAGAGAAGGGGAGCGGCAGTGCCGCAGCGCCGTTGATGCCAATAAGCTAGTGCAAAAAGGGTAACTCCGCTCCCGTTGCCTTGGTTATTATGTAAGCAATATTCTGCAGTTAGATAAAACGGAAGACAAAGTCGACTTGGCCAGTACAACTCAACCAACCTTCTCTCTTCTGCCTCATCCCCTGGCCAAAAGGCCTGATACATTCCTTTATCTCTACCTTTCCTTTTCTTGACGATGGCTCTGGTCAAATCCCTTCGCCTTCTTTCCGTCTTTTCACTCGCAATCCTCAATATCTCGTTTGAGGCACTTCCCGCCAATGCTCTTACCGTAGACCGTGGTCATATCGGTCGTAGCCCCAACCATCCACATGCCGGCATTGCTAAGAAGCGTGGTAGCTCGCCCAGAAAATGCAAACCTAGGGCGACCAGCGCGCCTACCTCTTCCCTCTCTGACCATGTTGCGGTGGTTACAACGACGTCTCTCATGACCACTACCTCTCCTCAACCTACGGCTTCCACTACAGCTTCTTCTTCTGGCAGCACTAAGCCTGGTCTCGCTTGGTCCAACCCTGAAGAGCAGAGCCTTCACAACTTCATTACCGAACACACCAAGTAGTATGTGCACTCGTTCATTCTCTCCTGCTTTTCCTCACTCGACACTTGTGCAGCATCTATAACTGGCAGTTATCATATGGAGGAGTGAAAGTTCCAGGCCTTGATACTTAACGTTTATCCCCACAATTTGGTGCGAAAAGGATGTCGCACAGGTCAGCGATGCTTTACAGCAAGGAGATGGCAAGCCGCTCTTTACGTATAATGAGTGAGAGTTCAGCTTAAAGTGTCCACCCTCACAATCGCCGTTGACATATTCCCAGACCCGAGATCGAGTCGCAATGTAATATGAGTCCTGAACAGGGTTATACGCTCTGGAACCAGTACATATTACCTGCCGCGGACCGGGGCTGGAAGCTTTTTGCCCCCTCGATCACGTCCAGTCCCGAGGGTCTTACATGGATAACAACGTTCATGAAACTTTGTAATGGTGCTTGCAAGGTTCGTTTCATCCTGGCTAATATCGTCTGGTCCTGATAAGCCATCGTAGATAGAGAAAATGAACCTCCATTACTACGGCACAGAGGTGCAGAGCCTTATAAGCTTCGCGAGTCAACTCCACAAGGCATTTGGACGACCTATTTGGGTCACGGAAATTGGCTGCGTGGTTCGATTTCTGCACCTGACGTTACCGGGATCATGACTAACCAAACTCAAGTATTATGGTGGTGATGGTCCCTCTACTTGTTCACAAGACACTTTCAATACTTTCTATGATGCTGCCATTGGTTTCATGGAAGATACAGATTACATTGAGAACTACTTTTGGTTTGGTGAGGTGTCTATCCTAGGGTCATTTAAATTGCACCACTGATGTGCACCACAGGGATGTTTACAGAGGCACAGTTACCCAATGGCGTCGACCCGGTCAACGCCATGATAGATTGTCCCAATGGGAATGATCTCTCGACGTGCGTCCCCAATGCGCTCGGCAATCGGTACCTCAACCCTTGAATCTTCCGTTTTGGATAACCGGCTTTCAGTCCAAAGCGTACTTCCCTCAACTCGTATACCGTATACCCCAAGTGCTTGGAGCTGTTCTAGGTCTATGGGCGTCCTTTTTATTCCTTTACCTCGCCTGGAGCGCGTTGCATCGTGATGTAGTACGGGGTACTGCTACAATTGAATCTATGAAACATTATCTTAAACGTTACCGGGTGAGCTGGACACTTGATTAGACGTGTGAGAGGTCCAGTAAGCATGATAGTGTAAGCCAATGGTTGGATACCTCCCGCCGACTATCAAGCAGTTGTTGACTCTGCGAAACCCGGGTGCCTTTGCTGGCCCTTCAATGTCCCGGTTGAATGGTCTGTTCAAAAAGACGTATGCTGATGCGCGCCTGAAAGGGGCTGGGACAGGGTGGCTAGTCTTGACGGTGAACAAGCAAGCCTACGTCCACATCGTCTCTCTAACTACGGGCTAGACATGCACGCTATTGACAACTAACATTCCACCATCTGTCGGGCATCTATATCGCTTCGTAACGTGTTCCGAGAACGTTCAGAACTCTGTACTCAAAGCAGCTCTCATGCGCGAAGCTGCACTTAAGAGTACCATTTTTGTTGGCGTTCCTCGTGTGTGTGGAACCATTCGCCTCTCACTTCCTGTTGTTCTCAGCTTTTTTTTTCACGTACAGGCCATTGGAGCTCTCGCAGGACTTACAGACGCACTTGAAGACGACGTGAAGGCTGGTCTGCGGACCGATTCACGCAGGTGCGCCGCTCATTCACCCGCTTGAGTTTTGGTACCCGCCAACGAGCAGAGCGACTCTTCCCGTGTCTTATCCCAGGGCAGCCAGCTCGGAAAACATCGACGCCATCATTGCTCGCGGGACAGCGCTCTGGAACTCCATCTACGAGCCGCACGCCGACAAGCTGCGCAATAAACTCGGGTCGTACCACCCCGACTTCATCTGTGCGTCCCCTTTCTCCTTCCTTCGCAGCTGACCGATACGGAAAGTGCGTGGCGTCTCACGCTCGCACATAACTTCGACGTCGATCGTGATCTTCGTCGTGGCGTATGCTTCTGCGAGCCAGGTGGTAGTCGGTGCTCATGGATATCCCCTTTTTCAGCGTTCATTATCCAGTCCTACGGCTCCGTGCTATCACCGTTACCCGGAGCGGATGAACAAGGCAACCTCAGCCGCGCGTTGGGGTCCGTCGTGGGCGTTGCTTGTCTGCGCGCTGAAGGCCGAGTTGGGCCACAACTCACGAGCCATGTCTTCGGTTTGCTCAAGGCGCGTACAGCTGAAGGTCTCAGCGAGGAAGATCGCTGGCTTGCGAGCGACGAGGGAGCAGAGTGGGTCATCCGAACAGTCGATACAATCTTGGACGTGGTCATAGCTGAACGGGATGATCCGCAAGAAGCCTAATTGAACGGGCCTCGCGTCCACCATGTCGAGTTGTGTCTTTGAAATTTGTATTCGCACCATGAGTTCCACATCGTCCCTGAGAGGCGCATCAAGAAGCAAGAAGCGCTTCGAAAGGATGTACATGTGGGAGATCTGACGACCTGCACCTGAGGCGTGTTTCGAACACGCTACTCCAGGCAGGCTCTGCCAGGGGTTCCACCGGAAACTCACGCGAGTAGACGTTCCTTGATGGAACATGATGGTGGTGCGAATGGTGCGACTTTACATATGCAGCTAAGACACGACAACACGGAAATGCCAAGATAAGTAATTGCCCCACGCGACACCATCCACTATTCAGTGCTTAGGTCAACCTCGTTAAATTAGTTAAAGGCAGTCCGATATCGAGGACGTTTATCAAAGGTTGAATGCCGAAGCAAACCTGTAGAGCATCGCGGTCACCGTCACGGTATCCATAAGCGGAGGATGCATCTATTACATTCGGTCCGAGTCAGTGCTGTCAGTGGTTCGAAATCAATCTGCTGCACACACCACGACACCCGCGCCAGCAGAACGGACAAAATGGAGTTCCGCATAGACATCCCCAAGTCCCTGAAAGCGAGTTGGCCGAGTGGGGCGAACAAATGCAATTACATTGTTGTGAGGATCATGTAACTGGAAAATTACATGATTAGGTTTCCCCCTCATTAAATCATAATCCTGAGGAACCCACCACGATGTCTTGGTTTGTAGCACTTGGTCTCCACCTGTACAGGAAGCCATCGGGGCCATTAAATACTCTCGAATTCTAGTTTGCCCATGTCAGATGGAAATCAACCAAAGGAAAACTGAAACGCACAGGCACCCTTGGGTCTCGGCGGACCAAGTCGGACATAGGTAGGTGGTTCTGTGATCGAGCAAGAGCGTAAGAAAGACGTCAAATGAAGAATTCCTTCAAGCGAAGGCCTAACCTTTCCCAAGACAGCCCGGCCCAGACCACCACCAGGAGCCCACTCTAGCTTGGCCACTCGATCCTCTTTGTTCGCGCGTATCGCGCGCCAAACGGTGGTTGTGCTCTGACCTTGTGCATTGGTCTCGGTCTGGAAATGCTAAATCAGGACCATCGGGGCACATGCGACGCCGATGATACATACTTGGAACCGGTAGACGACGCCCCATGGGCTGAACAACTGGCTTTGACGGGGATCCTGGGACGTCCAGGAGAGTACATCGTTCTGGTTACCAGCCATGAAGATAGGTAGAGATGGAGATGGAGAAGGCGATTTAACTTGTGGGTGGTCTGGAGAATTGGACGGACTGGAGCCCTGAGGCGGGGCATTTTTATATGGAGTCCGGGAGGGGACACACTTCATGCACACGGGTGATGGTGAATTGTTCGATCGAAACGTGGACACAGTGACCGATAACGCTGAATACAGGACTCGCAGCGTGTCGGCACGAGAAGTGGGCTGGCAGACGTGTCCAGGAGTGTTCATTGGAGTGAGTCTCCGAACCCGCATTCAGGTCATGGTCAACTTGATCGGAGGGCAACACGAGGTGCAGGTAAGCGCCGAGCTTGGGAGGGAGAATATCAACCACTACATTGCCTGCGTGCATGCGCATAGCGTGATGGGCTCTGATTACGACAACGGTGAGGACGGTGATAGCCACCAGAACTACGGGAAAAAAAATATACTGACCACGTAAAGAAAAAAAAATCGCGGTGAGCTCGCCATGGCTGAGTGGGGAAAAAAGAATAAATTACTGACCGCCTAGAAAGCGACCTCTTAACACGAGGCGGCGGAGAGTAAACGAATATGGTAACCTAGGTGCGGGAGTCTGGCGGCTCCTGCAGCTCCTTCCCTGGGTCCTGTCTCAGCCCAGAGAGCGTGTAGACAGCGTGTCAACAATCCCTCGAGCAGCAGAAAGGCGAGGCGTGGCGATAAGGAAGATTTCTCCTGGCATATATGCCCAGCGCCCTCGGCCGCCGCCACTGCCACTAGTGCGGACGCGGTCATTGATGTGGAATGGATCACCAAAGCCTATTCATGACTATGAGGGGGCAAGGCTGGGAGTGATGCCTCTACCTGCGCAACGATCCGACGTGTCCGCGGCTCTTACTTCGATCTAGGAAACCAAATCGATGATCTTTCTCCAATATCAGCTCAAGGCTCTAACACGGCATTCCGACCCGGGGTACAACGCCATGCAATTGCGATTCTACAGAACATTCACAAGCTCCGGGACATTAAACCCAAGAATGCCTGCCACCAGTATACACGGCCAGGGCAGATCAATGCAGTGGGGGATCGTTCACCGGCAACCCGCGCGTAGGGTCGAGCTGCGCATCCCTCCCTGGAGGGTGTGATCAGCGCATCCCGAGGTGGGCGGGCAGAAGCGCACTCACAGTCACAAGATGAAGGGGTGCCATAAGAGCGCCCAAAAACTCACGGCACCACCTGCATGCCTAGCGTACGTGCCGAACCGATGATGGTACTTGCAATCGCCTCAAGCCGCAGATGCCTCAGATGTTCATCGGTAGCTTTAATCTTTGCAATCTCGTACACGTGTTTGAGGCTGACCGTTCCAACTGTCTCGTGGCCTGGTCTGCCGGCTCCCTTCTCGATGCCTGCTGCCTTTTTCAGAAAATACGACACAGTTGGGGTTTTCGTGACGAAGGTGAAGGACCGATCGGGATGGATGTTGATCACGGTAGGAATTGGGATTCCCGGAAAGATATGAGATGTACGAGCGTTGAACTCTTTACAAAAGTCCATTGACCTAACACCGCGAGCGCCGAGAGCAGGACCAACAGGAGGTGTTGGAGCAGCCTTTCCGGCTGCGATGAGGAGACGCTGTTCACGGGGCCGGGCTGAGATTGAATACGTATATAGGGGAAAGATGCACGCACGACAAACTGTGGTTTTGCTGCTACGGCCCTTGACATCTGCACCCGAGCACGATGGATGGATGGATGAAGAGAGAGAGACAGCCTCGGCTGGCCCACGTGGCCCACCTGCGGAAGATCACGTGAGCGACCGTGGGCGTCAGCTGGACGCCGCGGAGTGCCTTGTGACTTGAGTTTTCGGGTTGATTCACCGCTTGGTGCTGTCAATTGAACTATCCTGCTGGTTGGGTAACATGCTTTCGCCTTGAGTTTGAGTCGGATCATCTCAACTAACGTAGGTTAACGACCGGTCGCTGGCTATAGGCATTTTTTCCCCATCCCTGAAAACCCCTCAGTGAGATCTTTCACGTCCGTCTAACCACCAACGAACGGCTTGCGACGACCAGACGATCTACCAGCTGGCGCGTGTCATCTTTGGCTCTTTTCCCGCGTTCACTTTACTCAACGTCGGGGCACGGGGGTAAAGTTCATGTGGACACAACGCCGTTATACAGGTTAAAGGCGTGCTTGGGCGTCCTAGCTGACTTGCTTCATCGGGAACATGTACCAGGGATCGAGCTTCGGTGCAGATGTGCGCCAAGTCCGGTCTTCGCTCTGCTCTGCTATCCTTCTGGATATTAACCTTGTGACGTAAAAGCCATGTTCCCCTTTATCAATGATGACGACGATCGCGCACGATGGCTGAGATTGTGGTGCGATGGCTCTTCGCGGTGCGGCGCATTCTCCTATCTACTTCCATCAACAACCGCACTCTACCAGTTTAGTATCTGCTCATTTCGCCTGCCCCTCGCTCGGGTATCTCGAGTCTCCTGACAGTCAGGAGTGTCCGTCGCACTCTCCGCCGGAGCCTAGCGGCCTGCAGGTGATAGCAGCAAATGTCCGTGCTTAAATTAAATCACGCACCTGCGCTTGGCAGGCCAGCAGCGGCCCTGACGGCGTACACTATTGGCTCCTCTCATGGCCACCATGCATATTCGTTGCGCCGCGCTTGTTACTAAGCGATTGGCTTCCCCTGCCCGCATCAATCGTAGGCCTCGCCCCACTGCACACCATTTCACTGGCATCCACTGTCGATTGGCGGCGACACAACGCCGCAACCAACATCGCGAGCTATGTGCCGTGGTGTGATAGCACGATTTTGCCCTGACCCACTCCTCTGCAGGTCCAGCGTTTGTCGTCACCTCATGCACCGTCGGCGATTGAATGCCCCCACATCCGTTTCACACCAGCCAGCGAGAGAGCGACATGCACGCCACGAGGGGGCTAAACCTCCTTTTGTCGATGATCTTGTCTCCGCTTGTGGGAGCCGCCGGTTTTGAAATTTTGATTATGGACATGATGAAGACGCGTTTGACTTCCACCGACCTCTCGCGAACCGTCAGATCTTGTCAGACCTCGCGGTTTCCTGTCGAATCGTGTCCCGCTTCGTTGCAATTGCAAGCTCCGTAACTCTTTCTAACCACAAACATGCCATTTTGAGGGTTCGGATGTGACTCCTGTCGACGTAATCTACTCCTAGCCCGAAAGGACATGCGTGTAATGAAAGGCAGAACAGGAAGTCTGCAGAAGGCGGCTTGGCTCCAGTCGGAATTCGAAATGCGTCCGATCAAGCAGCAGACGAGAGGATGGCTTGAGCTCAAGTTCAACTGAATGGATGCGATAATTCCCCCTGCAGGAGACACGATATGTTAAATCATTTCCCCTATTCGAAGCTCGGATCCCCCGACGACGGGTCTCTGTAACACAGGAGTATTCGTTTTGTTCTTGCGGCAGGGAGCGGGGCACTGTCTGTCATGTCCATGTCCATCTATTCGATCGGCGTGATCCCGCACTTGTGCAGAGGCCCCATTGGCCGAGGGAAGTGACGATCTGTCGTGCATCAGGTCATCCCCAGGATATCACACATATATCCACTCGCATGCTCCAACGATCGGTCTGCCGCCACAGATTTCCAGATACCAGATAATATCAATGAAGATGTGTCGCACACCACAATATGCGAGTATAGTTCACCCGGTCAGACTTCTTTGGGATGTCGGAGTGAAATCAACCTATGGACCTACGGACTCACTCCCAAAGTGATATGTCCAGGTTCCCTTGCCCGCTGCAGTTATCAATGGCCTGGAAGTACAGGCATCCGTCCCAACCCTAAGACCACAAAATTGACGGAGCGCTCAGGGTCTCGCTCTGCAGGGGGTCTGTGTGTCCCCTTTCAGGGGATATAACATATTATAATAGATCTAGTAAGGCCGCTGCAGGAGGGTGCTCGAAATCAAAAGAGGCACCTGAGATCAGCCCCTCTAAATGAGCGATGCTTCCGATAATCCGACGGATTCGGTTGATGGGTAAGCAGGCCCCAGTCCTGGATATCATCGGGATTGATTGAGATTGGTCCCATAGCGCCCTACGGGTGTAGTCGTAAGGCCCGCGAGAGTTAGACAGCCTCTGCCTCTGCACTAGGATGTGAATCTGACTGAGGCCGCCATACGACCGTCCTTGTCCACTCACAAGAACCTAGGAAGATGTTGAATCATATGCGTAGAAGACGCGGATACACTGTCTCTATGGCACTCCCAAGGTTGTTGTTTGCGATTTGTCCATTTCTACTTCGTCGGGATGGTTGTGATAGCTACTTGGACTGGTGGAAAACAAGCTATTCCCGCATTCGTCCGAGTGCTTGGGACAACCAGGTGAGCGTTAACAATGCGAAGCTTAGCCCCATTCTCACTCGATGAAACGAGCACACCAAGACAGCTCCGAAATTTGAACACTATAACACACACGATCACTCCGGACATACCACGTTCGTGTAACCGAAGCGCATTGGTCGAGAGTTTAAACATTCAAAGGCCGTCAAGAGCTTTACCTAGTGCAGGACTCTGTATGGGACAGACGAGAATATGACGAGTTGGCGTAACGTAGGCTTTTGCTTAGTCATAAAGAGAACGAGCCAGCGCTCACTTTCAATCTGATGACAGCGGTTGCCTTGCGCAGAAGGAATTACTAGAGTTCCCATAGTTTGCGCCTAACCTCACAAGGCACGCAGAACAAATCCCTGCCCAAGGAAACCCGTCCAAGCATCCCTGGGCACGTCAGGATGCGGCGTTCTCAGGGTCTGGCCCGGGGCTTGTCCCAACAGCAATCCCAAGCCGCGGCGTGTCAGCTACTCTGCATCGCCTTTTCTATCACTGTCACCAACATTGATGTCGAAATTGTCCTCACCTCGTTCACCAACGAAATATACACCTACGATAGCCGACTTAAGGATAGCCAAATATCTAACCAGTCAAGGACCACCTTCAACATACAACCCAGGCCAGAGTCATTGACAGCCCTCTGGGCGAGTCACAGGTACCCAAGATTCTATTCCTCCCTATCACCTCGCGCATAGATACCATCACCCAGCTGGATGGAGCATTCCTGCATCTTCACACAGCGCTGAATCACCCCAATCTCGAAGAGACCCGTGCGATTTCATTCACTGAATGGAGAATCTTCGTATTGCATGGCTCTTACTCCATGCTACCTCTATTATAATTCCTTCGGATCCCTCCTTCCTCAGACAAATGCGTTTCATGGGCCTTTCCTTTTGGTACGAATCGTAATTCCCCGAAGCAACTATATTTGATGGTGATTTTAATCATTAACAGGGAAAAAGGATTGTTATTTTCTCCGAGTGATATCCGCTCCCGATGATCACTTGGTATTCCCGTCTGGAACACTGATTTTGCTACCCCTACAAGCTGTGACGAATCACATTGCCCTTGGACCGTAACTTCGAGAACATCGGATACAATGTTAATGCCCCACTCGGGGCCAATCTAACCCAGCTCAGAGCCGCAGGATCAGTAGCATCATCAGAAGAGGTAAGATGTCCGATGCTTCTAGACCTGATCATGTCGAGGCTACAGTACCCCCTCGTTTAATCTGAGCAAATGAGCTTCTCTCCCCTCTGTCCAGGATGACGAGCCCCATCCTATCACCAGCACTGAAAAAGCACTTAGGTGCGGTTATCTGGTCTCCTGGAAAAATCTGAACGATAGCTGTGTTCATTCAAGTAAATCACCATACGCCGAGGTGAAATGTTACTGTTTGTGATCTAGTTCACAACCTGATGTATCTTTCACGGAATGCCGCGAGGCTGCGCTAGTGTCTTTGCTCAGCGTGAGTGTGTCGCTTCTGTTCTGGGGTTCAGTGTGACCCCTACTCAACCTTCGGTTGGACTAATGAACAACTCATGGTTGATATTGCTGTTTTCCTGCTGTATGTCATGTTACTCGAGCTCGAAGCGAGGGCAAAACTCCTGCTGGGAAGACGGGTATGAATGTTCGGTTATCAAGGTTCACAGCATCCAGTGAGATACGGTCCATCTCCAGTGTTTCCCTTCCTCGGGCATGAATTCTCCGGAAGAGGAACCAGAAAGGTATGACCTGTGCAATGATCAACCACCTCTGCACACGGAGTTCATGGACGCCCCCCACATCTGGTTGGTTTGACGTCCGGACCACGCATCGGCCAGAGGCTTCTTGATACCCCTCTTCTCCGGAACAAGCCAGAAATCAAAGCAAACGAGGGTCGACCGTATTGTGGTATTTGTCTTCAAGCTGGGTCGTGTCCTCGTCGAGGACGCCGAACTCCGCCTTTTCATATACACACCACGCCGTTTCCGCACCGCGATACCAGTAAGCCCGTCTCTCTGATCATATTGCTGATAGGGTTGATCTGGTTGTAATTGCAGGTTGTACATCATGAGCTACTGGAGGGACTAATGAGTACTCGGGGCGCTGGTCCAGAAGTCCCGATTTTGCCCCCTCCAGCAGCGCCGTTAATGGCCCCAATAATGTGCGCATCATCGCCGATTCGCTCGTAGGATCAACCGAGGCACCTTGACAAAAGCTTCCGCCCATCTGTCTCGGATTCTCGTTCCTTCTGTACTGCTGTAGTGGTCCTCGTGTCATTTCACAGATGGTGTGCGTGTTAAATCTAATAGGAGACTTATTTGAGTTATCCCCGATGAGTCTGGGCTGTGGCGACATCAGAAGGAAGGTGGTGCCGGTCTAGAACAAGCGATTGTAATTCGGTGATAATACGCACTGATTGCTTGGAGCTGTCGGCATGGCATCCACCAGCGTCCGCACCAGCACCAACCGTCCAAAATTCACCTGCCTGCCTTGCCTCATTCGGCCAACGATACCTATGCTTTGATTTGATCCCACGGCCCGGTCTGGCCCGGTCGTCGTTCGTCGTGTCTATCCCTTGCCCTGTGGCTCCAAAAGCCAAGTTTGCTTTAGTCTCTAGATAGACACCCTCGATGAGCGCTGAGGGACGTTCTCGCCGGCGTGAGTTAGTAGAGGAAGCTTACAATCTACAGGTCAAAGCCGGATTGATCGTAAGTCTCATTCCTTTCGATCAACAACACCATTGCCCCGCCTCCATCCCTGTTGTAATCTTCTTGGCCGTCCGTGAGAGACTTGTGCTTTTTCACTCACATATTACCACGACAGGGCGCGGCAAAATATGGCGCATTTAGTCTCGGCTCTGCGGTTTTCGCGCAACGCATCTGGCCCACTTTCCAGTTAGTTTCTGCCCGCTTTCGCGAGCCCAAATTTTTTTTTTTTCGTTTTCGCCGTGAATGACTTTTCTGGTTTGCATGTTCTTCGTCAGACGCCAGACTCTCGCATTCAAGGGATTTCTGGTCTCCACAAGTCAGCCTCCACGCACTGTGCGCTCTCTACTTTACGTTGATGTTGTTCCAGTTACTATCTATGGTCTCATTTCCGGTGCCGATACCGCATTGCTCTCTCACGAGAACCAACAGCGCCTGACAGAGAGTGAATTGCGGCGGCAGGCGCGTATTGACCTTGCGCGTCGCGGGCTGGTTGCTACTGAGTCACACATCATGAAATGGAAGGATGAACATAAACGGTGAGGGATCCGAGGTATCTCAAGTGCAGATGTGAAATAAATGCAAATATGGTATTGAAGTGATGACTTGTACTTCTACACAGCATGGATTCTCGTGAGGACTATGATACGTAAACAATTGGGAGAATGATGCCCATGAATGACTGGACGAAAAAACAAGCTTGACGGATGACTGGTTGACAGAAGCTTCAAAAAGACTAGCGCATGGGACCTTTCAATGGCCTGGGTCTAGCTCTAAGAGGCAGCTTAGCGATATGACGTGGGTTGAATTGAATCAGTGGTTGATCTGAGTAGGAGGACGTGGAGGAGGTTCTGGGTAGAATGGCTGTTCATCTTGCATCATAGTAGATGTCGCGTATTGCTGCTGAGACTGGGAGCTAGGCAGCAGTGGCGGCGGGATCGGTAGTTGAGGAAATGGTAGCTGTTGAGAGGAGCCCGTCGCTGGCAACGGTGGCGGTGGTGGCAATGGCAGACTTGGTCTGCCGGAGGTCGATCTTGGGTGTCCTACCCGTAGGGGTACAGGCGACGGTGGCAGTGAGCGGTTTGATTGCGCCATCCCATCAGACATACGCAAACTAGGCGACTGCTGCAAGGGCGAGGCATGGGGCGATGGGGAAGAGCTAAAACGGTAAGATGAACTGGCAAGAATGATGGCATTCGTGGTTTTTGTTGGCGTATGGGACCCAGGTCCAAGGGGTCCAGGAGGTCCAGGGGGAACAGGGAGTGGGTTCTGTTGAACAGGTGGAAGTCCGGGGTCCGGAGCGAGCGGAGGAACCTGATTTTGTCCGTACGGTAAGGGAAGTGCTCCGATCCCATGAGTGTAAACTTGATTCGTAGACACTGATGAAGAGGGCGGAACCCGTTGCGTGACTTGCTGTGGTTGAGGAGGTAGTGGTCGCGAGCCCGGGACATGGTTCGATACTACACGGCTAGTGGGGGCAGAGGAAGGAATGTATTCGTGCGGCTGACCGGAAACTGGCTGTGTGAGACCCGGGTGGACCTGGGGTGGCGCTGATTGTGAAGGAGTAGGAAACATTGGCAAAGGTGGAGTAGGAAGATGTGACGATGGCGGTGCTGAGAGCGGGGGGTTATACCCCGCTTGGGGAACATACGAGGCTCGAGATTGTTGCAGAAGACTCGTTGACAGAGACGAACTAGTGGAGGTCGATGCAGTTGAGAGTGTGGGAGCTGGAGAGGCTGATGGCCCTGGTGTGAAGCGAGTCGGAGCGGGAGCATATCCTGGTACAGTGAGGCTTGCATTTGTTGGCGGGGGTGCCAAACCTGATGGTTCTGATTCATAGGAGGCCAAGGTACGCGTTGCATGCAAAGCAGATTCAAATGTTGATGAAACTGGGATGAACCCAGAGGATGCCGCGGGCATACTGTATCGCGGTCCGTGACGAGAGGGAGTACGATACGAGGACCTCGGAGGGGATGCAGGCTCATAGTCAGGCTGGTACTGTGGGATCTCATACGATTGACTGCTTGCAAGTGAGTAGCGGTGTGGCCGCTGTCCTATTGGTGTTACAACACTGTGAGTAAAACGAGATATTGAAGTATTGGGGACCGAGCTTTCCAGAGCCGGAAAGGTTAGCGAAGACGAAGACGAAGCAGCAGAGTGCCCCGAAGTCGATACCGATCGTGTAGAAAAGCCTGGCTGGAATCCGGAGGATGAGTCCGGTATAAGGGAACACCAATGAACAACGGATTCTCACCGGAAAGGTGTCCCGTCTTCTCGAGTCCAACACAACTAACTCACCCATGTCATTGACCAATCGTTCCATGGAAGTGCTGTGCTGTGTGTGCCCTCGCACCGTTTTCTCGTACTCAGGCTTGTATAAATCAAGTCCCATCGATGAGTTGGATGGGAGGATTGAGGAAGGAATCGAATCTCGGCGGTCCTCGTCATAGGAGCTCCCACTGCCTTGTTGACGGTGGCCAGGAGATTCTTCCGAGGGAACAAAGACACCAGGGCCACCGTACTGCTTGTTCACCTTTCCCAATTTTGGCATGGACTTTTTTTTGGGACGTGGTTCCTAGCGAGACTGGCAGTCAATGGAAGATCGACACGTTGTAGATGAAAGTAACGCACGTTCGACCAAAACGTGAGCTCCAGATAGACCTCGCCCGAGTACTTATCCTTGTTCACGAGCGTGAACCATTCTAAGAGAAAGTATGAGCACGTGGGTACGTGGGCAGACATATGTCGAAAACCTGCCGTCTGTTTCACCCTTGGTAAGAACCTCAGTTAGGTCCACCACAGTTTCACCAATGAGCTCTGGTTCCTTGTCGGCCGCAAAACAAGCAAGAGCCATCCTTTCCCCCCCTTGAATTTGCTTAGGACCATGACCGGCTTTAGGAGGCAAAGGAGGGGGTGCGCCATCGTCCGAGGCGTTGAGAGTGTCGGGATGCTCATAAATCGTGAATCGAATTTCTTCGTCCCATTCTGGGTGCTGGCCGCCACGTTTGATGACCCTGGTCTTGCGGGTCTCGCCGTTGAGCACAACTACACAGTACGGATCTTGCTTCCCAAATTGTCTCTTATTGGGCAAATTGCGCTGGAGCGAGCCAAGCGATCAAGAAATCGCCAGGTGTTCTGAATGTTCAACGACGTACTGCCTTCAAGATGACAACTATGAGCGTCCCGATATTGTGGGTTATGGTAGCCATGCTAGTCATGGCTTGGTAGGGAATGCCAAATGTTCCGATGATCAGGACTGGTCAATCGCAAGCACTGGCAGAAGGCAGAGCGGCACCATACAAGAACAGAATGAACCGCGCAATCATTATACCACCGATAACCCAGTTATCCAAAACAACACCATTTATCATCATAAAATATATATCGAAAATAGCTAAGCAAAAGCAAACTGCTCTCGAGGTCCTGTGTTAAAGAGAAGTCGTTATTGACCTCCTGATCTCGCAGGCATAATCTGTTTAGATTCAGATAAATATTGGCTATCATGATGGATGATGGCCACGCAACTATGTACAGTCTTTCACCGGTCCTTGTCTCAGCACCATTCCTTGTCTCACCAATAGAGAAAGTCTCTTAGTTTTTATTCTAAAATTAGTGTAAATTGGGATAATCATAAGCCCCATGTAGGGCATCCTTTAGCCAAGTTTCAGAGAAATTGGACTAGTTTTTCCTGTCGATCGAGTGTCATCATGTTCAACATTTGCAGAATTTGACCTGAGACAACTTTTATTTTCTGAAAAACTTTAAATACAGGGCCAAAGAAAGTTGCATTTTGCTCTGTCCAAATAGATGTGACCTTTGGCTATAAGTTTCATCTATTAATGGAGACGATTGAAGCAAAACTGCATTCTCTAGCATCCCTTTTGTTAAGCGTGACAATGTTAGTGACAATCTGTAAGGTACATCTCGGATTGGAAGCGGTTGCTCGCTCCCGGCTAGCACGGTCCGGGGAGATCGAAGGAAGGGCAATCACACTGAGACAAGGACTGGTTTTGTGTGACATTTGACCCTCTCAAGTATCATATAGAGCAACTTTGTCAAATCTACACCAATTAACCTATAAGTCTGGTATATTACTCTTCATATACTTGAGTATGGACCTGTACATTTAGATGAGTCAAAGAGGGCCAGTGGCAATTGTGTAAAATGAAATACAATCTGGTGAGACAAGGACCGGTGAAAGACTGTACGTAGTGTTTTATTGGCCTCGGGCAAGACGGTAGGGCGAAAAGACATGCCCGACACCACTGGAATGTTATTTAGTCATAAAGAACACGAGAGAACTGTAGCCACGTGCGAGAAATCTGTTATCCGAGAATCCAAGGGGAAAGCCTCGGGCAATTGATCTCGTTGAACCTTGAACAGAGTCTTCCAACAGCGGGCGTCCATTTTTTGTTACCGCTTTTTGTTACTGCAAGAATGATAATACAATTCATATACAACTTTGGCCTATCTGGAGAAGAGAAAGCTGTACTGCACCACTAGCATATGATGGGGTTTATGGTGACGTCGTGAGCGTAGTCGATGCAATGCGAGAAGACGAGAAGCCTAAAGTCCTAGTAACTTTTCGTCTGGGGAAGCATCATTGAAGTTAGTTGACTAAGCCACACGTACCTGAGTAGTAGCATGTTAGGGATGCAAACATGACGTGAGCTATTTGGTTCCAGACCTCCTTACACTCATCTACATGCGAGATTTCTGGGAGTCAGTTATCGTCAGCCCTACGCGTTTCAAGAATGTTGAACGGTTGAGCGAATTGGCCCGAGGGTCTTCCGAACGAGCTTCAACTGAAGGCAATCCACCGTCAATGACCAGGGGCGGTGTCGTCCGAGCCATTGAACGTGCAACCATAGATTACTACGTAGGTCCTATGAATAACGATCTGGGTGGCAGGGACGAGGATGGGTTTCCGAGAGGGTTCTGAGAGAACCGCGCATCGACCCTGTCACAGCGCAGTCTTGAATAATTGTTAAATGCAAGGCTGCTCGAGCAAAGCAAGGCCAAAGATTCGTTGCGCCAAAGTGAACTGAATAGTCCCGGGGGCTTCTCGTACCAGTAGCCCTACCTCCAACATGGAGCATAAGCTTCTGCAAGACGGGTATTCGTCTCCCCGTCCCTTCCCGTCAGCTCGTAGTCTAGATTCTGTGGCGACTTAGCCACGCCTTACCAAGTTACAAACAACCAAATATAGGTATAGCATTCGTGCCATCCAACAGCCTCTCCCCCGATGGCCATCATCGTATTGATTAGTCAAAATGTTCCTACGTTTATAAAACTGGGAAATAATCTGTCTCATGAGTATCGGGGATACTGTAGGTAGTGGGAAGTCATCTCCTAAATCATCCTCGCCATACAAGTTAAAACGCTGAGCTAACGCATATCCCGAAGCTTCTTCGGTGAGTCTGGTTGGTAATATGGAACTCGTTCCGTGTTATACGACGTCGGTGTAGGTAGGCAAAGAGAGGAGGATGCCCACCCGCCCACTTCGAAGCAGTTTTTAACGTATAGATGAGTGTCACAATCCGATCAGCCCCTGTCATCGAAAATTGAATATATCCAGGCATTCGGAACGTTCGAAGCAAACGTACGTGTAGGTAAGATCGAGATCTCAGATGACAGGGCGGATCAACCATCGAACCCACCTTCCTCTACCTCGTCGGCCCGCTTTGATATCAATAGCCAGAACAAACAGTATCAAGGGATATCGACAGTTAGACATGAGTATACACTAGTTTAACGCAAACAACCATCGCCGATTTCAATCGACAACAATGTTCCTATGTTCCTGGTCGAGCTTTGCCTTGCCGACGAAGAACGTCTTAAACTCAGGGTAACTCCCCCCGTTTCCCCGCGCCAGATCATTCTGAGTCCCTCCACAGCCTGGAACCCTCGCTTATTGGCATTGTTCTTTGTACAAAGCACACAGCCGGGCATGGTCCTGACAACGCTTTTCGTGAACGGCGTGAAAATCGGAGCATCACTCGTCATCTATCTGACGTGTTGTATTGTTTCTGTTCATTCGGCAATCAGAGAAAGTCCGGACCGGAGAGAACAGGTCCGAGATTCCCAGACCGCGTGACACGTCCGTGAGAAGCAAAAGCTGATGGGAGTTAGATATAAGGGCTGTTGCTGTTGAGCCGTCACTTCCCACCCTTTTGCAGCAAGATCCCCTCTCTCCCCGTCCTGCTGCTATGCGTCCACACAAACTCGGCATCTACCGGCGCATCATGTCTTTCCTTCAGCTATTTCTAGTCATCATCGCCATCGGGCTTTCCGTGGCCGTGATCCTTTTTCACTCCTGCATCATCTTCTCCACTCCTTCCAGTATCGTTTACATATCCAATCTCCCAGCCTTTTCCTCCTCATGCCTCGCCATCGCCTCGTTTCTCCTCCACTCGTCCTGGCCGCCAGAACACCTCCGGCCGAGGTGACGAACCATGATTCGGGGTCCCTTCCCTACAAGCAGTACATCATGTTCGGCCTTGTCGTCGTCACCACCATTCCCAACGCACTGGCGTGTGCTGCTCTATTTCGTCGTCGTCGTGATCTGGACCATGATCGTCTCGTCAACGCCGTCGAGTCGGTGTGTCTAGTGCATATGTTTCTCGTCGAGGTATGTCGTTCCATCCGTCGTGAACGAAAGATCTATTCACATTCTCTCCCTCCCTCTTTCCCTCCCTCACTCCCTACCAGACGCTCGGGAAAAACCTCGAAGCCTACCGTATGAAGCACGAGTGGCCTTGGGTGATCAAGTTGACTCGGGCTACTGTCACAGCAGCAGTTGTACCCCAAGTCCTGCTCTTTGGATCCGGCGCAATCTGCCTCTTCGTCATCGACGACTTCGACTTCGAGATCCTTTGGCTTCTACCATGCCTCATGCTATGGTCGCAACTCGCCTTCTCCATCGTCATGGCCCTTTTTGGCAAGACTGCCAGCATAGCACCCACGAGGCCCCTGAAGCTGAGCATCGTCTTTTATGGCATTACCGCAGTCGCTTCGTCATGCCTCGCAGCTGCTGGCATCGCCCTCCACTGGCAGCTCACGTTCGTCCAACAATACCTCTTCCTCCAAGCCGCCCTCGTCTGGACCTCTTATCGACTCATGACCGTCATTCACAACATCCTACCGACAAGGGCCGCGAAGGACAGTGGTCGAGGTGATGCCGAGACTACTGCTGCTGAGGCCAACATGGTGAGTTCTCGCGTAACGGATATCGTAGGCAAGTTGACTGACGAGAACACAGGAGAACGACATCTTTCGGTGAGAAGTCTTGCTTTGCGTTTTGCGTCGGGTCACCTATTATTGCTATCGCCTGTGCAGTAATCTCGATGGAAGGCCACTCAATCCTGACGACAAATACATTGAAATGTATGTTTCGTTTTGATGCTTGTTTCAGTTTTCTGAAATTTCTTAATCGTTTGGGTAGGGTTGGAGTTCCGAGGAAAGAAGAACGCATTGATCAGTACGTTCTCTCTCTCTCTCGAATCATACCTCCTTTCGTTGATGTCGAGAATCGCTAATAACCCAGTTGGTGCAGGCCAGAACGTCCGGCACCCATAGCCTTGCTGTCTTCAGACAATGCAAGTGCCATGTTCGTCATGAATAGCAGCGAGTACGTGCTCTGCCATCTATTCGTGTTGCTCCTCATATCCGTTGGTGACTTGCTTCCTAGGGCTATTTGACAGGCAGGAAAGAGCGGGTATCGACGACCCTTTCAACTCGACTGTGGAGAGCTTTGTACGTTTATCGTCTCATCATCAACTGAAGGGACTCTAACGGTTCCCTAGATGCGCTAGGCCTCACCGTCGAGCTCGTGATCGTGCTCGTGCTCCTATCAGCTACTACAAGAATGAGTACGTCTCTCTATTCCCTCCGTGTGTATCGAGCTCGGGAACTCACTCAATTGAGAAGGCCTACTGAGAATCCCGAGGCAAACGGTTCCATCGTATCCCTCGACTGCTCGACTGTCGAAGCAAAATACAAAGACGACATCTCTGATACAGAATCCTCTGACCAAGCGAGAATGTGCGTCTTTCCTCCCTCCCTCTCTCCCTCTCTCCCTATCATTTTATCGAACGAATCTGATACGGAGGTGGCACATAGGCTTTCGGTCTTGGAGAAACACGATTCAACTTGGGCTTCATGCAGTCCTCCAAGCTCTCCCACGTCAAAGGACACGTCGGACTACGTACCCAGCTTCGACGCCCTGAAGCACCAAGTTGACCTGGCCTCGCATACGGTCGTGTCGAGGCATGTCGAGGAGTCGGACCGCCGTCTCCGTGAAGAGTTGCTAGCAAAGCGGACGCCCAAACCCATATCCATCGTTGCTGTTACCGACGTTGGAGATGGATCCGGGGCGAGAGTCGCACAGAAGAGTCCCTCTGCAGCCAAGGTTAACCGTCGACAGTCTCTCACCATCTTGCCCGTCGTGTTGGAGTCTTGCTCCGATTTGGAGGATGGACTCGAGGGAAACGAGGTCACCGAGAAGGATATAACCGATGATTTGTTCTTTCAACCCACGTAGAAAGAATGCTTCCTCCCGTCGACGATAGAAACTATTTCCATATTCATGATATTTCTCTCTCTTCCTCTCATTTTATCTGACTTTGTCGGGATCGACGTCAACTGTAACACCACTTACCTACCCAACCGGAAAATATCATCTCGGTGTATGCAACGGCCAGTAACAGCTGTGACGAGAACGTAAGAGAGTGAATGCATCAAGAGTTCTGCTCCTCGAACGGAAAACTAGACCAAGTCTCACAAGTTCGGTCAGTAGAATGAGAGTAATCAGGCAGAGCGACACACATGAGAGTACGATGTCAGACCCCAGTTGAACTTCGAAGAAACGCCCTGGTCGTCCCTGTTCTAGAGAGTTTCGTCGTGTCGAAGAAAAGAGTATTGTAGATTGGCTTTGCCGATCGAGCTGAGGCATGCCACACGTAGCATTAGCGTCGTTTACCTTGGGGGCGGTCCGAAATAACAGGTTTCGTCAGCAAGAATCCTTTGTTTCGTGTATCTTCTTTTCCTTTGATCTTTCGTCTCAGGACAGCCGTTGACGGTACTTGGACTCGAGTCACATTGACGATGGAGCAAGTAACCCTGATAGATAAGGGAAAGGTGAAAATTGAATACCCAAGTAAATCCTGCAGTTCCCTCTATTGCAAACGCTCACAGTAATCCTTTGCGAGTACTGAAACATTCTCATTACCGCACCCATTTCATCTGTGGTCAGCGTAAGTTGTGTGACAACTGTGCCGTCCAAATCACCGTTGACTTTTACACTTAGGTTGGCCAACCAACTGCAGCCAACCAACGGCGAAAGTTTCACGGCCCTTGTTCCTCATTGCTTATGAAGTAACAGACTGTCTGTCTCGAAATATCATAATACAATTTACTTGCTTGCTGCTTATATTGAAGTCTTTGGACGACCAGTACTCAATGTCTTACACCTGTCCAAAGTTCGACGTAACTAATCACTCGGCGGCGTATACAGACACATCACAGGTAATGTTCATTTCAAAGACGTAGCAACGGTACACGTTATTGGAGTGGGATGTGCGAGTCAGGGGTGGGAAGGGGGAGGGAGGGACTAGTAGTACAAGATGAGACAAGGAAAACAATCATACAATGCGGGCGGACGAGAGACTGCGAGGATACGCGATGAGAGGTGGAAAAGAAAAGAGCTCTATGTCGCACAGATTGAGAAAAAAACGGGAGAAAGAGAGGACTCGACATACCTGGGCGAGAAATCGACGATCAAGTTCCTGAGAGTCAAGGATAGTACGCATCAGTCGGCAGAAAGATACGGAGGCGAAGGATAACGAACCAGGGCAGCCATTCACCGGTCAAGACGTCCACCAGCTCCGTCGACAACCAGACGACGAACAAGAATTGAAGTGAATGAAAGAGAGAGGGGAGCCGAGACGACGTCGAAGGACCGGACGAAGCGTGCAATCCGGCAAAGACCTAAACGACCAAAAAAATCGTCAGTTACGAGCATAAAGGATAGAAAGAAAAAGGGACAAACGATGAGCAGCGAATCGAGTATCAAGGCACAGGTCTGAACCAACGAGACAAGAAGCAGATAGAAAAAGGCTGATCGTAGGAAAGAGATAAAAACAAACAGAAGCCGAGGAGAAAGGACAGTGGGGGGAACGACGACGACGACGACGACGACGACGACGATGACGACGACGGAGCTTAGATGGTGCTCGCGCTCACTCGAGGGTGTACTCCATGCCGTAGAACTCGGCAGAGGGATATCTCTCGAGGAGCTGCTTGAAAACCCACCAAAGGGGCGTAGCGTACGTGACGTGGTTGTGCATTCCTCGAGGCATTCCCGAGTGCAAGATGGCGAGCCCGTCGCCGTCGCCGGTGAAGATGAGAGATCCGGAATCGCCCTTGGCTGAAAAGTCGCCAGCGCCCTTGGAGTTGTAGACAACGACCTCGCGGGACTCGAGTCCGAACTCGGTGCAAGTGTACGCGTCCATGCCGGAATAGTTTCCCAACGTAAGCTTGGTTGTATTGCCATACTTGCCGACGATGTAAAGGGGCTCTCCGTTCTTGTCCTCGGTATCGGGGTTGATGACGAGGCGGCGAGGCATAGCGCGAAGGATGGGGAGCTGGAGATCAGCTGGGATCGACTTGTTCTGGCGAATGGTAGCGACTGGCCAGAAGCGATCCTCGAGTTGACTGACGGTGTACTGGTTCCCTGAAGAGAGTTGAAATGTTAGTTAGGAAGCGAGAGATTGGAATGAAGGAGTGCGAAAGGAGAGGAAATGAAAACGGAACGTACCAAGGTCGACAATGTTACCCGTGAAATTCTTGAGCTTCGCCTCATCGACGGCCAACGTGGCGATGTCGAGAGTGTAGTGGCGGTCGTCAACCCTGATGGAGATCTTGGGAGCCCAGTGGACTTCACCAAGCTTACGGTTGTTGGGATCCCTCCACTTCCCGTCGACTTCGTCAAACAATTCCCGGAGAATGGCGTTGTCTTGGTGCATGTTGTTCAAGTCGGTCTTCTTGCGATCTATGGCTCTGGTGTTCTTCCCGCCCGACTTGGTCTCCAAATCCTTCAACTCCCCGGCAAGTCGAACGGCATCGCGGAGCCCCGTGTTAACGGCGTCATCGATCTCCTCGAAGCCACGACGGAAACGGCGGTCACCGCAGACAAGGATACTCTGAGGGTCGGCGGCGTCGTAGTCGTAATGGGTGGTGGTGACGAGGGAGGCAACGTGTTTATTGGTGAGGGCGAGGATTCTGTCGCTGGGGTCCGCCTTCGCTGGTCTTGACCTCCTTGAATAGAAGCGTGATGGTGCCCTGAGCATCGTCGGAGGCCCTAGCAATGGGGATGCCTAGACCAACATAAAAGGATGGTTGAGACCGAAAGTGGGACTGGTGTTATCCTCGACGCCCATCAGAGGCGGGCCGTCAAGCCTTTCGATAGTCCCTTCGTACCACTCCACCACTACACCGGTGACCTGGGCGTCGTTGAGGATGTGAAGGACTTCGGGAGTGACATCGCGAACAGCTCCGGCATTGGTGGTGTTGGGATGGACGGAGATCCACACTACGACAGGCCCAAAGGTTTCCTCGCCGTTCTCCTCGACGACGGTCGAGAAACGAGCCGTCTTCAGCGAAGAGTACTTGACGCCGCGAGACTTCATCAAGTCCCGGATCCGAGGAGCAACGGTAGTGTCCCACACCTCGTTGAGGGGCGTACAGAAGACACCGTAGGCAGTCTTGGTGGGGATTCTGAAGAAGTGGTCTCCAGGCTGCGGGATCGGGAAGTGGTTGGTCTCCAAGTCAGAACGATACATGAGTTTGGGAGGTTTGCCGGAGATGCCGTGGTACCAAAAGTTCATCTCGAACTCGGAGATCAGGTCGGGAGCGACGACGGTGAGGGCGGCCGAGTTGGTGCTGAGCTGGGAGAAGAGGGTCTCCGTCTCGCTAACGACGGGGGAGGTTGGAAAGGACTGAGAGGTGGAGACGTTGGAGGAGAACCCGCAGCGCCTTGCGCGGGAGGCTGGGCTGGGGTGTACTTGCGCACCAGCCTGTCGATTTGAAAGCAGGTCACGGCTGAAATGCAAAAGCAAAACAGATGGTGAGTACGTAGGTAGGAACTGAAACGCCGCAAAGAAAGAAGACGGAGAGAGAGAGACTTACCACCAAGGCGTTCGGGGTCAGCCCTGATTTTTTCGACTATATCTCTGACTCCTGGAAGAGCATCTACGAGGTGGACGGACAGTCATGAGTGAGAGAGATGGACGTGTGTACAACGACGGAAGCAGCTCACTGTCGCCTAGATATCCGAGGGTAATAAGCTGTTCCTCGCTCAGATCGACAATTTCTGGGGGGGGAAACGTTCAGCAATGGTAACGAAGGGGAACAACGGGAGCAGCAACTCACTCGTGTTCCAAAATTCACGATTCATGGCGGCAAAAGAAACAAAAAGACGAGTAGTTCACAAGAGGGTGTAGTAAGAAAAGCGCAGATGAGTAACTCGTCGATGGGGGATGAGTTGGGGGAAAAGATGGGAAACGCGAATCTTCAAGTGAGCCAGTTGAGTAAGTGAATATCACGAGAAAGATCTCACACTGCCTCGCTTTGGGGGGCATGTGTCTCATGATCAGTCCGGTGATAGAGATACCGCAGTTTCGTTTCTCCCCACGTTGCTGCGAAGTCCGAGATGTAAATCAGTAAGAATTTGCACCTCGACAATTCTGAGCTACGGGAATCCTAGGATGGTGTCAGAGCGTCAGAGACACTTCGATTGAAGTGCCTGGGCTCATGAGATGTTTAAGCAACGTTAGAACCCCCCCCACCCGCGTGGTATACAATCAACCCTGAGGCTCATGGTCATGCATTGATGGGTGCTGCAAAGAGGCGTTGGTAACATGTCGGTCAAGGACCGCCGCCGCCTGGCACTAGCTACAGTAGCTACTGTATAGTAGTTGATCGAGTGATTGCGAGACCACGCGATTACGCCTCGATTCAAAAGTCAGAAAGTGGAAACCCTGGCAACCTGAAGCTGACGCGCATCGCATCCAGCAGTACACATCTTCTATTCCTCAAAGAAATAGACTAAGTGACGAACCATATATGACGATGGGTATAAAGTAACATAAGAACACGAGAGGCCAAACTCGGCATCAGTACAGCTGGAGACAAGAAGGCACTGACTGATACCTCGGTGATGCTTACAATACAGGTACTACAATTACGGGAGCGTAATAGAAGGGAAACGGATCGCGGATTCAGCCCAAACCTCATCTGGCAGTATGTAACGCTGTGGGGTCTTCACTCAAGCTGTGGGGTCTCGGCTCGGTCGTCTTCGCTGGTGGGGTGTTCAGGCTCAGGTGTGGGAGTAGGAAGTTGGTGGACGCTATCCTCCTCGGTTTCACTGGTGGGAGGTAGGGAAAGCGAGGAGGCGGAGCCACCATGCGGTGAGCTCGGCCGATGTGTGCTGTCTCCGGAGGAAACAGGTGGATTTGGAGGCTCTTCATTCGAATGGACATAGACCAACGATGATTCGTCATCTTCATTTCCGGGCGGAACTTCCACACTCATCTGACCGGTCTTGACACTTAGTGACTGTAAGCTTTTTTCTTTGACTGCAGCAGATGCTCCGAGGCATGATCCAGTTGTGATGCCATTCCCAAGGCGTGCGCTCCAACCGCTCGCTTCGCTTTCCCAGCTACCTCTCCTCGAACTCCTAGGCCTGAGTGCGCGCACGCTGGCGTCGAAATCTCGGTCAACCTCTACATCGAGGTCATCCCCGAGAATGATATGGCTTGAACGATCCTCAGCACCTATACGACTCCCACCGAACTGGGAAACGTGGGAGAAGGATGTGGCATCATTAGTGCCTCCCAAGACGCCCATTCGTGAACCAGGAATGCCGAATGCGGAAGAAGCGAGAGTCAGCACCGACGCATTATCAAGGGGAGGAGACGAAGGTCGAGGGTTGTTGCGGGGGTGATGTGTGGTGTGTTGCGGTGCTTGAACAGGAGGTGTGTCAAACCGAATAGATGTTGAGTATGAGGAGGATGGCGAAGGAGGAAGGGCAGAGAATGATATAGAACCGCCCGAAGGGCCACTTGAATTTGACCATAGATGAGCGGAGATCCTCGGGCCTGTCACAGGAGTAGGGGGAGCCTGAGCGATATGAGCCATCCCGCCAGTCAAGTCCACACTCAACAAGGTTGTGGGTTTGGTGCTAGCTGTCATGCTTCGAAACGTTCGCGGATTTGAGAGGTAAGAAGAGGACGAGGGTGAGGGTGAGGGTGAAGGAGAACTTGGAGGAAGACTTGGAGGAAGTGGTCGCAGAGATGCGTCTTCGTCAGCTTCAAGATTGCTCGTCGGAGACCACATCGAGTCCCGGGCATAGGAAGAGCGGTATGTTGAAACATCTCCACGACCCTCTGGGTCGTCTAGAGCACTCGTCGCATCATTGATGTTTACTGGGAGACCTGCCGATCTCCAAGGAAAGCTGTTGGGGATAGCCTGGCCAAGCCTCCCCACTCCGCGCTCTGTGCTCAACCGCCCTCGTGAAGGGGTCGACTGAACGCGAGTCAGTTCTCTGGATCCATCAATGAGCCCAGATCTCCGTTTGTCTCTCGTTGATGCACCACGGCCACCGTTGCCCACTCGTCCGTGAGAGACATCAGATGCGCGGCGAGTCCTGACTGTCCCTCCCAGCTTTCGTTGAAACCAGTCAAGGATAGGTTTGCTAGAGCGACGCCCCAGTTTCTTGGGTTGCGAGTGCCCTTGAACAGGGGGATTCTGAGGCTTGATTTCACCCAGAGGGGCACGTTTGAGTGGTGCAGGGAGCTCCTTTTTTGAAGCACCCCTTGGCATGGTGGATGAGTCGTAGGCAGGTGGTTTCGGTTTCGCAGTCGGAACGGGCACACGAGATCTATGGTTATTCTCGGGAGTCATCGTGCTTTGCGGGACAGACATTATGGAAGGGAAGAAGCGAGGCACCTGTGCGTGCGCAGTGAGGTCGGCTCGGCCGGGGCCGGGGCTGGACAACCAGAGATATTACGTGATAATATCGCTCTCATTTCCGAGACGAGGCTGGGAACTCAGACTGAGACTACTACCCCGTCTATTCTACAGTCGGCGCAGGACGGCCTCTACAACTTCGTCTGTTTTGCTCTTACCTCCGAGGTCTGGGGTAAGAACCTGTCCTTCCCTGATAACATGATTCACTGCGGCGTCTATCCGGTCCGCGGCATTTTGGTATCTAAGGTGACGGAGCATCAACGCCGCCGATCTTATCGCAGCAAGGGGGTTTGCGATCCCATGACCTTCGATGTCAGGAGCGGAGCCATGCACACTGCGAAATGCGGGAAATAAGAAAAAAAAAGTGACAGTTATGAGTAGTATGGGAGCATGAGTGAACATACGGCTCTCCCATAACGAAGGAATCTCCCGCGTTTACGGATGGTACCAAGCCCAATGAGCCCACGAGTGCCGCGGCGGCATCCCTAGAGCACCAATGAAACTGTGAGTCGGTGGCGTCGGTCAGAAGGACTCACGACAGGATGTCGCCATAGAGGTTGGGTGCTACCATGACGTCGTATATTCTATCCACTTGCATATGAATCGTCAGCCACCGGAGCTGTGATTGTGAGCTTACTCAGGTTCACGGAAGAGTCTGGAAGAATGCTCTCATCAGTATCATTACGAAACGCACTCAGGTGTGGACCGAACCGGTAAACGGCGCTGTCAACTATTTGTTCGGCGATGGCCACACTCTCAAAGCGACCAGCAACCTCAGGAAGTTTAGGCACACCACGAACAGTCTCTCTGAATAACCCGTCCGTGACAGAAAGTACATTAGATTTGTGTATGATGGTGACTTGCTGTGAAGCGCCGGCATAAGTCAGGAATGTTCATGAAAAGCGAGGCAACAAGTACCTTTCGTGGTCGAGCTAATGCAAGTTCGAACGCCATTGTACCTATTCGCCGTGATGCACGCTCCGTTATGAGGCGAGTCGCACGCGCTTCCTTTCCAGAATCCGTTTGTGTCAGGGTTTCTTGTTTCACGTACTGCATAGATATTCGCAAAGCAGTCGGCTGCGGCTCGGGTGCAAACGCACCAAGCACTCCGTGTTCTCTCGTACTACAATCAAGTCGACGGCCGGCTTTCCCTCGGTGTCCGAGGCTACCTAAGAGAAAACCTTTCTTTACTCATTTGTCTGACAACCTGTCGAGGACGTACGGATACGACAGGTCGGATGTTAGCATAAAGATCGAGCTCTTTGCGGAGAGCCACAATTGGTGAGCTGTATCCAGCAACCTTCCGAGATGGGGAACTGCTAGCATGTGAATGTGGGCCTTGACGATTCCGTACATGCTCACCTGACGGCTCCGAACAAAGCTGCATCACAGCCTTCCTTTAATGCTCTGCAAGTGGGAGCATTTACCGGCTAATCGAAAGGTCTCTCATCGGGGTGCACTTACTCGACAGTTTCTCTAGGTAGGGCGGTTCCTGTCCTTTTGAACAGGTCGAATCCAGCTAGTAAATCGTGAAACTCAAGCTTGGGGAGGTCAGATCCTAGAGCCTCTAATGTTCTGCGCGCGGCCTGCAGAGAGTGAACCAGTGCGATTAAAAAAATAGTTGCACTTACTGGAATGACCTCCCTACCGATCCCATCTGCGGGAATCAAGCCAATTCTGAGCGTTTTCCTAGCTGCTGTAGCAAGAGAACGAAATGCCATGCTCGCTGTCTGATTCCCGCGTGCCCGTCACCGTACTCAGGGCTGGCGAAAGAAGAGCCCCACGTGACACAAGCTAATTGCGACAACGTGACCCCCGCTCATTTCCCATTTCTTTTGACGCGTCGCGTCGCGTCGAGCTAGCCGTTGACTGGTCATCGCCGTAACCAATCTCCTTTCTCCCTCCCAACGCATCTAAAGCAATGCTGCCAGGTCCCAACTCATCCCTGCAGCGAGAGGCTCTCGTGAATCGTACAAATCTCACACCAGAGCCCATTCATAACTCCCACAAACTACCGACACCCCTAGTAAACGGCCTCGTCAAGCGGTTGCGTCCCGCCAACGACGGCAGTGCGCAGCTCAAGCGATTAAAATTTACCATTGGAGAATCCTGTCTCGGCGAGGATGAGGATGAGGATAGTGTTGACGGTGACAAGAGCGATGAGGACGGTGGCATCCCGTTATGTATTGCTCGCCGAAAACGTACCATCTTTCATGCCAAAAGTGCTCTAGCAATGTCGCGCCCCGGTGTGACTTGCCGTCCCTTACCTTGTGAGTCTAGTTCTGTCTTGGCATCGTTTTATCATTGACAACCACAGTACCAACCCACTCACTACTGCGCGCATACGTATCCTCTCACAAGACCGATGTTTTCACATGCTATTCGGACAGGGCGGATTCGTTCTTGACACCACCATACGCTTGCGCATACACCAATGGTATATCTTTCCTCTGGGAATATAGGCATATAAATCACCAGGACTGATCGCCGTTAGCTGCGAAACGTGGCGCCGTGCCCCATCTGGCCGTCGCGACTGAACAAGGCACTGTATACGTTTGGGACACCTCGAAGCGAGAGGAGATAGGGCGAGGTTAGTGACCCCAGTACAGACTCCTGAGCTACGTTGTCACAACTCGGTGTGCCAGAGCCAAGTCGGGTCGACCTTGACATTCACGAGAACGGGGTATTCGATCTTCAATGGTCCCCAGACGACACTGTTTTGGCGACTTGCTCTGGGGATCATACCACCCGCCTCACAGATGTTGCCACTGGCAAGACCTTACATCTTCTATGCGGACACACCAGCACCGTAAAGACGGTGGTTTGGGACCCACAGCACGCTAGTTTGCTCAGTACTGGGGGCCGCGACGGTGGGATTCGCGTTTGGGATTTGCGCATTGCAGAGAAAACTTCGCACGGCATGGCATCCCACGCATCGGTAACAGTCATTGACGGTGCACACGGTGAAGACAAACAGGCCAATAGAGGCGGAAGAAGGAAGGTTATGCCTAGTGCGCGAACGGTCACAAGTCTAGTATACGCCGAGGGCCGATCGGACAGAATTATTTCCAGTGGGTCGTTTGACGGGTAAGCCCCCCGCAGTTTCTCCCCAAGTCACGATTTCCTAACCTACAGGAAGCATGTTGCGTCTCTGGGACCTGCGGCAGCTGACGCCGGCTACCCAAGCTAAATCGCCGAAGAAGCGAGCAGCCCAACCGGCGGCCATGTCTGCATTCGACCCAACTATCATCGAGGGCGGGCGGCGCGCCCGAGGACTGACCTCCGTCGTGGCAGGGACAGGTCCCACCTACGGACTTCTTTTTGGGTTAGGTGTGGACTCGCGTGTGCATACCTACGCCGCATCTACGCTCCTTCCACTGTCGCAAAATGGAACGTTCAAGCACCCAAATATGAACACCAACTCCTTCTGGGTTCGCCTGGCGCTCTCCCCGGATGGGAGGTCACTCCTCAGCGGAAGTTCGGGGACCGACAAGGAAGCTTCTGCATTTCTTTTCGACGTGTCGCGGACAGCAGTAGCAGCGCCACCAATATTGCCGGACGGCGCTGGCGTTGAACTACCAGGACAGAAAGGCGAAGTTGGTGGTGTAGATTGGGCACAGGATATGTTGGCAACATGCTCGGATGATGGGATCGTTCGGGTGTGGAGATTTGATCCGGAAATTCGCCAGCAGTGTGACTATGAGGGCAATGCCCGATGGACATGGACTTGGGGCGTCGATAGTTTGTAGCGGCCCAGTCGCATGTGCTTCCAACCAGTTACGAAAATTGAGAAGCGGAAGCCCAGTTTCGCAGACATGCAAATGACCATGTATTACAATGTCCGTTTCCACGGCCAGGAGTAAGTTAGATATGATAGGAGCACGACGAAATGATCAAATGAAGTGGTCCTATTTCTTCTGTATCGCACTGACAAGCCTGAAAATTTATTGGTGATTGGCGCTTACATATATTATTCGTGACGCACCAGTCAAGTCCCTCCTCAATGCCCTCGCCCTTGACGGCGCAACTGCCCCGTACGCTCCAATCGCGCCCTTTTTCACCACCCGCCAGTCCCAGCTGCTCGCTTATCTCCTCCGGCTTGAGTGCACCTTCTATATCTTGTTTGTTACAGAATACTAGCAGAGGCACACCAGCAAGCTCCTCTTCTGACAACATCGTTAGTAGCTCTGACCGAGACGTCTGTAGCCGGGAGTGGTCGGAAGAGTCTATCACGTAGATAATGGCTGAAGTATTTGGGAAGTAACATCGCCAATATGGCCTAGACAGCGTGTGAGACACGGGCGCGCAACAGGATTGGCGCGCACTGACCGAATACTAGATTGACCGCCTAAATCCCATACTTGGAACTTGATATTCTTATACTGGCGGGGTTCGTGAAAAATAAGCCAGCGATATCAGATTCACTAAGCAATGAAGTACCTGAACTGTCTCTACATTGAAGCCAATCGCTTAAGAATTTGATCAACATTGTAGATCATACGATTCCAAGAGTGGTTGGCTCACTGGGTATTGTCGAAACGACTTCACCAATCTTTGAAGGAAACCGGTCATAAGGAATAAACCATACGAGTTATGACGTATAATTACCTGTAGCCTGTACAAGATCGTCGTCTAGACATGTAGACGTGTACTGTTTAACTCGTGGAATAAGGTCAGAAAGCATTCCGCTTACCTTTCCAGCAGAATCTAATCCTAGCATGAGTATTCGCACATCCTTATCTTTACTCCAGTTGAGGAGCGATGAGAAGGAATCGAAAAGTGACGAAACTGAGAGGCCCATTCAAGAGTGAAGAAGGTGGTGTTGAGTAACCTTGCCGTTGCGTGCGATGGATCCATAATTAGCTCGCACGTGATCAAACCGAGGAACCGTCGACCGTCGTCGAGTCGAGCGAGGTCAATGCAAACCACAGACGTACTCGGAGGCCAAGTGATTGCCTGTACGTACAACATACAAGTACGGGAAGACGAAGGTCCAGTGGATGCCGTGAGCACCGGTAACGACTAATCGGCTAGTTACCCTCCTTGCCAGCAGTCGGCTGAGTTCCTCGGTAAATGCGACATCGTTACCGTGACGGTGATACACGAGAATGCCCATGCCCGTGTTGACCTCGCAGGTAGGAAAGGAGATGCACGCTCCCTCGACCTCTGCCAGACGCAACAAGGGGTCTCCTTCATTAACTCCGCCTAAAGGTGAAAACACTGATGTGTCCCTGGTGCTGGACGGCTTCACGCACGAGGTTTAAGATATCGTCTCAGCTGCGACTTGGAAGCAACTGCTATAGCAACATGTATTGCAACGCTGCCAGCAGGCTCAGACCTACATGTCTACATGCCAGACTGAACAAAGACAATAAAAAAGGAATTCCGTGAGGGAAAAATCAATGAAAAATCTGGTACACGACAGTATCAATAGCATCACCCAGCTCGCGACAACGAGTAGGAAACAGTGATACATAATGCTACAATGAGGATCTAAGCTGCAGTGGCTAGAGGCACTGCCGTAGAGATTTCGAGAGGACGGCGTCTAGCTGCGCCCGTCCTCATCCGAAGGCCAGAAATACCGGGAGTGGCAGTAGCCGATGTGAAGCCATTCCTAGTCGTGATAGGACCAAGCAGGCCGTCGAACTGCTGCCTGGCCACCGCAAGCGCGTGGGCGTCCACTTTGCGTGCTTCACCCGCGCGCCTGGTCCTAGGGGCCAGCACGGCGGGACCTGTCAGGCCAAGTTGTTCATCGGTCCAGATGGGCATGATCGTCTCCTTGACCTCGCTGCCAACTCCACAGCGGCCCCCAACAGCGGCCCAATCCGCCTCTCGTTTGATGGAGAGAATATTGAACGTGTCGTTGAGAGCGTCGGCGACGCGGTCAAGCTGTTCAAGAGTATGGCCGGGAGTGATGGTGAACCGGAGACGTTCCTCGCCGCGAGCGACGGTGGGGAAGTTAATGGCTTGGACGTAGATGCCATGGTTCTCGAGAAGATAGTCGGATGCCTGCTTGGCCTGGACGGCATCACCGATCAGGACGGGCACAATATGGCTAGGTCCGGGTACAACGGGGATTCCATGCTCAGCAAAGCGCTTCTTCACTTGGCGGACGTTCCACTGCATGAGTTGACGGTCATCATTATACGATTTCTGATAGATAATCGAAGCATGAGCACCGGCAACCGTGACTGGAGGAAGAGCGGTCGTGAAGATGAAGCCTGGGGCGTAAGACCGAATCATGTCGATGAACTTGACGGAACCCGCAACATAACCGCCAACTGCGCCATAGGCTTTACCAAGAGTGCCTACAAAAAGACCAATAAGTGAATCAACATGTGCATTTCTATAAATGTCATACCTGAGATAATGTCGACGCGATCCATAATTGTGCCTGGGATGGCATCTGCTGACTGACCGGCAGCCTTATGGACGTCGTAGTCGAGGTGTTCAGCTACACCCGCACCTCGGGGCCCGTATAGGCCGACAGCATGAACCTGTAAATACCGAGGGTGAGTCATGGCAGAGCGGGTATTCCAGACACGACCCACTTCGTCCAGGAAGGTGATCGCGCCGTACTTCTCAGCCAAGTCGCAGATTTCCTTTATCGGGCCAACGCTTCCACACATGGAATAGACACTCTCAAACGCGATGATTTTGGGCGTTTCTTTCGGCCATTCCTTCAATTTGCTCTCGAGATCGACAAGATCATTGTGCTTCCAGATGACCTTCTTGGCACCCGAGTGACGAATGCCTTGGATCATGGACGCGTGGTTGGATGAATCGGAGAAGTAGACGCAGCCAGGTAACTTCGCGCCCAGCGTAGAGAGGGCGGCATCATTCGCCACATAGCAAGAGGAAAATACAAGCGCTCTTCGCTTGCGATGAAGAGCTGCTAGTTCCTTCTCGAGATTAACGTGCCAGGAGCCGTTGCCAGCAATGTTACGCGTGCCGCCCGCACCATGACCATATTTATCCAGGGCGCGGCTGAGCATTAAGTCAATAAGAGAAAGAAGAGAGAACGGAAGAGACACCTACTGCATAGTTTCAATCACGACAGGATTATTTCCCATCCCAAGATAGTCATTAGCACACCAGACCTCCACCTCGGTCTTAGTGTCCGCGGTATGGGCGACAGGGAATTTGGCAGCAAGTCGGTTGATGGTGTTGAAGTGACGGTAAGACTTGTCATCATGCTTTTTCTGCAACTCATCAGCGTAGAACTGTTCGTAGTTAAATCCGCTGGGGTGGACGGGGCATTGCTTCGATTCATGAGAAGTCCCTTGAGAGGGTTTAGCAGCAGCGGTATGGTGTGTGGTGGCCTTGGCAGCTTTGAGAGCGTCGCTACGTTTCTTCGCGGCAGCCAACTCTTCTGCCATCCTGGCGGCAGCAAGAGCCTTGCTAGCATGGGGGCACTTCTCGATGCTGCCCGAGGTAACATCGACGCCTTTGTCCTGGTGCATCTTGACTACGTCGACGCTCTGCGCGAGGCTAGCAAAGTTCTGAACGAGCTGCCCGGAACGTTTGGCGAGAGCAGCCCCCATGACGGGGCATTCTGTAGCCTTTTCGGTAAGCTTAGTGAGGCTGGGGAAGTGAGGGGAAGCTGCGGTGTACAAAGCGCGGAGAGAGGAGGGTTTTGTACGACCCAAGAAGGGACAAGAAGAGGCGTACTTTGCAAGGGACGAAAGCTTGTCCATTATGACTGGTGACGGGGAGGGGAATGGGAAAGTTTACGGTACGGTAAAGCAAGAGCGAAGAGGTTTATATGATGCACGAAATCGTATTGGACGGTGAGAATCGGAATTAGAGACAGTCTGATTGGCTATCGACTATTGCTGTGACAGCACGCCCAGGCAGCTCTCCATCACATCCACCGCATGCGACACCTCCTCCTCCCTAACGTTCAGACTCGGCACCAGCCTCACACAGTCCTTCCCAGCCGTCAACAGCAACAAGCCCCGTTCCCGCGCGAGCTCGGCCAGTCGCTGGGGATCCCCCTCTCGATGAAGCACCAAACCGATGATCAAGCCACGACCCCGAATCAGTCCGACTAAATCCGGGAACCATTCAGAAAGCCTTTCCAACCGGCGACGGAGAAGGGCAGAAGTTTTCTGATGATGAGAAACGAAATCGCGCTGGCTCAGGCGATCTAACACGTGGAATCCGATGGAACATGCGAGGGGCGAGCCTCCAAACGTCGTTCCGTGCATGCCTGTTCCAGAGTCCCATCAGATCATGGTACCATCATAGGAACAATCGTACCCGCGGTCATCGCTCCCGCTACTACATCCCGCATTAGCACAGCACCGATGGGATAGCCATTGGCCAGCGGCTTCGCCATGGTCACGATATCAGGGTGGCATTCTACCGGCCACGGAGAGTGTGCCCATAGGGTCCCGGTTCTGTATAGTCCGCACTATTCGCACATACATTTAGTAATGCAGTTCTGGCATTCCAAGCAAGGGCCGATGTCTCGGGCTCGGGCCCGAGCAGAATATTCTGTCTTCTCGGAGGTCGAGAAGTTTCGATTGGGACATCCTCTGTTCCCCCAAAACTCCGGGCATATCCTATCGGTTTATATTAAATCTGGCGCTCACCTGAATTTCGTCAAATATGACCACAGCACCAGTGTCTCGTGCGCGCTGCACCAGCTTGCGCATCCACTGAATGTCTGCAGAGTTGACACCACCTTCTCCCTGAATTGGCTCTACGATTACCGCGCATGTATTTTCAGTAATCAGATCTTCCAAGCCCTCGGACTTGTTCAGTTCACCAACACGTACACCAGGCACAAGGGGCCTGAATGGGTCCTGGTACTTGCTGTTTGAAGTAACGGAGAGCGCGCCAAAAGACCGCCCGTGGAAAGATTGCTCAAAGCAAACGATCTCTGTCTTCGTTGCCCCACCGCGGTCTTTGCCCACCTTGCGTGCCACTTTCAGCGCCCCTTCGTTCGCCTCTGTACCCGAGTTGGCAAAAAACACCTTCGCCCCAGGGACACTCGTAGGATGTTGAGCTCCAGCCGGATAGCCGAGGCCGCCTTCGCGTTGCGTGAGCGTGACAAGTAGGGATGCGAGCGCCGCAGAGGGTTCGTTGTAGTACACGTTTGACGTATGTAAGAGCTTGCTCGACTGGGATTTCAGTATCTATGTCAATCGGTTAGAGACTACCTTGCCGGGGGCCACGGGCTGCGCGTCGTGTTTGGGTAGTAAAACTGTAACTTGCCTCTGAAACGCCCTCGTCTGCGTGTCCTAGCGCGTTGACCGCGATGCCAGCAGTGAAGTCAAGATATTTGCGTCCGTCACAATCCCAGACCCAGCTTCCCTTTCCGTGATCCAACACGATGGGTGGGCGTGCGTAGACGGGGAGGATATAGTCTTTGGCAAGCGCGAGGGTTTCACGCGTTCGGCTACTCGGTGATGATCCTGGGACTGGGTGCGTAACCGCAGCATACGCAACGCTCGGCGCGTCCGGCAGTTCCGAAGTATGTTTCGATGATGACTTGAAATCATAAGCGTCTAATGCTGTGATTATTTGGTGGAGTAAGCTTACCTCTGAGGAGGACAGCGATGAAACAGATGTGAACCGGATCACAGATGGAAGGCGATGGCGACGCCTGAATATATGGTGCGTCTGGTAGGACACCGGACGCAGCATTATGAACTTGTACTATTCAAGACAAGCCCCGGTTTGTAAAACCAAAGTAATTGGCCTGATATAAAGGGTTTGTAATTAGCAGGCTAAAGTCCCTCAAGTTGCCGTCGTCAGAAAAAACTTCTGCAGTATTCTCTGGGCGTCTAGGAACAGCCCACAAATTCAACGTCAGCTCATCGTGGCAACCACTTAGTAACGACGCTATTCGTCGCGTCGAGGCATCCATCAGAGATTGCATTGGAATCGTAGATAGTACTCATACTCGTAAGATCAAAATAAAGATCGTCAATCCGTGCCTAAAGTGTCAACGACCGTCCGCGGCGGTCTGCCAGTCAAGATGCTTACTTCTAAGGACTCTCCTGCGTAGCTGGTATCGGCACTACAGGATGAGGTAACGCCTTCCCTGTCACTGTCAACGCGTCCCCTGCTTTAGGGGTGCGCCTATCCTCTCAAGGACTGCATTCTTATTGAGGAACTTTGCGTATCTCGGCTGAACAAAAAGCCCGCTTCGCTCACGAATAAACAAAGGGACTTGAGCAACTACAGAGCGCGGGGGAACACTTACGAGGCTTCAATGAGGACATTGCCATCAAGATCTTCGATCGTCGCCGAGACCCGCGCCTTGCGGCCTTTGGCTTCTAATAGATGGACTCTAAACATAATGAACTAGAGAGAAGGGTCCAGTCAGTCTGAATCTAGACGCTGTGGAAAACGAAAAGAGCGCTACCTGGTTGGCGCGGGTGGGAGCACGATAATTAATGCTGAGGTTGGCCGTCACCCCGACCTTCTCGGGAAGGTTCTGCGTAGCCTGTCCGCCAACGTTTGGTAAGTGTGTTGTAAAGAACAACAAAGGGATGGGATGCTCGCAATTCGTGCAAGCGCTTCATCTAGTAATGTCGCAAGCAAGCCGCCATGCACAATTCCATCATGTCCGCACAAACTACGCCCGACATGCACAATGATAAATGCCTCTGATTCATCCCGGCGTGCACGCACAAGCGGGGGCAACGCGAGACGACCAGGCCCGCGGAGCGCACCGGCTGTCAAGTTGTTGACACGATGTTCCTCAGGGAGAGAATGATATGGCCGTGTTTCGGACCATGCTTCCGGGTCTTCGTTCGCACGGTGATTTAACAATATTGGTAATTTTTGCAACTGCTCCTCAAGAGCTGCAACGTAAGCCTGGGTCTCGGGGAGGTTGGGGTCCGGGGGCGGTGGAGCGGGACGTGGAGCGATATATGTCAGAAGAGTGGGTGGGTAAAACGCGCCGACGGTGTAAGCGGTAGAACCCAGGGTGGCAGCCAAGGTAAGATTTCGTAGCGTCCGCAGGGCACGCGAGGGACTCGGGAACGGTGATGATGCAGATGATACAAACAGACGTGAGCCTCCTGCTCCAGGGGGGATTCGGCGAAGGAGCGAACTGAACATCGACTGCTACTTTCTAGGTAAGTTCTTCTAAGAGATTACTGGGTATGCTGGCCACGGTTTCACAGAAACAGTGTCTGGCATGCATGGAGGACTAATATTGAGTATGGTGGATATATCCGGAGATATGATGGACGTACCGAGGACTAATGTATTAGGGCGGAGCTTCCTTAGTCTAAGCGCTCAAGCTCAAGCTCAATCTGGGGGAAAGGGGAAGCACTCACTGTCTCTCAAAGGATCTCAAAGACACGATAGCGTGAGATGGAAGTGGGAGAAGAAAGAAACCTGTCCATTCGGTTCTTGTATACACCTTGCCACGGCGGCGCCGGCTAATTCGGCTTGAGTTTTGCCGGAATCGCAGCGACAATCACCCGCACCCATTATTCGCCAACGCCACCCGAGCCGTTAGGACTATATAAGACTTTTAAGAACACCGATAACTACTAAACGAGGTTTGGAACATATGGAAAAAAAAAAAAAAGTAAACAATGCTTGCGACCATCTCAGTCCCTGCTCCGGCTGCGTGAGCTCCGCGAACTCACACTCATATTTGATCCTGAACTGACAGACACAGATCTTCTCGCCTTGTCCCGAGGAAGGGGAGAGTTGGAACGCGAAAGGTTCATGGGCGATCTGCTCCTTGACGTACGTGCTGAACTGCCACCACGCGGCGAGGGCGTATATTCACGAGAAGCCGATCGCGAGCGCGAGCGCGATACAGCCTTGTCACTACGACGTGCAGGAGAAAATGATCTCTTTCGGGGTGGTGAAGAAGCCCTGTCCCAGTCCGCGCGAGAGCGATAAGGTGGTGAACGTGAGGGGGTCCGCGACACAGGCCGAGAGTAAGGTGAAGAGGATCTACGCCGACGAGAAACCAACGGCGGAGATCTGCGCGGGGGTGGCCTGTTTTCCCGATAGTCACGCGGAGGGGAACGTGAGTCATACTGCCGGCGCCTTGGAGGTGGAGGTGAGCGCGTGGCTGGACGACGACGACGCGGAGAGGATGGCGGGGGCATCGTACGGCGCACGGGGCTTCTGCTCCGCCTCTCGCGACGTCTCATGTCCTCCTCACGCCTTCTCAGACGATCCCTCTCCCGCTTTTCTTGTTCCCATTTCTCCTTCTGCTCTGCGAGGCGCTTTCGTTCCTCTTCCCGCCGTTGTTCACGCTCCTCCCTTTCTATCATCCGCTTTTGTCGCAACTCCTCCTGCTTCTCCTTGTTGAAGGCATCGCCCTCAGTATAATCTGACCTGGTACCAAGGGCAGCTGCCATCTTGCCCAACTCGAGTTTCTTCGCAGCAGCAAGCGCGTGGGTGTCGGATGATCTCAGAGACTTTGCCGACGTGGGAGGAGCAAGCGTGGATAGGAGGCTCTCTCGCAAGGCAGAAACCTGTCGCTCAATTTCATCTTCTTCGAAGCTGGCCTGCTTGTAAGAAGAAAAATGACATGGCGACATTCGTGGCACTTACCCTTTATCTTCTAACTCGAGCTGAAGCTCCAAGCACTTGACCTCCACCTTCCTTTTTCTTTCGTGTTCGAGTATCTCCTTGTCTGGTTCCCGATACTTTGGTGGGGCAGCGTCCCAAGCATTGGCACGGTCATTTTGGGTGTCACGGGTCCGCAAGGCGGACATATTGCGGACGACGTAGCCATTGGTACCGCTAACAAAAGTAAAAGCACAGGCGTCAAGCAGGAAATAATAGATGAGAATTAAGCACATACCTTCCACGAGGTGTGGTAAGACCGATGCCGTTATACATGACCAGGGAGTACAGTCAAGGACGAGAACGAGAACTAGAGGGAGAGGGACTAGCGATGCATCATCGGGGCTCGGAATATGTGGCGTGGGATCATCACGTGGCCTGGCCAGTGGATCACCTGACACCCAAAACCCTCTCTCGCGCCGTGTGCGATGTCTGTACCTAGTCTTATACGTGCATATTTACTACACACAACTCTATCTCTGTCTACAATGTATGAGCGTGCGGGTGACAAGGGAGGTATTAAGTTAGACACCATTTGATCTCTTACCCTTGGATGGTGTGGTGATCTACAATAATGATTGGCCCTCTCATTTCCACTGAAAAGTGCGTGTTAAAGCAGGGCCCTCTCCTCGGCTGCGTCATTGCTCGGGTTAGGATCAACTCCGAATTTCATGTAGGCCTCCCGAGATAATGACTTGAGTGCCACACGCTTGTCCGTGTTGATGTCCTCTATGAGGGCCTCTGAGAACCCGGGCGGGGTCAGCCACATAGTCCCAATAAAAGCGAGATGCACTAACCCCTGGATGTGTAGTCCAGCTCTGGGCGGATGTAACCTAGGACAACTGCTTGCATGTCATGGCTATAGAAGTCGGACCTGAAATCGTGTATGACGTGAATTTCCTGAGCGTTCCAATGAGTCTAAGTGACGATGATGGCGTTAGTCAGGACAGTCGTACATACCGCAGTGAGGCGTTCGTTCTTGTAAAACGGATTCCAACCAAGGCTCATCACCATCGGGTGCACCTTACCTTCCTGACCGCTCAAGCCATACACCTGTGCATAGCCAAAGTAAACCCCCGGTTTGCACACGCTGCTCATCGGAGTAATCGATTCATCAGGAAGGTTTGCTGGCACAAATGATCGAGCTTAGGAGATGCTCGCATCCCGAGGCCATGCCAAACTCACCTGTTGGGCAGCCGAGATCTTTCCCACCTCTGCCAAAGCCCCTCTGGACTGCTCCAGATAGGAAGATGGGAAATGGGGGCTCGACAGTTTCCGCTCCAACACTGTCTGGACGAGATTGTCGGAACGTCTCGTGCGAAGGGGAGCAGAGGGTCTCGCAGACAACGCCTGGAGGTCTTCTGCTGTCCTTTCTGAGGTTACAGTCATAGTTCGGAGTACTGTACAGATGGAAGTACAGATGGAGGATAAGGTGGTCGTGAGATAACGTGGATCACTAGGAGAGTTGCGAAAGCCCCGCTCCGCTCCCATCGGGAATCAACCACGGGTCATCTTAAAGCCAATATGTCACCATTGCCCCCGACTGCTCAGACATATACTCAGCCATATAGCACCTACCCACAAGCTTATGGCCAATTTCCCACCCAGCAGTATACCTCTGTGAACTATGCTTCTCAGCCACAAGGCACGGTGTACTCAGCTTTTCAAGTTCCCTATGGCAGGAAAGATCCGACTTCGTGGCTTGACACATTGTCGCCTCAGGAGCTTTCTGGCGTAGACGCTGAAGTCGCTTCCAGAGCGATGAGTCATTTCATCTCTACAGAGCTCAGATATGAGGGATTCGACGCTGCGGAGCCTGGAACGCTAAACAGATTGGAGGCAGAAGTTGTCCATTGTGAGGTTCCGCCTCCGCCTCCAATCGAGTCGTCTCGTCATTCTTACTGCTACCAACCTCCGCCCAGTTATCCAGGACTTGCACCGCAAGATTCACGATTATGCAAATCTCGCCAACAGGACCGCCCCATTAGCCAGCGATATGTTCGACATGTGCCAAGAGAGCGGGTTGGAAACAGACAGCTTGCGGTTGACATCAGAGCTTTCCAAGCTGAGGCGGCGAGGTACGCTTGAGTGATATTCTTTCCTCCTTTCTAAGCGGCTGCTTTAAAGGACCTACTACTACCAATGAGACCGTGGCTCTGCTCCCCGCAGGACGTAAGTCGCCGCCACCCAAACTACTTCCGTCGGATGAGGAGAGTTCCCCACCCACAATACCAAGTACTCTCCGATCTATTCCCCACTTCTACCCAAGTCTACCACCAAAGCACACATATCTTCGGACTCCGGTACGCATCCATGCTCTAGTCCCTTGCATCTTCCTCACTGTAATGTCATAGCCTTCCCCACCAAGGAAACAGGCATTACCATCCTTAGAGAAGAAATTGAAAAATGCGAGCCTTGTTCAGGAGTCACTACAAAATCTTCTCTTAGCGACAGAAGATGTTGTTGGGCCGGATGACGGCGAAATACTGGGTGCTATAGTCAATTGGGAGACCGCAGTGCATCCCCGGAAACGATGGAAGCTGGGCGCATAAGATTAACTCATCTCAGACCTTTGAGTATGCTTAGTAGCATTATAATGATCCCTGATGGCATTTTACTACCGTTTCCACCTTGAATACCCCAAGTACAGGTCACTCTTGCGGGACCGACGTCGCAGCCATCGAACGACCTAGCTTCGTGATAACCTCTTTGGCTGAACCCTAATTGGCGCTTTCGCCTTCTCCTTACGGATTGGCCGGTTCGTCCTTGGTGCCACATCAGGACTAGCCGTGCTCTTCTGAGCACCAGGCAGCTCGAGTCCCTCGTTTGCCTGATCCCCTAAAGCCAGATCCATGTAAACGTTGTCCACGAAGGAAGAGTTGGCGCCAGATGCTAGTACATCTCATCAGCGAGCCCTCGTAAACAGAATTGATATATTTACTTGTCGCTGCTGCGACCACATCTGCGGAACGATTCGTTCCTTCTGCGACGTGCGTTTGGGCCGGTTCCGAGATTTTCTGTCTTTTATCCACCTTGTTCAATCCGTGCGACATAGGATTAGGCCGTTTGCAGAGAAGCTGCGGTGTATCTTCGCACGAGTCCTCGCTTTCGCCTCTCTGTGCAAGTGGCGATGCATGGGCCGATACTACTGTTCCGGTAGCGACCGCTTCAGATACAGCTGGTTGTATCTGTCCCACGTTCTGCGGCTGTAACGAAGGACTCGTTTCAAGTTCGTTGGTTCGTTTTTTTGCCCGGTTCAGCGGCCGCGCCCTAGGGCGGGGATGCTTGGAGTTCCCAGGAGGCGGCTGGAAACCCGTTTCGGGCTGCGATGTATCCAGCCTAATCACTTTAGAGCTTCCTCGTTTTGCCTGCGTCTTCCTCCCATCCCTTGTCTGTGTTTGATTCTCCCACGATGCATCTTCAATCCGGGTAGAATTTGTGCTAATCAGTTCTGAGGGAAGAGTATGTTCCTTACCCTGGCGATCACGTTGCTTTGGATTGGAAGATGAAGGCCCTTCGGTAGTAGCAACTACAGTCTGTGCTTCACTCGTTCCACAGGTAATGTCTGAGCTATCCCGACTTTTTAGGGACTCGTAGCGGTATCGGCACTGTTTTGAGTTAGAATTGCGTCTTGTATATATGTATGAGGCTTACAGTATTGTCCGTCCTGCCGGTGCCAACTCTTTCACTCACTTCCTTCCACCTTCCCACACCAAACTCGTCGACAGCGGAAAGCAGCCTTGCATCCTCCTCTGCGGTCCATTTCCCCCTCGGAACTTTGGGGTTTAGTCGCTCGGTCCATCGATCCCGGCATTGTTCATTGTTTCGTCCTGGGATTAAGGATGCTACTTCCATCCACGCGTGGCCATAGAGTTCAACGGCCAGTCGTAGTTGGGCATCTTCCTCTGGGCTCCAATTTCCCCTACGGATTGAGGGATCAAGTGTCCGATACCAACGGTTCTGACAGGAATTTATCTGTGCATCCTCAGAAACTGCCCTGGCAACTTCGACGGATCGTCAATGACAGTGCGCAATGAAAATATAGGTAGAACTACCTAAAAACCAGCTTTCTGTACCGTATTTCTGAACCGCTTCGATTAACCGCCTGTCTGATTCGGCGTCCCATACGTGCGTCTTTCGTGTGATAGCATGGCGCATGACGTCTATCGGAGTCCGCCGCGTCTTTTCTTTGGATGAGCATTTGAAGGGAAAGCAGTTACGAGTAACTCGTACACCTAGCTGCTCAGCAATCAACACCCAGTCGACATCACCCTCTTCACGACCTTCAACCAGTGCTTTGGCTGCCACAATTTCAGAAGCGGCCCAAGGAGAGTGATTGAATCTTGGGTGTCGATCCCCTAGCCAACGGACCTCACACTCCCTTTCAGAACGTTCAGATAGGGCAGAGGAGTCGGCAATTACCTGATGATAGTGAATGAGAGTTAACGAGCAGCTGATACGGGATAATGCAAAAATTGGTACTTTTGTTGCAATGCGCTCCCAATCAAGGCCTTCCGTCGATTCAAGATCTCTCATGGAATACTGCGATGTGAATGAATGCTCTCCTCTGGAAAGTTGTTACAAAGGTGGAACCGGGAATGTATAGATGAACCGACCTTCGTTGTGCCTCATATGCACGAAGTCTCCGGTTTTCAAGCCGAACAGCTTCAGCCAGGCTTTCAAGTTCTTTGGGTTTCACTGAGGACCGTGAGTTAGACATGATTCCTTTGAGACGAATGGATGCTCACTCGGGTGATACTCAGTGAGGCTTAGATATCGCTGGCGACGAGTAGCATCATCGTAAAAGGAAGAATCCTGGAAGATTTTAAGCTGTATAGTCCAGCCTATGCAGCAACCTCTGTTACCTGCGACAATAAATCTGCGCCGGACAAAAGGCCCACTGGCTTGCATGCACCAGCAACTTGAATGCAACCAGAGATGTCGAGAGTGTCTTCTTCCTCAAGTTCGGCGGCGTTCTAAAGGGTTTGAATGATTACAACCTCTCCCCAGTAGGAGAGACCTACGAGAAGTTTGTCAACTGCCCCAAGCTCAGCTTCCAAACGCTCCGTATAGACATTGAGTGCATATTGGTGGTCCTTGTTGAGCTGCACAGCAGACTGGAGGATGTCTTTGAGGCCGTTACTACTGGACATTCCAAGGCTCCATGCAGGTAATGCGTGAATTTGGAGGCCGTGACAGGCGTAATTTCAGGTCATTACCCTTACCCGCTTCACTTACGCACCACAACTGCATTTCAGCTGCATTGCATCACCCATGGCGAACGCCTCAGCTAAACGAATAGGTAGCTGCCCACATTGTCTCGTGCATTGCCCCCATTTGACACGTCTCACAGCATCTCAGAATGAGGCAGCCATCAAGAATATGCTTTATGGTCACCTCCTGGGTACCCTCTTGCCCCTGCTCATCCGAATACTCTTCCGATGGCAAGCTTTCCGACAGTCAAAAAAGCTATTTTCCTATATTGTGCTTCTGTAGCACTCTCTCAGTTTCTCTACCGACACTTAAAGAGATTGGGAAAACCGAGACGAGATTCTACGGGTAATTTAGTGTCTTCTGGTGATGATTTGAACCAACCTGGGATAACGGAGTGGACTTTCGACGTCCTGTATATCTCTTGTGAGCCCGTATCCAGATATCATTGGTATTCACCCCCTCACTGTTTGTAGGGTTTGCTCAAATAGGCTCTGCGATTCTGGGGGAATGGTTCTGGTGGATATACCTCATGGTACAGTCCAGCTTTCTCTTGCAATGAGCCTGCTTGACATGCTTCTCTCCAGATTCCTACATTTGTGATCTACAAACTATGGAACGTACTCATCTCGCCTATTTTACTTGGTCGGTCGTCTTCGGTAGGTGAGGAAGAACCGAGGGAGGAAGGTCTAAGTAAGCGGCAAGAAAAACTGAAGAAGCGTAACGACCGCGGGGATCCGAGAGTTAAGGTGCAGGTACGCAAGTGATGATGAGCAGCATATACCCAAGAGTAGACAGGTAAATGAGACGCGTGCAATGTACCACTTCGGCTTTTGCCACTTCCTCGAGTCATGTCTGTAGTATCATTGGGCTTGTATGAGGCGCAAGCGCAGGCTCTGTCTTAATTTTCCTCTCGAAGTGAAGCGTGCAAACAACGCGTAAATAACGCGCGCGTGGCTCTCAGTGCGGTTCTTACTACTGAACTTCGTGTCCCTGTGGGCCGTTTGTGTGTAGCTCTACTCCTTTGACCAAGTAACTCGAGACAGAGGCTCTCCCACTTCTTACTAGGCTCATACAACCCCAGGGTATACACCCCCCGATTTCTTGCCCATCTCGACAAACACAGGCAGTGTTGGTGCCTCTCTCCTGGTAATGTATCAAGAGAATGACATCGATACCATCTAATGCTTGGATAAAAGGTGTATTTTGCACAGTCAAAAGCATACCCTTGACCTGATCCGAACTCTACCTCACGCATATACGCTGATAATATTGGCGGACTAACAAATGTCACCCGCGTCGAGTACCGTGGAGCAACTCTTGTTCACAAGGGATAATCTCGGGAAGAGTAATGACAGCTCCGGAGATGTGAGTAGTCCTGCGCTACTTATCCATTTCTTTAGTTTTCTGGCAATGAATATTTGGAGCTGATAATGGGAAGACTTTCTCCGCATCAGTTGTGCACAATAGTCACCTGCAAGCTTCCGAAGAAAGATGTGTACTAGACACAGACAAGACATTATCCACACATTCACCCTCGCCTTTGACTTCATCTTCGCAAGCAATGTGTCAGAGCTCTAGCGCAGACGTGTCGCCTGCCCTTCTATCCCCAAGCCCTTCAGCAGCAAACGTGACTAAAGATAACGACTGCAAGATACCAACCCTGGTACGCCTCCAACCCTCGCTATCTCTAACCGTGTAACTTCCCTCTCACTCGTAGAATCTGGTATCCCCTGATGCCATACCTAACGTTGGTTTCGCTGGTGTGGCTCTTCCTCTACCAGAACCAGAAGTTGAACGTCCAGCAATGTCAAGAATCCCCTTACTTTTACTTTCAGGCAATGCTAAAACTCCTCCAGAAAATCTGCTTCATGTTGCTCCAGTGCACTTTCCCTGCGGGAGTACTAATTTTGGTGATCACCAGACGGCACCACATCCTGCCGTCCTCGGCTGTTCTTCATGCTTGGCAACAGATACAATTGTGGAAACTGAAACTAATGATATTTCTGACAATGCTGAACTATCCGTGACTCGTCATATCACTTACGCTGAGCACAAGTTGCCCTCAGGACCAACAGCTATGGTCTCTCCGTCCGATGCTTTCGACACAACGGACCTTTGTTCACTTGACTCAGATGCTCATTCTACTTGTCACGAAATCTCACTCTGTGAGTATTCCAAGTCTCGTCCCTACCGTACAGAGACTCCTGGGCCTGTCCCGGGTCCGACACTTGGTCCTCCTCTTACTCCCTTGGTCCCCGTGGACACCCTGGATTCTTCCCCTTCGCATGTTGGGCGATCCCATAGCGTCTCTATGCACTTGACAACCCCCCGGTCCTCCGGTGACAGAGAGGCCGACTGTATGAGCAACCACTCCGAAATCAATGACTATCCTGCGCCGAGAACGATGTCCAGTCCAACTTACATCGCTTATGGTGACGAGTCTCCGTTGTCATCCTCACCACCTCGCCAGACGACTACAAGAACTAAACGTGATCAGTATGATGAAAGTGATGAGGTACGCTGCCAAAGTTGGCCCTGCAGCTGTATATGATAGAACGATGCAGGATTCGATCTCTGCAAAACCCGTAAAACGAATTGTGGGCGTTTTGCTATGCTTTCGCCGTAGCCTTATCAATTTTCGTATACAGCGAACGGACGAGACAATGTCATCTCCCTTGCGGAACAGCCCGGCGCCCCGGCGCGCAACTCTCGCGTCTCAAAAGCTCTCCCGGAAGAAACTTTCAGCCCCTTTTCGTTCGCCCTTGCAGACAAAAACGACGTCGACACAACTTGTCATGTCTACTAGTCTAGGAAACGTCCCACAGGAACCAAGCGGCGGGGAGCGGCGGGCGAAATGGGAAACAATACCCAACAGCGCGCAGGAAGCCCCTGCAGGAGCCCAGAAAACCATCAAACCACTCGTTCGCTCTTCTAAGGCAGCAACCCAATTCAGATCTCCCCTTGCGAAGGCTCCGGAGCGCGCATCGCGGCCTATCGTCCTCCCAAATCAAACCATCCTCAACCTTGAGCGCAAGCTAACTATCTTGAGACGTGCAATCAAAATCAAGCGCGATGGCGATGAGGATCACTTGAAACGCCTTGCGAAAAAGTGGCGAGATGCTGGTAGGGAGGCTGCGTACGAATTGTGGGGTATTGTACGCGATCTGAGCACTGAGGGAGGAGAGAGAGAGATACGCGGAAACGGTAGTGACGCTCGGTGGGGCTGGGACAAGGGCGAACGTGGTACTTTTGGGGAAGATGGTTTAGACGGGGAAGGGGGTGGATATGGGGAGAAGCATGAGAGTACTCTTGGAATCATGCTCCGGGAACTTGGAATCGCGCCAGAAACCCTGGGGTGGAACGACGAGGAAGAGGCTTTTGTCGATGATGAATGTGAATGACGACACTATCGAGTCAATCGGTTTACGATCCTGTTTCAGTCTGGAGTTTGGACCGAGAGCGGGAAGCCAAAGCTTGGAATTTTAATCGGCTCTTTGACATTCCATCCTCCTCGTGCACCTTTAGACAGGGTATATATTCGAGGGTAAGACAAGACTGGCTTGCAATAGACGATGGGTGTTTACCCTTTTGCCTTCGTTTGTCCTTCTACCAGGGGTCTCTCGCTCGCCCTTGCGCGGCAGCTCCTCCGCAGCACAAATCTTCCTGTCTACGCGACCTACCGATCGGGGTCACCCCAAACAGTTGCTAGGGACATACTTTCCCCTCTCAAGGACGTCGACGAGTCACGGCTGAACCTAATTCCCCTCGATCTGACGCGCGAGGATTCCATAGCAGCCGCAGCGCGACACCTTTCGGACAGCCTACCCAGAGACCGAGAACCATATCTTCACACAGCCTACATAACTGGCGGTATGCTGCATGTAGAAAAACAGCCAGCCGATCTCGACGCAAGGATCATGCAGCAGACGTTCCAGATCAACGTCATTTCCCACCTACTCCTTATTAAACACTTCGCGCATTTTCTTCCAAAGGCACAGTCTATAACAGCCGACAAAGGCACGCTCGCAAAGTGGGTGCATATCACTGCGCGGTTGGGTTCGATCACAGATAACAAGCGCGGGGGATGGTATTCATATCGTGCCTCAAAAGCTGCGTTGAACCAGGTAATCAAGACCTTCGATTGGCAATTGCAACAGAGGAATAGCTATGCAATGTGTGTTGGCATCCACCCAGGGACAGTCCAGACAGACCTCAGCAAACCGTTCTGGAATAGCATACCGCAAAGGAGCCTATTTAAGCCCGACTTTGCAGCCCAAAGAGTGGTAGAAATTGTTGAGCAGTTGGACCGATAGCTCGAGGAAAAGTGTGGGACTGGTCAGGGAAAGAGATACCGCCATAGATAGATTGTTGAGAATTGAATATAAAGATTCAAAAGTGTCAATAACGGAGCAAAAACAAAGGGCTCAGAACAAGCTGAGGGCTGAAAAATTGGTAAAGCGACATTGAAGTGAGGGCCGAACACGGAACGCCCTAGTAAAAGGCGAGGGCGTTGTCTGGTTGCACAGCCCTCTGTCGCCGAGATTAATTGTGGCACGAATGACCTAATGTACAAAACTTTGTATTTTGTTCGAATCGCGGGTGGGCCGGTCGGCGGCTGCGTGGTCGGCCTCCTCTCAACCTGTCAATCATGGCAGATGAACAGTTTAGAAACCAAGTGTCTGACACTCTCTACTCCATATTCTCCTCATCCAAGATTCATACTCCAGTTGAGAGTCTTGAGCTACTATCTATTGCAATAACCGTGCAACTTAGGTCGACCCCACCGAAACCAAGGTTTCGCCTCACTGACCGTTCCCGCTTCGAATACGCTATCGAAGCATTAGCAAAACATTGGGAGAGAGGCTCCATCTCCATCATCCGCGATGATAGTGGCGTCACTGTGACGGATGTACATCTTGGGTCCTGTGGTGGAACCGAGACTACTGCGCGAATTATTGGGAAGCGGAAACGCGTAAAGGACGAGGATGCGGATTCCGCTGCTGGAAGTGGCGACGAAGCTGAGGAGGCGGATGAAGAAGAGGCGCAGAAGCCCTGCACAACACTCGCAAGTTTATCAAAGGAGCTGAAGGAGGTCTACGCTTTCTTGCAAAGAAGCACGGCTAAGGGTCGTCTGCTGGCCGGACAGGTCAGCGCCCACCCTGCGATCTCACACCCTTCTGTATCTCATTCATTTACAACAAGTTTCGTTCTGTCAAGCCTTCATTTGAACCGATCTGCGAGCAAGTTACGAAGGATGAGTGTATCAGAGTACGCTCTGCCCTTCCGACGCCTCTACCCGGAATATGCGATCGCGTTCATTTCCGCCCACTCATTCGTTCACATACGGACACTGCGCTAGGGCATTGCTCCTATCTTAACACTTGCTACTCTGAGCCAACTTACGCGCAGTCCCCTTCCATCCCTCCAATGCCCTCCGCGCAGGTTCAGATGAACTCCCAGTGGCCCAAGGCGCAGCTACCCTCTGGCCTGGGCGCAGGAGGCAGAGGTAAAGAGAAAGCTCCCTGTCGGTATCTGCACTATGAAATTGACTGGGACGCGGGGGACGCGGGTGCTGAGACGAAGTGGGAGGAAAGACCTGTCAAGAAGCCCCATAGGCTAGCTCTCGGACTTGGCCCGAAAGGTGCATTTGAGCCACTGGTCAGTTGGTTCATCGCAGCTACGATGCATCGGTCTCGCATAACACTTTCATCAGCTTCCTCCGCAGTGGATCAACTGCGACGTCCGAAGGTTTGATTACTCCGTCCTTGGCAAATTCCACGTCATCATGGCAGATCCGCCATGGGACATCCACATGAGCGTGCGTGCTCATTCCCCCAAATCCAATAATGATTGAAGTAGATGCTCGAGATAGCTACCGTACGGCACGATGACTGATGATGAAATGCGCGCGATGCCTATACCGATGCTACAAGATGAAGGGCTTCTTTTCCTGTGGGTTACCGGTCGCGCAATGGAAATCGGTCGAGAATGCCTTCGCGTATGGGGCTATACACGTGTCGACGAAGTCGTATGGGTAAAGACCAATCAGGTCCGCCTTTTCTAGCCTTTTGTGTCCATCACGGAGCATATCATACCATCACGTTAACAGCTCCAGCGTGTCATTCGGACAGGCAGAACGGGCCATTGGCTCAATCATACTAAAGAACACATGCTCGTCGGTGTAAAAACTAACTACGACAGCGACGGTAACCTCAAATTCCCATCATGGGCCAATCGCGGCCTGGATACGGACGTCATCGTATCAGAAGTGCGCGAAACAAGTCGCAAGCCCGATGAGGTGTACGGGCTCATCGAGCGAATGTGCCCCGGCGGCCGCAAAATTGAAATTTTTGGTCGAAAGCACAACACGCGGCCGGGGTCTGTTGTCCCCCACAAATCGGGATGGCGGTACTAACTTTCTGAAAGATGGCTGACCTTAGGGAATCAGTTAGGGAGTGATCAAATATATGAGGAAGATCTAGCCTCAAGGATCAAAGCCAGGTGCGTCCTTCTTCTTGATGCCCGAGCGGAACCTTGATCTCTCCACTCAGATATCCCGAGCGTGTCATCGATTCTCCCTACCCTGTGCAACAAAGTCATCCTGTTGCATCATATTAACACCCCCAAATGTCTAAGCCGGGTATCCAGGCTGTCCAAGATGTGAAACATTGTACAGCGGTTTCGCCGAAGATATCCACGTAATTTGTTGTCTGTATTATCACTACTGGGAGTCACGGGCATTGGCTCTACAACGCAGCAGACCTCAATGCTAACATGGTTTCGACTCCAATGTCGAGTCTATCATAACTACGTTATCCTTAGCTTATCTCAGTCTTCGGCCGCTTCCAGGGCTGCACATCTGCGGGGTTTCCTTTAGTTGCAACAAAGTTTTCAGCGAAATTGGCTTTGTTTACCCTCGCTTGACACCTCATCTCGCTTGATCTTCTGGAAGGAAGACAAAGGCCCTAAGAATATCATGCGATTTGCTTTGTGTGTAAACCTTAGCATCGCCTACCTCTTGGGGTGAATTCAACTGGTGCGGCGGTTCCCGGTGACTGAGTAGTAGGGGATTGTGCTATGGGCTGAAGGGTGTGGGGCTCTCGTATCGCCGGAGCGGCTGAACGATAAGTTAAAGAACTGGCAACGGGGGACATCCCATACACAAAGGGTGCATCAGTCCATACCAGGATTACTTTGCAGTCTTGATTGGTAGCGAAACCACTCGTCCCAGAGTGCTCGGGAAGGTCCGGCGACAGTCGCTAGGGATTCGTCATCCCGGGACTCCTCCTTTACACCCAGTGGCGACGCATCTTGTGTCCCATAAAGTCAACGGCGTAGAAAGACGATCTCTGCTTTGGACTCACTAGAATGGCCGATGACACTTTCCGGAGCATCGTAGGTGTCACTACGGAAACGGCTCGGATCTGGGTCGCTGGGCTCGTGTTTGATTTGGGCCACCGCTTCCTGTTTGACACGTACACTCGCTGTAAGACAAGCCATGTCATATGAGAACCTACAGCAGAGAGGAATGCGTGCGCGCCTTGAGAGCGGCTACCGTTCAGCAGCGCTATCTGATCTCTCAGTTCCTGAGCCGGTTCATAGGCTGCTACCATGAGCTATGATTGACAATTGACACCTATTGGGATGTGTTCCTTACCAGGCTCTCCTGATGTGATCGATGAATCGGTTTGGCTAAAATGCTCGACCTTGGGAGATTTCGCTGCGGCGTTACCCGTGTTATCTAGCATCCTCGCACCCTCTGCATGGAATGTATGGGGAATAATGAACGTGAGACCCACGGGAGTAATGACTCGGTCCCTGCTTCACGTCGTCACCTTGAGGACGGCTGGGAATCACCGAAGGGGGTTCAGGTGAGGATCGTGGAGTGCGTGGCAAAGAATCGGGTAGCACAAGGGTCAGACCCGAGAGATATGATGGCCTAGCAGCCCAGGTTGGTACAGGGTACGGGTTTCGAAAATGATTGGGTGGTACGTCAATGTCCGACGCTATGTGCTCCCTCCAGTTATCTATGGCGTCCGTCGACTCAATGCACATGGAACGGCGAGAAATGCAGTTATACGCACGATCAGAAGGATCGCCATTGCCCTGATAGTTGTAGTGAAACATGCACGAAGCGAGATTTCGGTCCAAAGCCCAGCCCGCATTGAGGATGTTGTCGTACTTGTGCTTCCCGAGCATCAATCCCGGATTGACCCCTTCTGCAAGCCTCACGATGACTTCGTCCTTCTGAAGGAAGCTCGGAAATGGTCTATGGATGAACGCGAACTGAGCAACTGTTTGACTGACCGTCGACATGGTGTAGACGGCCTCCACGACGGACTCTCGCCGGTACACCCAAGAAATCCACGAAGAGAGCCTATCGACATCCACGGCTCCCCGTGCTGCAGGATTTGGATGCATGCCAAAAGGCCGTGTTATAACGAGATACGTCAAGTTGTCTGGCTTTTTGTATAACGGCTTTGCCATCCGCTTGAGAATCTTCTCCCGCCGCTTGGCAAGATCGAATCCTTTATTCTTGTTTTTTCCCATCGCAAGTCAAGGTACAGCCAGATCAAGCGTCACCACTGAGAACTCAGGGCTGTGTAGATACCAGTGTGCGATCGAATGTGGTACCGAGGGAACAAAGGCAACATCATAACGGGCGCTTCTTTATTCACGCGTCGATGAACACGAACAGCGTGGGTGGTGATTACTTTACTGTAGTGCTATTGTGACTCATCCCCTCTATTACTCTAAATCAATAACGACGTGACATGAGACACTACCATGTTGTACAAATGAATCATCCATCCACAGTCAGCAGAGGCTCAAATTAGGGACATCTAAGACAATACGCGCGTATACAATCAATGAGTGTTGAGATCACAAAATTAAGTTGGTAGGGGCTCGTTGAGCTCCCTTACGAGTAGCTTGTTTACGGCCTTTGCGTTGTCCAAGTACACTGTCGACGAGGACAAAGTTATAACTAACAGCAAGGGCAAGTGGCGAATCAAAAAGCTTACCATGATGCCCAGCACGGGGCACAACGTACATACGAGCGTTCTCGTTCCCCGCGGCTTTGAGATTGTCGATAGAGGTAATGCCACCCACTGGGTCCATCCAGTCATGCTCACCGTCTGAGTGGAACTTCAGCAGAGTAGAGGACACAGCAAGAGACACGTACAGATAAAGGATATGGGCATTCTCAGAGCTGAGATCCTGTCTACCAAGGGCATCCGCGCATGGGCACCAGGAGCTAATATGTGCGCTGGGAGACGTTTAAAGATGATACGAGGCAGAGAGCAATGAGACTGACAAATGCAGTATTCCCCGGAACCCTTTGCGAGGGTGATGTTCATAATATAGTCGTGCATATCGCGCGTTTCGTCCCCACTAAGGGCGCCAAAGCGGCGAGAAGAGTACTGTTACGCCCGACGCGGTCAGTGGCCAATGACGAAGTGACACGGGGAGCTATAACACGCACCTTACCGACCAGCATCGGACCCCAAAATAGACTCGAGCGAACCACTTGGAAGGGGCTCCAGCCTTCCTCCCATAAATGCGTAAATAGCCTGCGTCCGAAGGTTTCCTTCCTTTTCGCCGCCCGCTGTTCCTGCTCAAGCGCCGCCAGGCGCGAGCTGTCCGCCGCTACATCTCCATCGTCGCCGGTTACCTGTCTATCTAGCATCTCCCTCGACGGCACCGTATTGTTCGGATCTCGAGGGACGCCGGCGGGGGAAAGCAGAACGAGCTTGTGCACGCGTTGTGGGTATCGTAACGCATAGACTGTGCTGAAGTACGCGCCGAGTGAGTGCCCGATGAGCGTCATCTTCTCCAGCCCTGTGCGCTCGCGCCATTCCTCGAGCGATTCAACGAAGAAGGACTCAGCTTCGAGCACGCGCCCCGGGATGTCGTCGCGCTTCGCACGAATGCGGAATGGCACACGTGCGGAGCGACCCATGCCGAGCCAATCGACCGCGTAGACGGATGTTCCGCGCATACCAGCCCATCGAGCCAAGGCAGGAAAGTTGAGGAAGAAAAAAGCCAGGCCTGCGCCGTAGCCGTGCAACAATACAGCTGGTGGCGGCGCATCAGCGGAAGGACTCGTGGATTTGATCGAGAGGGTATTGAGATAATGCCTAGGTTTAGAAAGGGGAACTCGTTCGCTGTGTGCAATCACAGGCCCATCTGCCGAGCTGGATGATGACCCAGATCGAAAGAAGGGCACTCGCCTGGAGGAGTATGAGCGGATGAAGGGTGTGCATCACAATCTTATCGAAATACCTCAATAGGCGTTCCTCGCTACAGGCAGCCTCCTTCTCACCCGCAGCCCACCTAGGATAATGATCAAAATGTGACGCAATATCACAACCATTGGCGCTGACCAGCTACGCAAACTTGCCATGAACGTAGAGGGTATCTCTCTGGCAGGAGGTACGAGTGATACGCCATCGCGGGGTACAGAGTCCGCCATTGTTCTGAGGGCTGTCAGGATTCGAACCAAAGCTTGAGGAGGATGAAAAAGAGAGTGATGAAGGAGAGGTTGCAAAGCGTGTTATTCGGTGTCCTCGCAGCTTCACAGCCGATTGTGCGCGTCTGTGCGTTGTTCCTCATCATTTCCGCACGACCGCACGATGCGGCTACCACGCCATGAGGCGATGAGCTGCCGGCCGGTCTCACGACGTCATCACTTAGCGGGCTTCACCACTCTCGCCGCCGCTGACGTGCTCCTCACGGATGGTCTTCACCGCGGCTACGGGAGTTGATGGGAGCTGAGCTGATGCGATGCTGCTAGAAGCTTCCACCGCAGCTCGTCTCACTAGCCTTTCACCTGAGCCCAGTCCAGCCTCTACCCCAGAAGGATGTCAACGGGCGCGTGTTCGCGGTGTGTACGTTCCCCCAAACTACCCCCTACCCACTTGGTCCCGACTCACAGAAATGATGTGACCCGGCGCCACCAACTCGCATCAGGTCCAGAACGCTTGTGTTCATTGAGCCATGAGGTTGTGCCCAACTTGAACTCTCCCAGGTCTTAGCTCCAGCTCCACCGCGCGTTGTTGCCTTTGGCGGGTGTGGTGTAGAATGCACGCATCCCCTTTTCCGTGCACGCGACCACCCTTCGCGCCAAGGGGCGCAGAGGGCAGCGCGCAGAACTTAACCTTCCCCTATCCCTGTCTTGGCATGCTTCTTCGCTCGCCTTTGCAGGAGAGACGGTGTCTCCACAAATGGTGATGGAACCCGATTCACACCCATTCCTTCTAATGTTTACGGCACCTCATCTTCAGGGCACGTCCTGTGATGGTGAGCGAAGCACCTATCGATTTCGGCCATTCATTCATGGTTCTGAACAGGCTACAATGTTGCGCTGGTAACTAATTTGTGGGTCATGAGACCTCGTCACCCTCATTATTTTTGGTGTCAGGTGTGGGTGACCATTTGAAATGTCTCCTAGAACTTCACAATTGTTGATTTGGGAGTGGAAGGAAAACGACAATCGGGAGATAGGCAAAACCCTGAGCTGGATGGGAAACACCAGACAGATGGGCAATTTTCGGACTTGCTGCGACATTGGCATTGGGAAAGGCTGATCTGTGCCGGAGACGTGGACAAAGATTATGCTTCCCATCTGCCATAATACATGGGGGTCTACACATTACCAACAAGCAAAGCAAAGTATTGCGTATTGCCTCCCCTCCTTGGAGGTCACAATGGAGGTCACATGAGGTTACAGCCCTGTCTGAGGTCACATGCACCACAAAGGACAAATAGAGTCGGCTGTGGGGGCGAACTTGGACTGCTACAACCACCGTATTTCATCACATAGTTGGCCAATATATTATGTTTCACCGGTAGCGGTTTCCCATGTTCATCCGGGGCCAAGTTTGGTTTGAAAAAACTCGCACACCACGGTCCCATAACCCACACAAAGAAAACAGCCAAAAGCTACACAAAAGAATAACAATTAATTAACACCATCCCCTGCATGGCAGGAAAAGTAAGGAAAGCGTGAACAATCAGGCCCACCATCCGAGAAGAGAACACGACCCCCCACCCAACAAAATCAACCCCCATGACCAGCCCGAAAATGCAGACCAAAACAGTAAAGGCCGATGAGAGCATGGTCCGACCCACTCTGCCACTCGACTTATCCTTCGCATTCCTCGCTTCACCCCTTGCCACAGACTTGTTCGCCTCATATTTATTTTGCTATGGACTATATCAAGTAGGTACAACCCATAAAAGCGGCTGCTACAAGTCCAAGAAAATCCCTAGTGTTGTGTATCCTCTCGCCTCGCCATCGCGTCATCGCTCGCGCATGAGAATGCACAAAAAGACAACTGCACTACCCATGAAATGCCTCCAGTTCTGCCACATGGACCACGATCCTGGCCAGAAATAACAATTATTGAAACAATCTGGCAGTGAAAGCATAAAACTGCTAGGAAACAAGACTGATGAATGATGAATATTCGATGAATAGCGGCGCTGGCACCTTAACGACAAGACGATCACAAATATATTCCTAATATCCAAGGCCAGCCCATCTAACAATAAACCACGAAAAATAAATGGATAAGAGCCTAAAATAACAGACTCACGACAGAATAGGATAACAGCTACAAAGATAAATCGTAACAAGAAATATACGAAACTTAATAAAAGAAACATGGAAAGATACCCCTAAAAGAACAAGGACTACAACATGAAAATTGGCTATTAACCAAGGAGGTTTTTAGTGGATAGTAAATAGGAACCCATCCTGAGTGGGTACCCATCTGAGCCCCACACTACCTCCCAAAGGGGGTGTGCCCGGATCAGTCTAGCGGATCAGGCTATTGCGCGCTAAGTAAGGCTGATCTTCACTCGATACTTGGCACATATTTAGTAAATAACTACTAAATATAACGCTGTCCAGAAAACCCCCGCCCCCGGATGTGACTCCGGTTCACGTGGCAGTCAGCGACGGATATGGCGCGTAAGACGGCCGAGGGAAAGGCTATGCGTTTGAGGGTGGCCAGAGCCAAAGAACGTGCGTACGGAACGTGCGCCCGCTATAAATAATCTCCACACCATGGCAACCATTCGATGCGATGCTGTACCATACACGAAGTATAGGCAATTCTTTGTCACATGTTCTCGTGAAATAACTAGCCGCGGCCTCGCCGCACGGAAGACTCGGATGTCCGAGGCAGACGTGAAACGTGTCCAAGATGGCCTTGTGAACTTGTGGAAACAGCTGCGCAGTGGTTCCTGTCGCCTCTGCGAAACTAGAAACCAACTCAAGTTGGCTTGAAGGGCGGCGCTTGCCAAGTATTGCCCACCCCTCGGCTGTGCGTGTCAAAGGTCGAACGTGCGACGTCAAGGCAGACGTGGCCCCATCATTCATCAATTGTCCCTACATGAAAGCCCTCCTGATAATCCTGCGCCCGTGCGCTGTAAATGCCATAACTCGAAAACGTGTGTGGCACGCAATCCACAACATGACACGTCGTCGCCGAGATTCTCCGAGTCGTGATACTGAACCTAGCGAATCGGCACCGACCACTTATGCTCTAGTGATTGTTTCTGTATCGTAAAGAGGTTCTTTCCGGATCACATTCAATCCAGGGTTTCCAGACGGGTGCCTGGTGCATATATCTGAGCCACGAGCCGCTAGGTATGGGTCAAGAACTTTCCCTGGAGCGAAGAAAGGTAACCTGGAGACAGGTGACACCGGAGAAAGGTAGAGAGTTGCCGCAGACGGATAACTAGGTATTGGACATGCTCCATGGGGAATCATTCCGCTTGAAGCCGGGGTGGACGCAATTGCACATCAATCTATCTAGACTGATCGCTCTATCCAAGTGGCCCGAGAGAGAAGAAAGTCCAAGCGGCCAGTCCAGATAGTCACCTTGTAACTAATGCTACACACCGAAACTGGTCAACTTGCCATAGGACCGTCGAATCAGAAATTTCTGTCGTCCTTGAAGTTAGAGTTCTACGTCGGCAAACAGCGAAGAGCGATCCCCGCGCGACAACGTATAATCAAGATGGCAGATGGCGATGGGAAGGGTGAAAAAGATAGACGATGCTACAGGCGAAACCTTGTCGTACGCACCGGCAAGGAAAGATCCCGGACAGGTGCATGAGTGAGTATAACATGGGCCACCGATCGACACATGGAACCACTTCCATACCTACATTTGCGGAGATGCGGATCTGCAGGGTCGGAAACTTGAAGAACCATGTGGGAAAGAAGTGGGGCCATAGATTTCGCTCTCTCACTAACTTTAACCTTTCATGGGTGGCTATGATAGAAAGGGATATGGAAAGTTAAGTGCTTGCACATCATATTAACGATATGGATCCACCCTGTTTTCGTATTCTTCATAAGGTAGAAATCCTTTTATCGAACTCGAACTTTGGGAAGTGAAAGATAAGATCCGCGCCCGCCCCGCAATGGCTACTTTTACGTAACGATTTAATTGTCTAAGCTTTTCAGATAAGACCAATTGCTACTCGTACCTTTTTATTACGTTTCGGTGGCAATGGAGGCTGTTTATAGTAAACGGAATATCGTGAATTTTGAATACTGCCGTAAAGTACTCCTGGGAGGCCGTGTGAATACCCCAAGACGATAATCGACAAGGCCGTATATACAGTATGTAAAGATAGATATGTGCCACGTAGCGACGGTAGCCCGCTCGGGTGTATACTTATTCATGATGATAGATATAGCCCAACTGATTGTCGAAAAAATGGCATCAGTAGCAGGGTGTGCCTCGGTGGAGGCATGGAGAAATTCGGGGGTGACGCCGGCGAGATTTCGTTATCGGGCGCAGTGACAACAACTTGAGCGAAAAGTTTCCGAGATCGGTACTCTTATCATGTCCGAGCAGGAACAGGTTTGTAATGCAAAAAAAAATTGGGGAAAAATTACCACGTAAAAGCCTTGGCGAATTTGATACCTGATTGTTAAGATATTTGACGCTCGTTCCAGCACATGTGTTGTATGAGCGCAGTCTCAGAATAGTACAGGTGGTCAACAAATTGCTTAAAGGAGACACGTCTGCGCAGTTATCGCGAAAAAAATATCACGAGCGGGACTAGCCGAGCAAAGAAGGAGCGTGAGGTGAGGGCGTAGGCTGCCGGACATAAAGTGCACGTAGTCTAGACCCTAGAACGAGACACGGGACAAATTCGTGAGACTGGGATGTATGTGAACGTGTGTGCAGCGTCACGTCGTATCCATTTGCGGTGGATCCAATGTGCGTAGACAAGTGATCGTAAAGGACGGCATGCAGCTTGGGTGAGGAAGTACGGCTGTGAAAGGGACACCTCGTGCGCCCGAATGATGAACCTTCCCAACCAAAAGCAGGAGGCGCTCGGAGAAAAGGCCGTAATGAAGGAGGTAAGCAGGCTTGAGATAGCCAATAAGGTGGGCGTAGAACACACGTTTGTCAGATGCACGTAGATCGAGAACGCATTGACGACAAAATATGACGGAATAAGGGGATCGGTAAGGGACGTGTTCGTGCCGATAAGAAGTTCATTTCCCAGAAAAAAAGTGAGCCGGTTTGGCGCGTGAAAGGAAGCCGGATGAGGCGTAGATATCGAGTTGAATGTGGGGTGGGTTCGAATGGCGAACGACGCGCGAGAGCAGGCCGCGGAGAGTCGGAGGATAGCTGGGACCGAGTAGGGTAGATAACACAGTCGGAGGGGTGATGATGACACTAATGTCGTGAAGGTCCGGTGTGTACCGGGGAGGGAGGAATCAGAGGATTTTTACTCGGTTATAGATAGGCAGAAGAAATTCATGTTGATTAAGCGAGAGAGAGGAAAATGAGGTGTGATAACGATTACCAGGAATAAGGCCTCCCATTGGAGGAGACGTGCATGCTGTGATTCGCTATGGACCGTTGGTCGATGGGGGAAATGCTAGAGGGAGGCAAGACCGTATGATGGATGATACACAATTCATGACGGAAAGGCGCCGGACACACGTGCGTCTGAAAAGGGATTGGCACGAAATTGGTGGGAGATTTTGCAAAAGGAAGTGAAGAGAGTGGGGATTTCTCTCTCGTGGTCGCGGCGAGGGTGTGCGGACCATCGGGTTGGGAGAGGTAAAGGATGGAGGGCGAAGGGGAGAGCGGGCGAGGGAGAAAGAGGCTTTAGAGGAGGGAGGGGATCTGAGATCGGTGGGATGTTGTGTCATCTCGCTCACTGATCACGTCAGAGGTCGGCGGTCGAGGCGCCCACGGCCAAACCATTATCGGACCTCGCCCCCCTCGCCCTCGCCTCGCCTCGATTTGACCCTTTTTTTTTCGGCCGTGTGGAGAAAGATCTCTTCTCTCCATCCATCCACCACTCACTCGAGTGACAAAAGTGAACAAGGGTGGCCCAACCCTTTGCCCCCGCCCTGTATCTGAGCCTCTTTCTGTCCCTCCCATGACGTCCATCTATCACTGCACCAGCACCACCGCCATCAACCTCATCGACACCACCACCTGCTCTCCCCCAGATTCTGCAGACATTTCTCCGCCACAGCCATCATCAGCCTCTCTCCCAAAGTCCCTTCGCCCCAGGCGCCATCTATCTGATGATCCTTCTTCCTCTTCCGAGCCACTTCCCCTCCCGTCCCTTTCCCCAAACATATCTCTCCCCAAATCCGATGCCGATCGGGCATTCCTGGAAACAACCTTTTCGGACGCCAATCCTTCCGCCTCGCTTTCTCGTCCCCGTGTCAGCCCCCGCGAGTCTGCTCCGCGATCACAGCCCATACCCGTCATCCATTCCACTCGCCCGGGCCTTGCATTCCCAACTTCCCCCCATCGTACGCCCAGACCTTTATCAAGGCGTCCCTCCACCCCTTCCACTGCGTCTTCTTCTTCCGACTCTTCCCCTCCTCCTTCCCACACTCGCACCCCTCAGCACAACACAGCCGGCATCGGCCGTAAGGTCGCCGATTCCCTTCAGTTATTCAAAGAGTCTGTATCGTTGCCCGCGACGGAGGTCATCAACCCCCTTGCCTTCTCGAGGACTTGTTCCCCGTCACGACGGCGGATAAGCTCTCATAAACCTGTTGATGACGATGACCTCGTCATAGGGACTCACTTTGAGTTCGTCAAGCGTGCAGATTGGCAAGAGCGAGAAGCTGCCGCTCTTCGTAGAGAGCGGAGCAGCCTCACGCTTGACCGGCCTCGCACCCGTGAAAGTGTAGTCACCGCTGCCCGAGAACACCGCGGAAGTGAGTCGCGTAGGAAGGAACGCGCTGACCCGCTCAACGATGGCGGCACCAGTGATCGAACACAATTCACCAAAGACCTGGCCAAGCAACGAGACCCTCGCGGTCGTCTCCGTGATCGCCAACAGCGACTTGAGAAGCCTAGCATTGTTCTATCCCTAAACACTCCCACAGCCCCTCGCGCTCCGTCTCATCATGACCTCTGCCTTACGCCTATTATGACATCTCCTGGCTCATGCCCTGTGTCACTTCCTCGCTCACCGAGCGTCTGCATACCTATACCCATCCCACAGCGACAGCCCTCTTCGGACTTTGCGGTCCCCAGCATTCTCTCTACCGTATCAGTGGTTAAGCATGAACGTGCTTCCGAAATCTCCCACTCGCGTTCCCCAACCCCCATTCGGACCGTGCCACAATTGCCTTCCCGCCCTCTCCACCGCGATCCTGTGTCTACCCCCTCCCCATGGTCTACAGACGATGAATCTGCTTGGGAATCAGCTTCTGTCACCAGTAGCACATCGACATCGTCCCCGCCCTCTCCACCGGAACCTCTCGAGTCCAATCCTGACGTGACCTGGTCGATGGATGATGAGTATCACGGCATATCCAGACATACTCCCGTTGACCAGGATGTCGGTATTGATGAGCAGTTCCATATACCATTCGACCCGTCAGAGGATGTCTTACCACATATACCCTTGCGTCCGTTTCGAAACCAGGTGGGTGGACACAGCTCGATATACAAGTTCACCAAGCGGGCAGTGTGCAAGGTGCGTATCACTATGATGTCATTCACACGCCTAGTGTTCACATAAAATGTCAAGCCGCTCGTTTCGAGGGAGAATCTGTTTTATGAGGCTGTTGAGCGTGAAGCACCCCCACTACTTGACTTCATCCCTCGGTACCTAGGTGTCATGCTTGTTAGCTACCGCAAGGTACCTAAGAGCAAAGAGTCCTCAGTGAAACCTGGCGATCATGGACCGGCCCGGCCTCCCCTTCACAAAGCTATCACACTCTCTGCTTCGCTCGATAAGCCACGCGAGTCATTGTCAGTAGAAGCGCATGAAGGGGGTACCGACGATGATGACGAGGCCGAACTCCCGGAAGTTATTCTCGATCGCAATCGCCATATTATTCCCGAGTGGATGCTTCGCGGTACCTGCAGCCGTGCTCAATCCCATGCGACTGTCCAACCAGCTGGTACTTTCCATACTCAGCGCTCGCAGCGCTCCTTCCTTGCCAGTACATCGTCGAGCCCAGTCCTTGGCTCGCCTGGTTCGCAGAGCAAGGAAGGATCGGCCTCGTCGAGCCCAAGTTCCCTGGCGCGTCGAGGGTTGGCATTACCTGGAGAAGGTGCCGATATTCCTGCGACTCCCGCCAACTCCCCCAATGTGTCTACAAAGGCGCTACAGGGCCGGCTTCCCGCACCGGTATGCGGGAGGTTCTTCGTCGGGGGTGAGAACGCTGACACTGGAGATCACCATACGCACCCTCAAATATGCCCAATCTATCCTGATCCGGTTCACACACAGCCCTCGTCTCATACCGTTCAACCTATGCCAGGAAGCGGATGGTTTGGCGGGCTCGGGTCAACGACAGTCAACACCAAGCTGAAGGACCATGTGTTTGGCACGATCATGCGTAGATTCCAGCGACGCCATGGTAGCCGATGGAACGGTGGTGTGCGCACGGAGGATGAGGGTGAAATCGCGGACGCTGAAGGTGAGAGCGATGGCGCTGTCTCCAGGGTGGATTCCATGACGCGAGGACGGAAGAAGCTCAATCGTGTCGACCGGTTGAAAGTAGAGGGGATTCTCGCACAGGTCGAGTCCTTACGACGCGTTCAGAGTGATCAGGACTTGACGAGCGCGGCGAAGATGAGGGCTTTTCACGAAGTAGCCTCGAGTAGGAGTGGAGCGCAGGACCTCTTTGACTTTGAGGACGAGCACGAGGCTCGGCTTGACGGTGATGGAGTGGCCATCCGGCGGCGTAGTTGTTCTCGTGCGGCGACCATCGACTCGCCACGGCTCCGTCGAGTGAGACACCTTTCACCTCTCGAGGGGCCCCACCACTCCATTCGCCACAAGGAATCGGATGATGCCGTCACTCGACAGAATCATTTCATTCTCATGGAGGACCTTACTGGCCGCCTGAAGCGCCCTTGCGTGCTGGATTTGAAGATGGGCACGCGACAGTATGGGGTGGATGCTGCAGCGGCCAAGAAGAAGAGTCAGCGCAAAAAGTGCGATCGCACAACAAGCAGGTCACTGGGGGTGAGAATTTGTGGGATGCAGGTGAGTTCGACGCGCCTCTATAAGACTTCGCAGTGTGCTCCTCGCTCTGATTGTCTTCTCTGCATCGTTGCGAGTGCTCGCCCCTCGTCCTCTTGATTAACATTTGCTGACGCTGCATGGATGGCACCATTCAGGTTTGGAATCACATAACGGAGTCCTACGTAACGCAGGATAAGTACCAAGGTCGAGAAATCAAGAAAGACGAGTTTCCTGCAGCACTCGCGTCATTCCTGCACGACGGGAAGCGTTTACTCGCATATCAGATCCCAGGAATTCTTGGCAAGATCTATGCACTGGCCCGCATCATCAATCGTCTAAAAGGATTCCGCTTCTACGGTTGCAGCCTCCTATTCATCTATGACGGTGACCACGAGGTCCAAGAAGCCCTAGAGGCCAGTCATTCCGACCATCCTACCTCACGCAGCCATCGTGGCGAATCGCTGGAGCGTCATCGGAGGCTGCATCAGGCCACGGAGAAGACTTCTCGGGACCTCCCGTCGACCTCTCTCCGTCGTTCATACAGTGATGACGTGCTTGTCGGGCCAATTGACCATCGGTGCTCGCGCAAGCGCCGTCGTGGTGAAGTGAACATTCGCATTGTCGACTTTGCACATATGACAACTGGTCACGACTGGCTGACATACCCGGAGAGTTATGATCATCGCGCTGCCCCGTCGGAGGCCGATGGCGGAAAGGGCTATTCGGCAGACGTTGACCCCGAAACGGGTTTAATCTATGCGCGCTTTCCCCCACACAACCCCGATGAACCCGACCGCGGCTTTTTGTTCGGGCTGAAGAACCTTGCCGAGTCGCTCGAGAAGACCTACAACGACGAGCGACTGAGGCAAATCAAGTCTCGCGATGATCTTAGTACAGCAAGGGACTTGCTACCGTGTCTGTCGACCGACTCGAAACGCGTGTTCCAGGAGATCATGAGGCTGGAGAGTCCGGACGATTGGGGGTACCTTTCGACCTGACTGCCGTCTGCCCGTCTCACTTCTCGCGCCTTCCTTTTTATCATTTGTCTATCGTTGCCTTCTTCAACTGCATCTATCTAAGTGCCTGCTGCCATTTCATTTCATGTTCTCCATGTCATGTTGCACATAACTATTCTCCTTCCTCCAATCATGTCGGATACTATTGCACATATCGCAGCTAAGTTCTGCCCACCATGATAATCATAACACCGCATGTATATAACGACATCAACAAGTACCGTACGTATTTTGCTGGCGGGTCTGTGAAACATGTTTGCCCTATAGATGTTTCTGGTTCTGTATTAACATTGAAATTTTAAATTTGGTATTTCCCTCACAGTAGCAGGGGTTCGCAAATCGAATTCTGTGTTAGGAGCGTTTGATGGGGTGTTTTATGAGAGCGCGTATTTTAGTTTGCCAGTAAGCACACTGCGGAGGTCTAATGCCCTCATAGCCAAATCTAACGACGCTTCACTCCGAATCTGCCTCCTGAACGTATTTATGTCGGATGTCCTTCCATTGTTTCTGCACGGAGCGTGGGGGAACCGTCAGTGAACCGTTAAATAACAGAGAAAGGAGAGAAGGGGGGATGTTATGCGAGGGACATACACCGCGGTTCCGAGAGTCCCAAAAATTGGACACGGCAACATCGAAACCGATACCAAAGGCGAAGGCCCCAGCAAAGATGGAGGTCACGTAGACACCTGCGAGGTGGACCACAGTGAGAAGGGGGAACGTGAATGAAGGGGGAACGGGGCTCACTGTTTCGCTTGACGAATGTGTTGTAAAAGGCGGTGGAGAGCTGTGAAGTAAGTATAGGTGAGCCAATTGTAGGTTGTTGTACGAGGAAGCAAGTCGTACCGCCATGGATGATGGATGGATAGACGAGTGGGTCGAAGTCGACAGAAGAACCAGTTCCTTTGGCCACTGTTACGCACCACTTCGGCGTTTTGCCGGGGGCGGTCGGAGTCCGAAAACAAAGTAAAGTCGTCGTTTTCGTCTCCTCGTGGTCGGAAATAAACGAAGCGACGAGCGAGCTCTAGGATGGCTCTGGCTCTGCGAGTCCTGCGAGCCTCATCTTCGAGTCTTACACGACATTCCAAGCGTCCTCTTTCTACGTCCTCACCACCACCGTACCGCAGAACGCCTTTCGATGACACCACCCCTCTCGCAGACACCGACGCCGATTCCAACAACAACAACAACAACAACAACAACAACAACAACAACGGGCCCCCAACCAGCGTCGTTTACCCGCGCGCGAACAAAAACAACGATAACTACAATCCGATCCGTCTAGAGCTCTCGCGACACGCCGAAGTGCTGCGCTACCACATCCACGTCGCCTGCACGCCGAACAACACGCACATCGTGATGAGCGACGAGCGCGGACAGCCGATCAAAAGCGGCAGCTGGACGGGCGGCTCGTGCGGCTTCAAAGGCGTGAACCGCTCCGGCTACGAGGCGGGCTACCAGTGCGCCGTGCGCGCGTTTGCGCGCGTCAAGCAGCTCGCGCGGGAGGTGCCCGGCGCGCGCTTCGAGGTGCTCTTCAAGGGGTTTGGGCAGGGCCGCGACGCCGTTTTCAAGGCGCTCATGACGAGCGAGGGCGACGACGTGCGTCCGTACGTGCTGCGCGTCACGGATAACACGCCGATCAAGATTGGTGGGACGCGGGCGAGGAAGACGCGGCGCTTATAACGCACGTTGGTGGGGCGGATGCGAGCATGCATGGGATGCGTTCTGAGCCATCGATCATCGATATCGTCTCGCCTTTCCTGGCGTGTCTGATCTACTTCTCCGACCTAGCAGTTGCGTCACTACTACCTTTCCTGCGCTGTCATCTCGATATACTGTATTGGCCCCTCCAAAGTGATTCACTTGGGGTGTCGCATTCGTCCTTTTTGCGGAGTTGTTGGGGCTTTCGCTTCTTTGGAATAAATAATATGAAGGCGCTCCGTTCTTCGTCCGTTGCATGAAGGGACAGCTGACCAGACGTAGAATACATTGCACGCACGTGGTATTAAACTCCATTGACGAAATACATCCTCAGCAGAGAAGAATATAATTCTTCATGGGCATATGAGTAACTTAGCATAGTCTAGTGATGTAAAGGCAAGTCGGACTCGGCGCAGCAAGAGCGCGGGGCCTATACAGCGACAGCTGTCACCGGAACGTCCTCGACGTCCAGCCGCCTGCGTTTAGGGGCAGGGCAGTCTGATGGCTCATCGTCATCTACCACGACGATGGGCGATGGCGGATTGGTCTCTGCTTCCGCCTGAGCATCAGAGGCCCCCGATGGTGAGGGCGTAGGCAGTAGCGCATCCATAGGTGGTGGTGCGCTACGTGTAGGCAGTGGTGCCGTCGTGAATAGATCCGTGCCCGGAAGCGGCTTCCTCTGTACACCTGCATTGCTGGGTGCTGCGCCGCGCGTGCGCTTTCCACGACCTCGCCCACGCGCACGACCTTCTGTCTTGATCCGTTCCTTCAGGAAGCGCACAATGTGCCCCTGTAGAATCTCGAGTGCCTTCTGTGCACCGAGAGCTTCCAGCTCGCGTAGCTGTGCCGGCGTGAGGTGGGAGAATATCGTAGGATTGAGAATCAGTTGGTTCTCGTGTAAAACGATCGGTGGTGTCGACAGATGCGGCGTAGCGGAATTTGTGCCCTGTGCATCGTCGGACGAGGCTGAGGGATGGGAAGCGGGAACGGGTCCGACGATGATAGGGAGAATAACAGAAGCTGGTATAGGAGGGATGGGTAATGCTGAAGGAATAGCGGATGATAGCTCAGCGGGTGATGTGCCACCCGTGACCTGCGGTGATGTCGAAATGGAGGGGGTAGATGTCGGCAGCGTCAACGTCGAATTTGCAGGTCCAGGAGATTGTGGTGATGTTGTTGAGGGGATTTGCTGTGAGGCGGGAGAGGGTTCAACTTTGACTGTCGGCCCAGAAGCTGATCCTAGTACCAACTGCGAAGAACCCTGAGCTTCCTTCTTGAATATCAAGGGAGTGGACGTGAGAGGTGGTGGCAGCGGAGTGCCTTTCAGTTCGCTGCGCACACTGCGTTTCAAAGGAGGCTCTAGTGCAGCCGCAGCTTTACCCTTCCTTCCACCCAGTTTGGAGTCTTTACCCCCAGCGGCAGCGGTGGTTGCGGCACGGGCTTCCTGCTCTTCGAACATGCGCTCACTGTCCGCCTCGACTGTCCAATAGAAACCTTTGCCACGTTCACCAGCAGACCTCTCCACCTTCCGGAAGGCACGATTCGAGGAGAGATTATGTCGGACTGATTTCTATTTCAGGCGATGAGTGAGGAAGTACTCGACACGTCACGAATAAATAGAAATACCTCCCAACCTGTCTTCTCGTTGAAGCGGTACCAGTCAAAGCTTTCCATCATCCATGAAATGATGTCCTGCAACGTAGCCTTCCCGCCAAGAGATTTGATAGCGCGGTAACAAAGTTGCGCATACGTGAACGGTGGCTTTGGGGGCATGTCTTCAGGAGCGGGCCTCGGCCGTGGTTGGGGAGCCTCCGGTCGCCTACGTGCCTTTCCGGTTGACTTGGCTTTTCCGATCGCGTTCGAGTTTGGAAGTGTCTGCGCTATAGGAGGGGGTAGGGGCGGAGGTTTACGCGGTGAGGGAGAGGCGGGACGGGGGGGAGGAGAGGCAGAGGGAAGGGGCGAGGGAGGGGAGAGAGATGTGATGTCAACAGATGGAGATCGTGACCGCGCGGCGGATGGATGGGGGCTAGGGGAGGGGGAATCTTCAGGAGCAAGAGGGGGTGGGAGGACGAAGTGGAACGTGCGCGAGGCTATCTGGATCTGCGAACTGCCCATGTGTGAGTAGGATAGGACACACGTGAGGATAGCAAGGGAATTACCGCTCGCTCAAGGGAACTTTGTTTCCCTTACCACACCACGCTCCATCCACCCAAGCACCGTTCCTGCCCAGAACCACGAGAACGAAGCGCTCCTCCTCCTCCTCATATTCGATGCGGGCGTGGAGACGCGAAACACTCTTAAGAGGCCCAAGGTCAACGTCCACCTGTGTCTGTTCGGAGGAAGAAGCGGTGGATGTGGGGATGCAGCGACGGCCGATGGTGACGTTGAGGGTTTGGAGGTAGTATGTAAAGGTAGGGAAGACAAGGCTGTAGTACGCGCTAATCTTGTCCGAGATGGGTTCCACGTTGAAAGATGGGTCATCGATGAGGGCGGAGACGCGTTGAGAAGCTGGAGGAGATGCGGTGCGTGAGGCCATTGGTGGAAGTGAAGTGACTGCAAGTCAAGATGGACAGCGTGAGTCGTGAGTTGCGTTTGCGGGAAGCGGGCCGTGCCCGAGCCGAGTTCACTCGTCATGTCATCACGTGCCAGCTCGGGCTCATGGCTTTCCACTCGGCCAAATCAACCGCGGACAACCTCGCGGACGAAGACGTCGACTCTACGGACACTGAACTTCGCTATGCCGCATACGGTGCTCGTCTCAGAACGGCTCTTCGCGCTAGTCAACGCTATCTCGCCTACGTACGGCTATGATTCTTCTCTCACTCCCCACCCATGATGATGATGTCACAGCTTCGCTCTATCAGACCAGTGACGTCGGGGAAGCTTTTCGGCCTATCGTACCTCCCTCTATAGTGACAGCAGCCTACGGCATTTCGTGGCTGTACTTGGCGGGGTAAGAGTCCACATCCGTGCCGTTGGCGGTCAGACCTACTGTCTAAAAGGGATGTAGGTTACGAATCTTATAAGGCTCACCGACGTGGCCCTACACCCTTCGAAGCCGCTCACTTCACGGAACCGACTCGCGTAGGTCTCGTCGCCGTGAAACGAGCTGCGTTTCAATCCGTTGCCTCAATGTGAGTCCAGTAACCCATTATCGTACCACTCCTGACGTCACGGATATTCGTAAACCAAGGGCCCTTCCTGCCTTCACGATCCACACTGCCGTTAAACAGGCAAAAAAGGCTTTTGACAAGTCAAGCAATCCCCGACTCCGTGCTTGGGGTCCGACTGTCACCGGCCTAGCGATCGTTCCCGCACTTCCCTATATCTTCGACCATCCAGTAGAAGTAGCTACTGATCGTGCTTTCCAGTGGGTCGAGCACCAGCTTGCGAAATTCGACAAGAGAGCAGAGACTGGCACCGACTAACCCGCCCACCTCTCGTTGCTCAGACTTGATCGGTTTGCGGGGATAGATATACAATAGCACGTGTATATGGATCCCCAATTTGGGGGATGTCAATGTCAACAGGGTTCCTCCTATGAAAACACAAGGTGACAATAACTTATTGTATCTTGTCTGAACTTCTCGTTGCCATCAGATAAATAATGGGAACATCATATATATGGGATCCTCAGACCAAGCGACCTAGTGCAATCGGTATTGAACTAATTGAATCGGGTGGGATCACGCCAGCCTCAGTGACTACAGCCGTTATGCTGCTTGGAGGCGTAAGGTCGTATAATGGATTGAGAATCTCGAGGTTGGGTTGATTCTGGAGGACCAGGGAAGCTGGTGATTGGTTCTGAGGAAAAGACGAAAATGGGTCGCCAGGGGGAGCTACACGCGCGGTCAGTCCCATGACAGGTGATGAGCAAGTCAACTACCTAGTTCATTCTTTGTGAAACTGTCCAAACGCACGCCCTCCGAAAATTTATAAGTCTCGCAACAAACGACGACAGGTACGGAATGTTGCTTCGCCATCATGGCTACCAGAGCTGTACCCGCACGAGAGAAGACGGCACCGTTGGAGTGGATGGAATGGGCACCGACCAAAACAATGGAAACGTCAGAAATGACGGAACCCAAGGCAGGCAAAAGAAGGTAGGTGCATGGTATGGCGGCAGCGACGAGAACAGAGAGTAGGCGCTTTCCTGTGATATGTCAATACAAGTTGGATTTGGGGTGTGGATAGCAATACCTTCGAGCATAGGTCGTGAGTCCACAACAATCACGGAGAACCTCGTTCCCTCAGCCCATGACTCTAGCAGAACCTTCTGAACAATGGATGACCTAGTGGCATTGTTAAAGCAAGTACAGGACAAGATGCTAATGTGATCACCTAGCATAGGTAAGCACGACGTCACCATCGTGAATCTTCTTCATCGCAGTCTCTTGAATGACCTGATCAGCGATGATAATCCGATCTCGGATGTAGTTGTCGATTTTGCCACATAGCGCATCCTTCGCCTGTAAGGCAATGTGGGTACGAGTCAAAATTCCGAGAAACGCATATAGCAAGAGGTGTGGGACATACGTCCTGTTCAGGAAGATCGATATCTGAGCCACTGATCTCCAGCTTGAGTTGCCGAATGGCATTACCCATCGTCACTGACATCGGACGCGCGGACACAAGATGGCTAATCTGCACGGAAAGATGCGTCATAAGGTGGCGCGATAGCGTATTATTCGGTGGAGTTGTATAGTCCTGTATGACCTTCCCGAGGTGCCAATTAGCGTGGCCAACCCCACACGGCAACGAGGAGAGCCTTACTCGCTTGAATACGGAGAGTGTCGCAATGCATCGCGCATTTGCGCCACAGATCTTAAATTCTGCGAACATCAATCCGAGATGAACGATGGCCAGGTGCACATCGCCCTTAGCGACATGTCCCGCAGACTTTTGGAGAGCAAAGTGAGAAAATATGCGTAGCCCACGCGAACGCTCGGCAGCTTCTTCAGCGGCAGCCGCCGCCGCTGCCTTGGATTCCTTCGTACTTTTGTTTGGGGGCCACTGGGGCCCGCGGCAGGAGAGCCCCTTGTATGCACGGGACTTTCCCTACCTCCACCACCCTTCTTAGGGTGTGACGACGCAGGCGCGGTTGGATGTGGAGATTTGGCCGAGGGACCGCTAGTTTTAGGACCGGTTTCGGCTGCTTTGGCAGCTTTTTCAGCGCGTTGACGCTCCTGCAACTCTCTTCGTTCAGCTTTAGTCATTTGTTTCTGAGATTTCTGAGCAGCTCCAGCAGGTGAGGGGTCATTTTGACCGGTGCCGTGGGTCTGCAGAGGAAGAGAGGGTGCTCTAGAGTGTTTAAGATGTTGGGTGGACATGGCCAAGGGATTGCAGAAGCTGAGCTGAGCTTGAGGGACGATGTCCTGTGTCCATAAGATCGAGTCACGATTCACGTTTGAACGAACGCTGGCTACCCTTTTCAATATTAATTACGTCATCAAATTCTCCGAGTGTTAACCGTTCCCTCGGGATCGCTCAGCTCACTCACCCCATCGACGGGATTCTCACTGAGCCTCAGTCTGCCTTTATATTCACCATGGTATGTTCAACTTCTTTCCTAGTCTTCTCTCTTCCTTGACTCTCATATTCTCAAAGGGTGTCCCCGCACTGTTCAGATGGTTGAGCAAAAAGTACCCGAAAATTGGTGCGTTCTCCCACATCACACTGCCTGTTCGATCTCATCTTTTGCTCAGTCGGCACCGTCGTCGAGGAAGAGGAGACTAAGATTCAAGATGAGAATGGGAATGACGTAGTCATTCCGATTAACATGGCGGGTCCCAACCCCAATGAGGTTGAGTTCGACAACCTTTACTTAGATATGAATGGCATTGTGCGTCTTCATTCTGCCCATTCTCTCATCAACCTCGCTGATCATGTCCAGGTACATCCCTGTACGCATCCAGAGGGCAAAGTCCGTACTATTCTGAACGTTCATAAATGTTCACTTTTTCTTACACTCGCTATATAGCCTGCACCAGAGACAGAAGGTGACATGATGGTCGAGGTTTTTAAGTATACGGAGCGTGTCGTCAACATGGTTCGACCTCGAAAACTCTTATTCATGGCCATCGGTGAGTTCACCTATATGTACGACCCTCAGCCAGTAATCTCTGTCACCCAATAGATGGTGTTGCTCCCCGTGCAAAGATGAACCAGCAGCGCTCCCGTCGTTTCCGTACCGCGCAGGAGGCACATGAGAAAGATGAGGCTCGCAAAGAGTCTGTTGCCTTATGGGAATGTGAGTCAACTTACTTTATTCCGTCACAGCGTTGACATCTGCACCAGCCATGGGGAAGACTATAAGCGAAGATGAGAAGAACAAGAAGTTGTGGGATTCTAATGCCATCACCCCAGGCACGCCATTTATGGAGCTTTTGGCAAAGTCACTGCGGTATTGGGTCGTCCAAAAGTTGAACAGCGACCCCGGTTGGAAGCAAGTGGGTCACATTTTATTCTTTCCTCTTCTAGGGCTCACGATGCCCCAGCTCGAAGTAATCATCTCAGATGCCAGCGTCCCTGGGGAGGGCGAACATAAGATTATGGATTACATTCGCCGACAGAGGACGAATAGAGGACACGAGCCTAACACTCGTCACGTCATCTATGGTCTAGTAAGCTTATCTCTCTCTTGTCATACGTGTGTCACCTACCTTTCTCTTGCAGGATGCCGATCTGATCATGCTTGCACTTGCAACGCACGAGCCTCATTTTAGGGTTCTACGGGAGGATGTGTTCGCTGATACCGTCAGCGCTACAGCATGTCGTCTTTGTGGTCAAGAAGGACACTTTGCTGCTCATTGTACTGCATTGAAGTCAGAAATACAAAAGCCCCCGCCTTCGGAGAAGAAACCATTTATTTTCCTCGACGTCAGCGTTCTGCGCGAGTACTTGGAATCCGAACTTAACGTCACCCAAGCGCCGTTTCCATTTAATCTTGAGATGGCAATTGATGACTGGGTGCTCTTAATATTCTTCGTCGGCAATGACTTCTTGCCCCATCTTCCATCACTTGAGATTCGAGAGGGCGCGATCGATACTTTACTCAAAATTTGGAGGGATGAGCTCCCGAGAATGGGTGGCTACGTTACCAATCATGGACAATTAGTATTGCACCGCGCCCAGATTATTCTTGATGGTCTTGCAAGGCGTGAAGATGATATCTTCAGGAGGCGCCGTGAATGTAAGCAAAGCTAGTTTATCGTCCCCTGAGCAACGTTTATAGCAACCTCTAGACGAAGAACGTCAGAACCAGAACCAGAATGCGAAACGTCGCAGAGTGGAAGCTCAAAGTACTGGCACAGGACCTTCTCCCAGCCTCAACTTGACAGCCGATCTAAATGCCCCTCGCAAGCTGGGTGACTTCGCTGCGAAAGCTGATTCTATCGGCATGGGGGGTATTAAAGATGCAGATGCTGTCAATAATGCAGGTGCCGCAGCATGGGCTCTTGGCGGTTCTAATCGTGACGTTGTCGCAAATCGTGCTGCTATTCGGATGGCCAACCTGAGTGCCGCAGAGACATTGAAGGCTGAGATGGCCTCACTCATGCCAGTGAAGTCTCGCGCCCAACCCCCCAAACCTATCGTAGCTCCCCCGCCGCCCCTACCTGCGCCTGTCAATTTTGGGCCTGCGACTGCGTCCGATGTGGATATGAAAGTTCCCGGCCTTGGGACTAGTGATCCAGAAGCTGTGCTTGCCAATGCTCACGCGGATGACACGAGTGTCGACGGAGTTGAAATGAGCAGCCCATCCGCTGCTATTGAGGTTGCGCCTGTAGCAGGTGTGAAGCGGCCCTTCGAGGCTATAGTGGATACCCCTGTAGATGATAATTCTGTCGGAGATGATGATGTAGACCCGGAGACATCGTCTGCACCAAAGTCCCTTGCTCATAAGGTCAACGCAGATGGGACAGTCGAGCAGGAGGATACGGTCCGGTGAGTCTCCTGTAACGCCGCCCGATTTATGCCTTGTGCCTCAGACCCCTTATAGACTGTGGGAACCGGGATATAGGGAACGTTACTACCAGCAGAAATTCGGGATTGAGTACACAGATCAGGAATTCAAGAAAAAGTACAGGTCCCATTCATGATTATAAATCCAGTGCTCATAAGGCATCCTCCCAGAATCACAACCCATTATATTGAAGGTTTAGCTTGGGTTCTCGCGTACTACTATCAAGGTGTACGGCTACATCTCCGCCATGACTACTGTACGGTCGCTGATATATCTGGTACACAGACACCATCATGGCAATGGTTTTATCCTTTCCATTTCGCTCCCTTTGCCGCCGATTTCGATGGGGTAGACAAAATGGACCTACGTTTCGAGCTTGGCAAGCCTTTCCAGCCTTTCGAGCAGTTGATGGGGGTGTTTCCTGCGGCGAGGTTAGTTTCCGTGGAAAAAATACACGCGAGTTCTATTCTGACGTGTGCTTTGGTAGCCGGCAACACATACCGGCCGCCTTCCATTCCCTGATGATAGCGGAGGACTCACCTATCATTGACTTCTACCCTACTTCGTTCGACATTGACATGAATGGCAAACGAATGGCATGGCAGGGTGTGGCCCTTCTGCCATTTATCGATCAGAAGCGCCTTTTGGATGCGATGGCGGTACACTATCCCAAGCTGACGGAGGACGAGGTGCGACGCAACACCTGGGGCAAGAATGCCATCTTCACATCAGAGGAACATTCATTGTACCCTTCCCTCGAGACCCTGTATGGGAAGAAACGGAAGGAGGAGGTGAGCCGCCGCCTATCAACCCAGTGTAGTTAGGTTTGACGAGCCGTTTCAGCCTATTCCAATTGATGTCGAAGCTAGCAAGGGAATCAGTGGAAGCATGCTCCCAGACCCGGATTGTATGCCTGGCTCCACTTACTACAGCCCTCTTATCGAGCAAGGCCAGCACGATATAAAGCACGATCGCTCTCTATCGGCCATCTACCTTTTCCCAAAACAACTAAGCCCGCATTGTTCGATCCTTCTCCCTGGAATCCGTCGCCCACCGCGTGTCCTTTCCCCCGAAGATTTGCGCGGGGGTGGGGGACGGCCCCGTGGAGGTGGAGGCGGGGGTAGAGGTGGCTATGGCCATCCTGGCTACAGTGGCCATGTGTCAACTTATGCCAGCCCGATGCATCACACTCAACCACCGTCATCATACAGCAATGGGCGCGGTCGCATGTCTCATGATTACTCACATGGCCCTCCGCACTCTTCTCGGCCCCCACAACATCAATACAGGGAAGGGTACGGATCGGGTGGTCCCCGGACATACCCAACTCCGTCCACATACGGCGGGAATTCTTCTTACTCGAATGGCCGTGGGGGAAACCCATCGCGGCCAATGTCTAGCCCGTATAATAGGGGTGGATATCACTCCGGACCCTCGGGCAGAGGCGGATACGGTAGGGGAGGCGGGGGATATAGTGGTGGCGGCGGTACTGGGGGTGGACATGGTTATGGGAACAGTGGAGGATTTAACAACGCTTCGCCATATTCGAGCGGCTACAATTCTAATATCTATGATGGCGGCTATAGCTCAGGCCGCGGTGGCCCGCCGCGGGGGCGCGGTCGAGGTAGAGGTTACTGAGTTTTGGTTGCCGTCTGGACTCTGGCACGGCCATTTCTACGCTTACTATACTCCCTCTTTGCATTATTTGTTGTTACCTATGTGCTTGCTTCTAGTTTCATGCACTGCACGATCAAACATTCGAAAGCGGTATCATAGAATCCTGTCTTTCGAGTCTAACATGATGGAAATGTACGGTCAGCGATATCAAGATCTTAAAGAGTACAAATTTCAGTTATATGCAATTTCGATTTCAAGTCTCCGGAGTCAAAAAAAACCAGAATTATAGATGCGCGCAGGGTACTAGGACATGTACGGCCCTGGATCTCGCTATCAGCAGAGATCCCAGCTCTCAACGTCTCAACGATCTCAGCCTTCAATATGGAGCGCCAAGAGCCCCGTCACGCGGCGCGATACAACTGATGTAAAGCGCATAGGTCCTCTCGCGCTCACGGGCACGACGACGGGCCTTCTTCTCCTTGCTCTTACGCTTCTTCTCAGCCTTACGTTCCGCCTTCCTTCGCTTCGAGTCGCCGTACGACCCATAGTACCCGCCGCCTGCCGCCGCGCCGCGCCCGTATTTGTTGTCAGAGCGGCTGGATGAGTCAGAGGAGAGCGAGTCGCTCGAGTCCGAGTCCGAGTCGTCGCGGAAGCCCGGGAGGTTGCGCTCAACCTGGCCGATCCATGGGCCGGAGCGGCGCTCGTGGCCCCTGAAAAGGACGGCCTCGACGCCACGCGCGGCGAAGAACGAGCTGTTCCAGAGGTCGATCAGCTCGGCACCGACGACTGAAGGTCGCGATGCGCGGTTCGGGTCGGTGGTGGGCAGTTTGCCGGACCATGCCATCGCGAGGTCCTTCAGAGAAATCGTAAGCTACTGAACCCGCACACAATATCGGGCAGAAAACAAAAACAGGCCTACTTGAATAAAGCGAATCCAGTCTTCATGGTAAACATCGTGCGGTACAAGCACCTTCGGCATCCTCGGCATATTATCATAGAAGTCGTCCATGTCTTGGATCTTCATAGTCTCAAAGAAGGTGTACGACTGAGCGAGATTCGCAGGACGACTGAACCCATCGGGTGGAGGCAGCATCGGCGGCGGATGGTCTGCTCCACCAAGTACCGCGCCACCGCCTACATGTGGGGACCGCGGGAGAGTATTGGGGTATTGCCCGGGGAAGCCAGACTGCCCACTGTAGGGGGGAGGGGGAGCTCCGGGAAGAGGCGAGGCGGCACGGGAACGAGGGCGCTGTGGAGGGTAGGGGCTCTGGAGAGGGGGTCCGCCGGGAATGGGTGATGGGGCACGGGAACGGTTCCCGTACGGAGGAATTCCACCGGGAATGGGCGAAGGGGCCCTGGAGCGCGACAGGATGGCTGGCTCGGGGTGGCTGGCAGGTATGCCGCGGAACGGAGAGGGGGCACGGTACATGTCAGCGCCGTGCGCGGACTGCTGATAGGGAGGGTTCTGATACCCCGACGCGGGAAGCGGGTGTCCCAGATTCGTTGTACCAAAGTTGGGTGATGGGGGCGCGATCGGGCCATGATACGGTGACCCTGACAGATGAGCGGAGCGGAGATATAAGAAAGAGGGCCTCGCACATAGATACCCATTCACTTACTGTTATATTCATTCCTAGGTCGGCCAAGGTCAACACTATCCATGCGCCTCTCGAGGTCATTCATGGGGTTCGTGTACGCTCCATACGGGCCAGGGTTGGCACGGGCATCCCGGTCGCGGGCTTGGCGCTCTTTCTCTTTCTTAACGCGCTTTGCAGCCTCCTTCTCTTCCTTACGGATACGATATTCCTCATCTCTCTGCCTACGAACACACCAGAAGTCATGTCAAGAAGTGGACAGTTAGGCTGAGGGCAGGTCACAGACCATTCCCTCAATGCCTTGTCGTCTCTATTTAGAGCCCCTCGATTCCAAGACGATATGAAGTCCTGATCGATTTGATCCTTATCAGAGATCGCAGGGTAAAGGGTTGAACGACACGACATACCGCGTTAGCGGGCTGAGCGCCGGCGGGTAACACACCAGTCGCCTCAGCTGGTACCCACTGTATGCCACTTACAATTCCATTACTTGTCTGGTAGCTGCGATGGAAGGAGCTGTGAATACTACCATTTCGCAATTGATGAGAGAATATTAACCTGACTGCTACAGCCCTAGTGTTCGCACGAGGTGATCAGTATCTATCGCACCAATGATCCGAGGGATCGTAGGCTGCGCTTCACTTACTTGAAAGGGTGGTAAGTAAGTTTGCCATCAGGACTAGTGGACGTAGTATAGGTTATTGTGCCTGGCTGAATTTGCCCTCCGGGAGCAGAAGTGAGACCCGGCTGTAGTGCCTGAGTCGGCGGCAGGGGACTAGGGGGCCCGTACGGGGATGGACTCGGTGCACGCGGAGCATACGGGGAAGGACTTGGTGCACGCAGCGGATACGGGGAAGGGCTCGGTGCCCGAGGTGCATACGGAGACGGGCTTGGAGCACGGTATAGCGACATGGATCAGTTGAAGATGAAAACCAGGGAAAAGGGTGACAACGGAGCTACCCAATATTTATATTGCAATGCCCTCAGCCTCGTGGGCTGCAAGCCGAGATGGCGCTAAGGTACTGCCTTCTAATCAATCAAAACCACGAAGGAGGTCACCAGCCCCCAGGCAGATAGCGCTCGGAAATGATTCTCCGCTCAGCAGCAAGGGTACACGTGCGGAAATATATACAAAGAGGTCAGAATGGAATCTCATGTAAACCTCCACCAGATGAGAATGATAAGGATAAAAAGTATAGCACCTAAAGGTGCATATTGCCGCAGCATGGCACTGAAATTGATGTTGCGTGCTGCCTTACGGTACTTTTCCGACTCCGAGCGAAGCGAACTTGACAAGTGTGACATCCCTAGAAACGAATAGCTCATCGTGACTGTATGTCTCGGGACTACGTCAGAAACACATACTGTCAAGTGAATCCCCTCGCCATAATAATTCCTCCATATTCTTCGTCATTATTCTAGTCACGTCTTGTAGGTCATCATTGAGTCGGTCTAGGCTAGATCCTGCACTTGCTGCGCGCGTATCTTGGTACAGTCTAGCAGTCTTGGACATGAACGTGTCTGTATGTGATCCGGTAAGCCATTCCCCGTAAACACACCGCTGTAGCGACTAACCGAAGCCGATAAATGCGTACGGCTTTCGAACGGTCTCAACCTTTGGACCATACGACGTGGAGAACTCCTTTGAGAGTTCGTCCAGGTAGGAAAAGGCAAGTTTTCGCGGGTATGATTTATCCGCAATGGTCAAATATACCACATTATCGGCTATAAGGTAGCTACAAGAAGCACATCGATGAGTGCCCAAAGCGGGACAGTTGCAGTTGCAGGACGAACTGGTGTGTGTACGGACCACTCTCGATGGAAAGACGTGGTTCCGAGTTCGATGTTAGACGCCTAAATAACACCTTGGCTTGTTGCTTATGTTCTTGTAAGGTTTGCTCTGTCTAATGGGGAATTGTCACGTACGCACGCCAACTTCAGTCGCAACGACGCAAGTTCATCGAATGACGCCCTACCTGTTCGTCGTCTACACTGGCGGCGAGGGGTAATGCATCTGATGCGCGGACTATGAACGTTGAGCGGACCATTTATTTGAACGGAGGAACGTATGAAGGGCTCGGCAAATGCAAAGGAGGATGATGGACTGTGTCTAAGTTAGTGGCATGACGTGGACGTGGAGGAGGTATCCACACGTGATCATTCTATGTGCTACTGTGCCTGTGCCAACTAACTACTTTACTAACAACGAACGTCTACATGGCTGCATCGGACTTGTTTAACGTCAGGAAACAAGTATTGTGTCATTTTCGTTCTGCATTCCACTTCCAATACTCTCCAACAGCTCGCTTTTTATGGAGCGTATCACTCCAACCCCATCAACGTCCTTATCCATATCCTATGCGTCCCCCTCATCATGTGGTACGGTCTATTAAGTATGATTCCGGGCTTGGTGATTTTTTTTTACCTTTCTATAGGTCGTTTCAAGTTCTAGCTTACGATTTGCCGAGGCCGACCTTCCTCCCCCAAGTCAATTACCGTCCAAATAATTACCTCAATTTCGAAGTTACCTACGGGACCTTGCAGGGGCTATTATGGCTTGTGTACTACTATACGCTTGAACCATTCGCAGCCGTGAGATTGACTTAGATGTGTCATCATCGCAGATCTCACTCTTGATTCCCACAGCTCCTCTACACACCCCAGGCAATTTTGTCTATCTTGACTGCAAATGCTTTTGCCCAGAGGGCCGACCACCAACACATCGCCCTCATAGTACACGTAGCATGTTGGGTCGCCCAGCTCATTGGACACGGGTTCGCTGAAGGACGATCTCCTGCTCTGCTTGACAACATCGTCGGAGGTAGCGACTCATCACGCTAAATTAGAAAGCATACTAACACCTACGTTTCAGCACTTGTTCTTGCCCCCTTCTTCGTTCATCTAGAAATCCTTTTTATGCTTGGCTACCGATCAGCTATGTACCGACAACTTAAGAACGACGTGGGGGTGGAAATTGCCAAATTCAGGAAGGTCGAAGGTGACAAGAAGCGCGTAACAGAACGGCGAACGGATTGAGACAAAGTCAGTCAACGATACGTTCGGATTTTCACGATGTCGCCTGTGCTGTACATGGTCCTATCGTAGTTTAGCTTGTATGTACCCCAGACCCAGTATTCTCAACATCATTTGTGAATGGGTTCAATTGCCGCGCCTCACTCTTTCATAATCTCCTACAATTGCCTTCTTACCATCAAAAGTCCATGCTTCTCAAACATTCCTGATGTGGATCTCTTGGCTAGGTCCCTTCCAATGGAAACTTCGTCACCTCGCTTGCTGTACAAACAACCGAATTTATCCCGTAAGACTGCTCGGAGGGGCCAGCGCTTGCTCTCCAATTGGGGTCACATACGCCGAGGTCAACCCGCCGTCAACTTTGAGATCCGTGCCCTAGAGTTTGTCCAGGTTAGCCAACTCTGGATAGCCTCGTGGAGGAACCTCACGGTTATGTAACTGCTCTCATCAGAAGCCACTGTTTCAACATGAGTTTGTGCAAAACATGGGGTAGGAATTGCCACTTACAGAAGAGAGCAGCCTTCGCTATCTCGACAGCCTCGCCAAACCGGCCCATGGGCAGATGAACCAGACGGCGGTCACGCTTCTCCGGGGTATTGAGGAAATTCATCAAGAGAGCTATGTAATCACAGGTTCAGGGTGCACACCAGCTCAGATCACGGCTTTCGTACGTGTTTTGAGAGGACCACTAGCAGGAACCGTTAGCTCTGGATGGGATAATACATATTAGAATCGGGCTTACGGGCTAACAGTGTTGATCCGTATGCCCTCGCGAGCGTGGACGATGGCAAGTTCACGGGTCATAGAAAGGACCGCACCCTGAACAATCGATTAGACCTAATTGACCAGACGCTATAAGCTGATCTACCTTGGAAGCAGTATCTACATGGCACAACAACGCATGATCCAGAGAACCAATGTCTCATCACGATGAACTCACATGCAAGCTGGGGAGTTGCGGCACCCATCGAGGCTACAAAGCTCGCAGTGTTGATAATACTTCCACCGGTACGTAGACCCTTCGATTCGTCCTTTGGGTTTTCGCGCATTGCGAGTATCGCATACTTGCAGCCCCACCAGACCCCTTTGGCGTTGATCTGCATAGTCAAGTCCCAGATCCTCTCCTCTGTATTGAGCGCATTATCGTCGTCCGGGTGCATTATTCCTGCACGGAACTGGTCAAAAGTGACTGCTTAAGTTCCCATGACAGACTTGCCAGCGTTGTTGAACTAGTTCGGGTATTGAGCATCACGGTGAATATGATAGAGTAGAAAGTACCATGATGTCCAGGCGCCCGAACTCCTTTATTGCCGTATCAACTGCGGCCTTCACGTCCGCCTCCTGCCCAACATCTGCCTTAATGGCGAGTACCTTGGCATTTGGGTGCTTCTGCCTAATGATCTCTGTGGCCCTCTGGGCGGCCTCTATGTTGACGTCGACAAGGAGAACATTTGCACCTTCTTGAGCGAACAGAATGCTCGACTCAAGACCGATCCCACTGAGAAAGGAGATAAGCCTTAGTGATCAAGATCTGAATGATTCGCCAGCCTACGATCCGGCGCCAGTAATGAGGGCAACCTGCAGACACAACGAATCAGCACCCTAGTAGAAAGCAAGACATCTAGCTTACTTTATTACGGACACGACCAATAGACATGTTTATTCGGGCTGGAAGAATGAAACCGCAGGAAAGAATATACGAAACCTTCTTTTACGTGGTCTTGTGACCTGAGGATGATTACCTACATGTAGAATTTGACCCCCATCAACTCACTCATCTAAATCGAATCTCCTCGATGACCAGAGTACAACACCTAGGTCTTGTTCATCTCGATCTCTGTACTATACCATGGTACCCTCGATGGATGATGAGACGACCTTTGGTTATCGCTACTTCTGCACTGTCATCGCTGCAGGATGCCATGTTCGGTTACAGCCAAGGAATCGCTGCAACTAACCAGGTTCAGCCTTCATTCATTGAGAGAATGTTTGACAAGGACGTTACGATGAAACAAATTCAGATGAATACTGCACTTCAACCCCTTCGTGGTTGGTGCCTGATTCCAGCCTTGTACAACAGGAATGTGTTCAACGACAACTAATCGTAGCCATCACCTCCTGCCCCAATATCACTGCTCTTTTATCCTTCTAGGCTCTGCGTATGTCTGCGACACCCTTGTATGGCCATACGCATAGGCGCTGTCATCCATTTCATCTCGGCTTTCATCCAGATCTTCGCTCCTAATCTCTCGCCGTATTCATTATCAGACGTTCTATCCAGGGCATTTCCGGTGGCCTGTTGTCCATGACCATCCCAATTCTGCAGAGCGATATCGCTCCTGGAAATGCACGCGGCGTCTTCGCCTCTACGGAGAACATCTGCCTAAACGCTGGCTATGCCGTTTCGGTTGGCTACGCTTCTTTGTCGGACCGAGCGAGATATCCTGGCGCGGACCCTACGTCGTGCAGGCCGTTCTCGTCATGGTATTTGTTACGTGGTTGATCTTCCTCCTCCCTGAGACGTCGCGCTGGCTCATCAAGAACGGTTTTCAGATGGAAGGTCTCAGCACGCTTGTAAAACTACACGGAACTATATGTCAGACCCCGCGATTCAGGCAGGTTTATGCTGAGATAGCGCCCACACTCGAATATAAGAAGATTTTTGGTGATGTATCTTGGAGCCAGGTGTTCAAGCAATATCCTCGCCGAGTGATCATTGAGCTTACGTCTTAGTTATTCGCGCAGTCGAGCGGTATCATCACCATGCTTATATTTTCTGCCTGAGAACCTTGGCCGCGCTGGTTTCACGATACCTCGAGCTCTTTTGTACTCTGGCACCTGTGCAGTGGTCTACTGCACTGGAACGATTGCCCGGATGTTTCAGATCGATAAGTGGGGGCGCAGGGTCTCCCTTCTTGCGGGCAGCTGTTCTCTTGCAGTCTAGCAGTCATCGGTGGACTACAGTACCACTCCGAGTCTATTGATGCTCGGGTCCCCACCTCGGATGGGATTTTACTGCTGTCGGCGTTTACCTTTTTTATGAGGCAGCGCGAGTTTTTCCGCCTGATATCACTAGCCCACAATCTGACTATGGGAACAGCTAGAGTTCAACTCCCTGGCTGTCAGGAGCGTGGCACTACCGACTGTTGATAATCAGACATCCAACTTTATCACAGCCTTCGTCACACCGCCACTCTTCGACGTTTTCTCCGGAGGGTATTACTTCATTCTTTTCGGACTCTGACGCCAACAAAACTGTTGCTTAAGCCCAAGGACGTACTAGATGGATGTCGGGCATCGAGCAGCACAACCCTTGTAGAAACACCCTGGACACCCCAGCCTATGTTAACCGTGATCATGCTCAACGTGATGTGTAATTTACAGAAGTATACTGCTTGCTGGACATTGTTCATTGATATGTGATTGTGTAACAGATAACGTGGATAACAATGTGGAAAACAAGAACACGCGATTAGGCATCGGAAGAAGTGGCTGCGTCAACCATATTCAGGAAATCCCCAACCTCAGAGGGTAGCGTCCCAACGAGGTCGAGATATGAGCTTGCAGAGCAGGACATTGTCATTCCCTGACTTGTCGTAGGTGCATCGAGGCTATTATCGGAGGACATCTCCTCTCCATCGCTGTCAAGTTCAACATCGGGGTCGGGAAGGCTTCGTAGCTTCGCATGTGATATACGAAGATGAGGGTGTGCACTCGTTGATGGGCTGTCACCGGCCGGAGAAATCACATTTTCGGCGTTCGCAGGGAGCGACTTTGGGCGGACCGGGGAAGGGTGGACTAGGAAGTTCTCGTCTTCATTAGACGTAGGGTCTTCCACATCGAATGGTCGAGGAGAAGAGGACGGTAGAGGAGTTAATGGGCTTGGCGGTTGTGACAGCTCGTAATGGCCATCTTTCGATGACGTCTCTTGCTCGGCCGTGGCATCGGAATGTGAATTCCGGCATTCTAGAGGTACGGTCTGCGACCTGAATGACATGGTTCATTAGCACTATCTCGGAGGGAACAACGAACATGTGACTGCACTGCTCTACGGAAAGGGCCATATCACAGTGATTCGTTTGTGGTGGAAGAACAGGGCAGGGAAGGCTCTGGGATGAGATTTTCAATTCGATCTCATCGAATTGCGATGTTGGTTCGATCTGGCTGATTTGTCTTTGATCCTGAGGACCGCGAGCGCTCGAAGATAATGATCCGGACTGGGAAGGGCTAGACAAGGACAGAAGACCCATTTTCATAGCCCTGGCACCGCCATGATCGGGATTATACCTCAAAGAACATGCCTTGCTAGGTTCAGTGAAGGTCGGAAGGGTAGATGCCTTTAATTTGACTGGAGTGAACGACAATGTCGAGAAGAGCCGTGATGGAGCGTCAAGGTGTGAGGGAAGGGTCAGTTCCTCACGACAGGAATCGGGTTCCTCTGCGTGAAAAAAAGGATCTCTATTTGGCCCAAACGAAGAAGTTGAGTTGGGCTGTTCATCGTCAGACCATTGTGACGATGGTACAACGCGTTGGGAATGTGGCGTAGTTCGATAAGCAAGAGAAATATGATTGGGTTTGGTCTTTGAATGAGTTGGCGTTAGAGGGGGTCGAAGTAAGATGGAGGAAGTAACTGGTCCACTTTGCTGAGAGACCGCAGGCGCCGTAGGAAGGCGCGCGGCAGGGTTTGTCCGATGATTCTTCTTGCCCTCATGAGATACAGTCCGTGGCGTTGGTAGACTGGATCCGATGACAGTGTCCCCTGCAGGATCCACTGCGTCTCCTGCATTGAGAGGAGTCGCTCGTGGGGGCGACGACGAAGTAACCGTGATAACTTCCTAGAAAACCCATTTGAAAGACAATAGAAGATCCGAAAACGCCGTCTTACTATATCTGCCGGCTTTCGTGAGGATGTGGAGCGTGGCAGCTTTACTACAGAAATCGGTGTTGGTATGGACGTTGTCCCAGATGCGTTCGGGATAGCGTTTGGTCGTGCTCTCACTGCCGCTAATCAAGAAGTCAGTGGCCACGCAGTAATGCCACAGTCTAAAAGATCTCACCGCTGATAACTGAGTGAGATTTCTCCTGAATCCCAAAATTCGTGCCTTTGGCGTGTTGCTTTGTCTTCTGCTTCTTCGTCGATGTACGATTCTCATTGTCTGCGGTAGCTCCGGCCCTCCGTTTTAGAGAACTCAGGTCATTATCTTTATTCCCGATGGTGCCTGCAGTCTTGCCTGTAGAACCGAAATACGAGTCTATTGGTAGTTCTCCTGATATGGATGGACGTGGTCCCATAGAGGTGTTCACCGTTCACTGTCGGTCCTTTGAGCGGGCAACTGAGACGTTGCCAATTACAAGCAGCGGAGCGCTCACCGACGCGTCTTTTGACGCGTTTAAATAACATAATCGTGGCTATCACACTCAGCTAAAGGCGTACTACATAGATGTTCCGTCCACTCCTCCACTTCAACAAAGCGAGACCCGTACCATTTGAGCTGCCCAGACGAAAGGGGGTAGCACGAACCCTTCAATTCTACAGCCTCTATGGCCGCAGCTCTGGCATAGGGTTGCATGGCCTATCGGCAAAATGGTGCTCCCGAGGGATACCATTGAAGGGACTTGCCTTGCCTAAGATGGAGGCTAACACGTCGTAGAATGTTAAGGGGTTTTACTATTTACAATATGATCAGCTAAAAGTAATATTCGCCGCCTACTAGCACTGACTTCTTTGTCACCCGGTCGGAGTGTATGACGTAGAGACCATTCTCTGTGCGAGTTGCCTGGGAGAGAAGTACGCCAGGATGAAGTGCTTCCTGATCACGATCTCCGGAGGGGAGCTTTTGCAGTTCTATACCCGTGCCTTCAGCCCAGACGCGGGCATCCACAGCGGTGTTTACGAAATTCGAGGCACCTGGAAGGTTGAACAACTTAACACTCTCCACAAGTTTCACAAGGTCCTCCAACTCGCAGGTAAGCTTTGCATACTCCGGTGTACTCTCCTCCGGTGGAATGAGCGCGGATAAGACGTGGAGTCGGCGCAGCGCAGGGGATGATATAGTGGGCCGAGGATATGACGATAATAGGTCGTCTACAGACCACGTAGGCTTCAGTGGGATAGCACAATCATCTGTCTCGACAAGCTCAGGGCCCCTCTGGGAGCTAGTTGAGGCACATCGCCTAGGAAACAACCCAGTAACGTGTGGACGGATCTTCAGGCGTGCCAGAGTCGTCCAGGACATGATGGTTAACTTTGGGGGGACGTGTCGGCGGAGTTCGAACGCGCCTTTCGCACTCCCAATCCAATCCTCACTCATTTGGGAACGCATATACTCTCAGTTCTCTCAAACGCACCCAATTCTGATCGTTTCTCGCAAAACCAAATGAGCGGCGCAAACGTCGTTGCGGCTTTCCAAAAGCTCTTGCCGAAAAATCTTCCACCAGGCCTATCGACAACGCCCGCAAATCTCTATAAAGTCCTGTCACGATACGCTGCAGATGGTATTGGCCAACGCGTGCACCAAACAAGGTGGACTAACAAGGGGATTTCGGATTGCTATTGGATCGTTACCCGAACATCCCTAAAGAAGGGCGGCACTCATGGCAAAGCTTGGGGACGCCTGGTATGGCGAGGTCAGTCGTGTAATGCTTCTTAAGACCTGCAGCCCCCGTCGTGCTGACTATGCCTACTACGAATAGGCAAGGAAGTTAGCCCACGAGAGGAACACATACGCGGAGCTCTGAAGTACAGTTGGAAAAGTGGGGTTTCAGGTGCCCCAGCGACTCGGACATCATTATTATAGATGGTTCATATACTCCGGTCCCTCTCCAGCTGCCTACGCTGCATAGCCATCGCTGTAATGTTTCGCATAATGATATTCCTTCTGTTTGGCGAACCTTGTGAGTTGCAGTAAGGCACGATGCATAGTGCATATCATATGATATTGTGCAAGCGGAGATTCCGGGACTCGAGCTCGGGCGCTCGGAAAAACGGAAAGGCATGCCACCATGCTTTGAAGACTCGCGCGGGACACGAGCATTCACCGACACCGCCCCACATCTTACATTTCCACTTCCTCTCTAACTTTTACCTGAATTCTCGCACTAGATAACATCATAGGAGTGTGCTTGCGAACTACAATATAATGAGCTCCCACGATTTAATTGATGCTCAATTCGACCGAGCGGTGGAAATCGTGCAGAACCTACCAAAGACTGGACCTATACAGACCGGCTATGAGGAAAAGCTGGCAATGTACAGGTGTGTTACCAATTGCCTCGGCCATTACATCTCTATTCCCTTAACTTACATGTGCTCCAGCCTCTACAAGCAAGGTGAGTTCATCGTCTCCCGGAGATATAGTCCCCCACCTACCCCTTCTCGTCTTAGCGACCGCCGGGAACGTCACGTCACCGAGACCGGGAATTTGGGATATGCTAGGTCGCGCCAAATGGTGTATTTTGCGAAACCTAGTCTATATGTTTATCCAGGCTTACACAACTGCAGGGATGCATGGGCCAAGCACAAGGACCTCGATTCTTACGAGGCAAAATGGTTATATGTAGATGCCCTACTGAAGGTTTGTTCTCCTTGCAAGGCGACTTGCGTAGGTACTTAAATCTATATCAGGTTTTGCGAAGGTACTCGGACAAGACGGTGGCTAGGGATCTTGTCAGAGAACTTGAATCATATGGAGGAGACCCGGCCAACCTCGTCCACAGCGGTATGACCATTCGTTATATTGAATATATTAACGCGAACAAATCACCATTTAGGAACCTTTTCTCGATCACCAGACTCTGATTCTTCCAGCTCAGAAGAGCAAACTTCGGGATCTATTTACCGTTCTGCGCAGTTCTCACATCAGCCTCGAGGTGACCTGAAGGCTCAGCACGAGAGCAGCACCTCTGAAGAAGAGACAACAGATGACGAAGCATTGGGTTCAAAAGCCTCCGAACAGACCGCTGCTGCTAGCAGACCACACTCATCCCTCTCCACGCATAGATACCGTACTCCTGGTACGAGTTCGGCGCTGTTGTCAACTCCGAATGTCCCGACTTCGCAACCACAAGGTCTCAAAACGTTGTCAGCCTTTATGGGCCCCTCCACCTCTTCCTTGTCGTCGTATCCACAACCCTATGCCGAACAAGCCGTCGCCCGAGATGCCGCGTCGTCGCATGGCCAGTCAGTATACCGCCGTCCGCCATCTGCACGACCTCACGCTCTCTCGGCAACTGGCTTGCCTCATCGTCCTCCCTCCCGCCTTGCGCTTGAACGAGCCATAGAAAACATTCAGACGCAATTCGCAGCACTTTCCGAACGGATTGAAATAATGGAGTCCCACTCTTTTGGCACCCAACCCTTTGGGTCATCTCCTGGACCATCGAGGTCCTCTCCGACGTTCGCGAGGGGTGGTTCCCCCAACGGAGTACGCGATGTTATTTCTTGGGATTTTGACGAGATAGGACTCTGGGCTATTGTGTTCAAGGCTTTGGCGCGTGTGCTAAGATCGCTACGCGAATTCGCCGTATGCCTTTCGAACAGCGAAGGACGTTCGCCGACCTTCGTTATACTTCGGCGACTGTTCTTGGACCTTTCCTTCATACTCTGTACACTCGCTCTCATCAAGACAGTTTGGAGGAGGACGGGTCTACGGAGGCGAGCGGTTAATACAGCTGTGCGGGCTTTGTGGTGGGCTATAGTGGGGAAGACACCTACGAGGAATATGACGGATCGTGGGATTTGATTTGTAGCGCCACTCAATCTTCTACAATACTGTTGATTCACATATCCTACTACAGAAAAGGAGGTAAAGAACATCATCAACGGGTCACACGAGGGTCATTATAACGTACCCCAAGAGATGCGAGATCGTTTTTTTACGCTATACGGTCGCGCGGCTAAGGTAGATATGACGTACTGTATGGCCCGGATCTAATAAAATACTCCCTCGGGGTGCTGGATGCTACCCCTTAGGGGTGCTCTTCGATTATCCCCACCAGCCCCTTCAATCGCCATGGCAAACGTCGTTGAATTATCCATCCCCAAGTCCAGCTCAAGGATTCGAGTACACACTGGGCTATTCATCAATAACGAGTTCGTGCCGTCGGTAGACATCATTGATCCAATCAGGTAACACACCGTCAATCATGCGCCATTTAATCCACTCATGTACGCACTTTAATCGTCTCAGAGTTTACAACCCTTCGACGGAGGAAGTGTTATGCACGGTCACGGCCGGTGATTTCCCATTCCTCTCAGTTACGTTTGTCGAGTCACTCATACATCGTGTGTCAGCATCTGAGAAAGACGTCGACATTGCTGTTGCGGCCGCGCGGAAGGCTTTCCGCGAAACCTGGGGGAAGAATGTCTCGGGCTTTGAGCGTTCCAGGTTGCTTAACAAGCTAGCTGATCTCATAGAAAGAGATAAGCAAATCCTTGCCGAGCTGGAGTGCCTGAACAATGGGAAGCCCGTAAAGATTGCCCGGTGAGTCCAGGCCGAGCCAAAAAAATACCACTCTCATCTTGTTTCAATTTCAGAGACTCCGACATCGGCGATAGCATTGGATGTCTTCGCTACTATGCTGGCTGGGCCGACAAAATTATTGGCCAGGTTTGTATCCCTATGAGCTCTTATATGCGGAGGTACTCACTTTCAAACCAGAGTATCGAAATTGACCACCAGTCTAAGATTGCAATCACGCATCCGGAGCCGGTTGGTGTCTGCGGTCAGATGTTTGTTACAACAATGCACCAGGTTGGATCGCCACTTAATGGCTCTCGGTAGAATACCGTGGAACTACCCGATTCAAATGTGGTATGCCGAACACACCTGAGCTCCGGGGCTACTTTCATTCATCAGATTCAGGGCATGGAAAGTCGCGCCGGCTCTTGCAGTTGGCTGTACGATTGTCATGAAGCCCTCTGAGGTCACACCCCTTACTGCGCTGGTGCGCCACTCAGTCAGACCACGACTGCAGACCTTTCCATGACCCCATTCTCGTAGAAACTATCTGAACTCGTTAAAGAGGCAGGGTATGGCATGGTTGAATTATCTTGACCTCTCCTCATAGGGATCCGCAGTTTCCCTCCGGGCGTAGTCAACACCATTCCATCGCTGGGTAACATTGGAGGCGCGGCACTGGCTGCTCATAAGGGTGTCGATAAAGTCGCCTTCACGGGTTCTACGGTCACTGGTCGCAAGGTCATGGAAGCTGCCGCAAAGAGTAATCTTAAGAAAGTGTCTCTCGAGTTAGGCGGGAAGTCGCCACATCTCATCTTCGCCTCGGCGAACATAGAACAAGGTTTTGCGCATGATACGCTTGAATAGATGTCTGACCTATAACCATGGTATTATTGCTAGCCGCGAACTGGGCCGCCTTGGGTATCCTTTATAACACTGGCCAGGACTGCACGGCTGGGTCTCGTCTCTATGTTCAAGATACGATTTACGATAAATTCGTTGCCACCCTCGCGGCCAAAGCTAAGGAGCTTGTCATAGGAGATGGTTTCGATGAAAAATCCGGAGGCGGTCCTGTGGTACCTACCTGTCCTTCCAATACTATTTTTCTATCTTATCTCCCATCTCAAGGTCTCTAAACCCCAATACGACCGTGTATGGAGCTACATCGAGTCCGGAAAGAAAGAAGGTGCAAGAATCATCGTCGGAGGCGAAAGACGCACAACACCAGGGTATTGGGTAGATGCCACAAGTTCGCCTTGCCTTGCTTTGCAGAAGTGCTAATGCTGACTCTCGAGATAGTATTTACTGACATTCGCTCTGATATGAAGATAGTAAGCATTACATAGGAATATGCAAGGAGCTGTTATAAAATCTTGTCCCTTCACTAGGTGAAAGAAGAGGTATTACAGAACCTGTACCTTCACTACACCACCCATACTGACATTTTGATGAAGATTTTTGGCCCAGTACTTTCAGTTGGGAAGTTCTATACTGAGCAAGAAGCCATTGACCTCGCCAATGATACTACCTACGGGCTTGCGGCAGGCCTTCATTCCAGTAGTTGCCCACGTTTTCGCCTTCTATCTCCGGGCTCACAATCATCTTAGCTGACCAAGCTCAGTGTCACCGTGTGTCCTCCGCTCTAGAGGCAGGGACTGTAAGATACATTTGACACTCCACTTTGGTGAAACTCACCTAGGTCAGATCTGGGTCAATCAGTACAATGTTCTTTACAACAATGTGCCATTCGGCGGCAAAAAGCAGAGCGGTATCGGTATGTGAAATCACTCAATTTCAGCAATTGCCGCAGATACTAATCGAATCGCGGCACCTTCTGTTAGGTCGCGAATTGGGTAGCCACGCTCTTGATGAATATATTTCTACTAAGGCTGTCCACTGGAATTACGGCGAGAATATTGAATGGCCTTTGTAGGCGAGTAGCTACGTGAATGTGTATTTAGTCGTCGGCTTTTGCCGTCGGACAGAAGAACGAATCGAGATCGAGTTGCTTGCCAGTTTCGGGTTCTTAAATTCGACTGTAACGCCTCGGGGCTTTCAGTCGGTATATTCAACTCACGTTCTCTCGTCACTATGCGTGCACGGATTTTCAGAGCTTATAGCTTGACCTTAATTTCACTTTGTTTTAGCCGTATGAGCGCTGCTTCCCTTACACTTGTCGTTACACCCGTCTTTCCGCGGCCCTCTCCATGACATCAAGAAACAATATGATGTTGCATAGAGAGGACCTTGCCAGCGAATTGCCGAGCTTTTATTTGGCACGACCTCTGAAGGCGCTCTATTCTAGACCTGAGCTGTGCATCAAAGTAACCACCTGTACCAATTGCTCCAAGTTTTCTGTAGAACCTGATGCCTTCACCCGGGACCGCCACTAACAGGGAGGGTTTGTTTTGGAACAAAAAAGACAAGGTTAAGTTCCGTGGGTTGGTGAAGCAGCCCACTACGCATCTGCCTCAAGGTCATGGTACGGAACTAGTGCTCTCAGGCGAGAAGGACATCGAGAAAGGGCCTCTTAACAACTATGGGTCTTTCAATCTTCGAGACTACCTCGCCTCGTCCAACGAAGAAAATAAAGCTGCCGGTATTCAGCTTAAGCACATAGGCGTCACCTGGGAAGATCTTGAGGTCGTAGTTACTGGGAGCAAAGCTCACAAAGTGAGGTCATCTTCGTGGTTGTCGAATTGGTCACCTTACTTTTCAAACAGACATACGTCAGGGCGTTTAATTGCGAGTTCTCCTGGTTGTTCTTGGGTTACTCACTAATTCACTCTACGGTTCTTTCAGTTCACATGCTTCAGAACAGCCTTAATCTCATCCATTCTATATGGCAAAGTTTCTCTGGGAGTCCACGCACTAGGGATGGGGACACAAAAACGATCCTGAACAAGTGCGTGCTCATATTTTCATGTAGCTATAACGCCTTGGTCATACTTGTATGTCAGGTGTTCGGGTCTAGCCAAGCCCGGAGAGATGATTCTTGTCCTGGGTTGTCCGGGATCTGGTTGCACAACATTTCTGAAGGCAATCGCCAACAAGCGTGGTGAATATTCCTCCATAAGCGGTGACGTGCGTTATTCTGGGATAGACGCAGTAGAGATGGGGAAGACTTACAAGGGCGAGACCGTATACAATCAGGATGGTGCGCAAGTTCATGTTTGAAAGGCTTGAACTAATTTTCTTCATAGACGATGCACATATTGCCACTCTAACCGTCGCCCAAACACTAGTTTTCGCACTCACAACCAAAACTCCTGGTTCCAAAGGCCGCCCCCCTGGAATGTCGGGTCAGGAATTCGACGCATGGGCCCAGGAGATGTTACTCAGGATGCTCAGTATTTCCCATGTTTCTGACACACTTGTCGGCGACGAGTTCGTTCGGGGGGTTTCAGGTGGCGAACGAAAGCGGGTAAGTATTGCCGAAATGTTGTCGACAAGAGCTCGTTTGCAGTGCTGGGAAAACCCTATCCGGGGTCTGGATGCATCGACGGCCCTCGACTATGCGAACAACTTGCGAACCATGACAGACGTATTAGGCCAAACAACTTTCGTCACACTGTATGTACGCAAATGTGGTTGCAGCAGACCGCTCACTGATCTACATCTCAGGTATCAAGCTAGTGAAGCCATCTACACTTTATTTGACAGGGTTCTTGTCCTAGATAAAGGGCGGCAGATATATTTCGGTCCATCGTCCCAGGCTCGCTCATACTTCGAGGAGCTCGGTTTTAAGCCACTTCCTCAACAATCCACTGTGGACTACCTGACAGGCTGCACGGATCCTAATGAACGGCAACACCGCCGTGGACGAAGTGTCGCCGATGTTCCGTCCACTCCTGAAGCCCTGGAACAATCGTTCTTGGAATCCGGGTTCGCAGTGGATTTGTGTAATGAGCTTGAAGAATACAAAATGTTCACGAGGGCCGATCAAGAGGCATTCCGAAGAGCCGTGCTTCTTGATAAAAACAGCGGGGTCTCAAAGGAAAGTCCCTATACCGTCGGGTATGCGAGGCAAGTCATGGCGTTGGCACGGCGGCAGGTCCAGATGAGGCTTCAAGATCGCTTCCAGCTCGTGACAAGTTTTTCTCTATCTACAGTACGTGGACTTATCGAAGTATTGATCTCCTTTGATCAAACTTCTAGGTCCTTGCCATTATTATCGGAGCTGCGTTCTTTGATCAGTCATCGACATCAAACGGAGCATTTACTCGTACCAGCGTTATTTTCATCACCATGTTGACATCTTGCCTTGATGCATTTGGTGAAGTGGGTCTTTCTGTATTCGAAGCTTCGATCTTTCTGATTTGTTCTAGCTATCAATACAAGTTAGTGGCCGTAGTGTACTTCACAAGCAGGTAGGTCTCTTTCCTTGGTCTCAGACTATATTCAATATAGATCGCAGGCGAGTTACAGCCTATACCGCCCGTCAGCTCTCGCGCTTGGAAATGTACTCTCAGATCTTCCTTTTTCGGCTGCTCGTGTTTTGGTCTACGACAGCATTGTTTATCTTATGGCAAATCTTCATCGGTCTGGGGATGCATTCTGGATATTCCATCTTTTCAATTACATGGCGTTTCTATCTATTCAAGGCCTTTTCCGGACGTTGGGCTTCTTTTTTTCTTCACACGAGCCCGCCTACCGCATGGGTGCATTCCTCGTTACGGGCCTGGTTTTCTATACTGGGTATCTCATCCCAGTACAGCAGATGAAAAGGTGGCTGTTCTGGATTGTAAGCCGTACTCTTCCTATTTGCTACTGATACTGAATATAAAATCCAGTTTTATTTGAATCCTATGGCTTATGGTGAGTGAGTCCTATTTTGAGATTCCATAGAATTAATACGCTTCATCTACAGCGTTCTCTGGTTTAATGGAGAATGAATATAGTCGGCTTAATGTGAACCCAAAATTCATATATTGTCCCGTTTGCTGACAACCCTTATTCTAGTTCACCTGTGATGGGAGCTATGTGGTTCCTAGGAATGGCTTGAATTTTAGCCAATATCCGTAAGCCCAAGAGCATGTCAATATCCTGCGAGTGTTACCCCTGAGCTACTCTTCAGTAGTCACGTAGGACCAAATCAAGTCTGTACTCTGTTCGGGGCAAAACCGGGTTCCAATATCACCTCCGGCAGTTCGTACTTGCGAACCGCGTACGATATGGATAGTCGCGATATGTGGCGTCGTAATTTCATCGTGCTCCTCGGCTGGATATTATTCTATCAAGTGACCCAAATTCTCATTTTGGACTTATTTCCGGTAAGCGTCACGTGCCCGGTTTGCTGTTTGACCCTGGGACTCAGACTTCGAAGCAACGAGCTGGTGGAGCAATTTTCCCTTTGTTCGCTAAGGAGACACCAGAGACGCGCAGACTGAACGATCGACTCCATGAGCGGAAAACAAGTCGATTGCATGCGAGGACGACCAACAAGGATGACTCAGAGTGCGTCAACACTAAGGGGTATGCCACATAAGTGAAAAGCAATGTGGCGATGACATGCTAATATTGGACATTTGTTCGAATAGGATGTCACATGACAGTGGTGTTTTTACTTGGGAGGGTGTCAACTACCATATTCCGGTCTCATATGGCACACGACAACTGCTCAGTGACGTATATGGATATGTCCAGCCCGGAACGCTGACTGCACTCATGGGAGCTTCTGGAGCTGGCAAGACGACGTGCCTCGATGTATTGGCGAGAAGGAAAAACATTGGGATGATCTGTGGAGATATCCTTGTGAACGGGCATCCTCCCGGATCGGATTTCGCACGATCCACGGCATATGCTGAGCAAATGGATGTGCACGAAGGAACTGCGACAGTACGCGAAGCCATGCGCCTTTCGGCATACTTGCGCCAGCCATTTGATGTTTCAAGAGAAGAGAAGAACGCCTACGTTGAAGAGATGATAGAACTGCTGGAGCTGCATGATCTTGCTGATGCCATTGTTCATAGCCTCAGTACAGAGGCCCGCAAGCGCCTCACTATCGGTGTTGAGTTGGCCAGTAAGCCCGGGCTCCTCTTGTTCTTGGATGAACCTACGTCGGGTTTGGACGCGCAGAGTGCCAGGAATCTAGTCCATCTCCTTCGAAGACTTGCCGACCAAGGCCAAGCTATTCTCTGCACCATACACCAGCCGTCTTCTCTACTTTTCGAGAGATTTGACCGCCTGCTTCTACTAGAGAACGGTGGGCATACCGTCTATTTTGGGGATATCGGACGAGACTCGTGTGTTGTACGAGAATATTTTGCCAGCCATGGCGCAGTATGCCCCCGGGATGCGAATCCCGCCGAGTACATACTCGATGCCATTGGCGCAGGTATGGCACCGCGGATCGGACATCGCGACTGGAAAGACATCTGGCTAGGGTCGCCAGAGTTCCAGCTTGTCAAGGAAGAGATACGTGAGCTTAGGCTGTCCACCATGTCCATCGAAAGAAAAATAGGGTCAAAATGTAAGTGGTCAAATGGCGTTCGGGCAGATGACGGATCATTCAGAATAGACGCGACACCGTTCCTCTACCAACTGACCGTGGTCACGAAGCGAAGTTTCATCACCATGTTGCGTTCCCCCGACTACGTTTTGACGCGACTCTTCTTGCACATCTCCACCTCGTTGTTTGTATCCCTTGTCTTTCTTCGGCTCGGAAATAGTCAAAGAGACCTTCAATACCGTGTGTTCTCGATGTACTGTCCAATAACATTCACAAAACTAGTCGTTGCTGACCTCTTTCATGATAGATTTTGGGTCACCGTCCTTCCTTCTATCCTGCTGAATCAAATCCTGCCAGTCTTTATGAATAATAGAGGTGGGTCTGCAATTAACTAAGCATCGTACCCACGACCGTCTCGTCTGTGTACCGTCAGGGATATTTGTTCGGGGCAAGTTGTGTTTGCGTTATCCAGGCCCTACTCTGCCACTCATCAATGTACCCTCAGAGTTTTCCAGTGGCATGTATTCACCGGAGGTGTTCGCCATCTCCCAATTGCTTGGCGAACTCCCTTGCAGTATACTATGTGCATTTGCATATTGGATCATTATGGTAGTCGACCCCACGCACCTCACTTTACTGTAACTTACTGGCTTAGCGCTGCAGGTCCACGCACAGGGATTCGGTCAAGGCTCAGCCGGCATGGGCGGAACATGGTTGCAGCTGGTGGTAATCGTTCTCGTCGAATTGTTCGGCGTGTCGTTGGGTCAACTTGTGGCAGCCATCACACCCTCTGTCCAAGTGGGTATCTTGTTCGACCCGTTTATCATGGTCGTCTTGACCATCTTCTGTTCGTATACTTTCGACCTTTGCAGTAAACCTACGCTGAGTCTCTTCTTTTGACCAGGCGGTGTAGTTATCCCGTATCCAAATCTGGCTCACACTTGGAGGGTATGGGTATATCGACTCAACCCGTTCACGCGATTGCTAAGCGCTATGCTATCTACCGAGCTCCAGTGCGTTAAGTTCTAGTTGAGCACGATTTCTCACGGTTTAACTTGATTTTAGTGGATTGCAGGTACGATGCAAGCCAGGCGAGTTCGCCATTTTCAACCCTCCTTCCGGCCACTCCTGTGCCACATGGGCTCATGACTTTGTGGATGCGTTCGGAGGGTATCTAGAAAATCCTAGCGATGCCCAAGCCTGCAGGTATTGCCAGTACAAGGCAAGTTTGTTTTCAAATGTCTGCTGTCTAAAAGTAATTCGTATATGATACTGAATAGGTCGGCGACGAATATATTACACCATTGAACATGTTCTACGAGAATCGGTGGAAGGACACTTGGATCATCTTCGCCTGCTTTGGTGAGTATTATTTGCTGGGTTTTCACCAGGTTGATAACAGAATGATTATAAAGGTTTGAATTTCATCGGTACTATCGGTAGGTTGGTCATGGTGCTCATCGCACTTTCATGACTAAGTGTAACACTAGCTGCCTCTCGCTTCCTCCGCTACACAAAACGGTGACGCAGGTCGCGGTGGTAGAATCTTGCTGTCACAACTAATATGTCATTGCTTGATGGATGGAAAATTCTGGGTACTCTAAATAAGTTATATGTGAAAAGATTGGAGCCCAAGAACGCCAAAAAATGAGATGAAATCCAACCTATGCAATGACACGACCGTCAACACTCAACATGACTAATAAAACAGTCGGACGGCTGAGCAGTATTATAATACACACGAATCCAATTCAGATCCACTACACAGCATGAAACTGCCTAGCACCATACTGGTAGTTCGGCGGGGAATACCCTCGCTGGTCCCCAGTCTGATGGTCGGTGTAACCCGAGACATCATAAGCCAAGCCGACATCCGGTGGATTGTGTGGGAATTGCCCTGGCTGATTCTCGTACTGGCCGCCGCTGTAATCGTCCTGCCCATTGGCAGCATGCCCAGTGTAGACTTCGTATGGATCTACAACATGGCCCTGTGATCCATGGTAACGCGCAGGCTGATTGTAGTCGTCTCGACCATGGGTTTCTGAACTGAGTGCCAAATTCGCGGTACTCCCATAATCATCCTCGTAGTACTGGCCCTCATCTGGAAGAGAAGGAACTGAGGGATTGTATCGAGCGTAGGCTTTTGGATCCTGCAACTGGGAGTAAGGGATATTGTACGCGGGCATCGTTGGGTAGTCGTAAGCGGCTTTGGCATCGGTGGCATAGTACTTATCGCCCACTCCGGTATGGTTACTCGGGGTACCTGCGCGCTTCTGCAGTGATGCAATATCGGCTAGATCGTCATCTATCGAGATGTTTGGGAGAGTTGGCTGTGGAAGGGGTTGCTGAATGAACTTGCCCTTCTTGTTTTTGAGATGAGAGAAATCGCCCATTGCTTCCTTCTTGGCTAAGGCTATGGCCTTTGCTGTGCGCTCTTTGTTACGGCGCCTGATGATTTCGGAAATACGCTGGGCAGAATGAGATGAAGATAACGTGAACACAAAAAGGGCTTCACCTTGTCAACTTTGTGACAGCAATACTCCTTATATAGCAGTGTCAGTGTATACCACGCAGGAATGACAAAACCCCCACCTTCAAGTTTCCCTTGATATAACAGAGGAGGGGAACGTAGCATATAGCCGCGATTATGAGCAGAAGAAAGGAACCGGCGAAGATCAGGACGGTGAAGAGGGTAGAGATAGTGAGAGCGGTTGTGATCAGGTTGTTCCCTGCAAAATATTTCTTGAAATTATAGAAAGGCGTATTATCCCTTTTCGCCATATAGATGGCATACAGAGTCAGGGCGTTGATGACTTGACGAGGCCCATCAGCAAAAATCAAACGCTTCCAACCTACAGCAGAGTGTAAGATCTTTATGAACGAAATCAAGGTATTCTTACTCTTAAAGGTGAAGAATATGAAGAAAGCGAAATCATCCGATTTTTTCGTCGATTGTTGAATATGATCAAAGAAACAGAAATGGTCGTAGGAACCTATGCGTAGGATATGTCAATAAATGCATAAGTTTGATGAGTAAGAAGAGGTCCTTACGAAGAGAGTAGTAATTGTTCGCCATGACATTTGTGAAGGCGTATGATATGTCCCTACTTGCTATGATCCTCTTAGTTTTCCGTCCCTCGTAGGCAAGCTGTAGTGGATTCATGTCAAGTTTAAGAAATTGACAATGAGAGGGAAGTTGCCTACGAGGAGGAAGGAGAAGATGATACAGCCAACAAATAACCATTGGCCGACAGAGAAAGGAATGGCAACACACTCCGAGCCTCCGCAGTCCTGAAAGATTTTGTTGGCCCAGGTCTTCGTGCTTAACATGGTCACAGCGGTGAAGATATCGGAGACGTAGACGAGGAATGACTTGAGAATGAGGATGTATAGCCAGAGGTACCTTTCGTAGATTAGCACCATGTCAACACGCAATCCACCACATTGGTAAGATGAGCCCAACAGAAATGAACGTACTTCATTCGCATCGAGGCACCATTGTCTGTGAACTCCCGGGTATCGACGAAGTCGAACTATCAGCATATCCGATGTGGTCAGATGCGGGGCTTTTGTCAAGGTGGCATGTACAGACCTTATGATCTGGAACAATTTCACGCTTCCAAGCGGGCCCTCCACACATAATAGCAGATACCGCGTCTCCCTGGTGCTAGTAAAGGAATGTAATGAAAGGAATCTGAGCAAGTTTGAGCGAGTTGCAGTGAGGCGACGAGACCGGCCAGTCGCATGAAAGACTGTGATGATTTATGAGGGAGCGGCAAGGAAGTGAGTTGAGAAGAATAAACGATAACCGTGTGACGAATGGTCGCCAAGTGACGACCTTGCTTTCCTTTTCAAGACCGAGACAAATCATGACCACAGTGCAAAAAATAAAAGTAAGATTATCCCCCTGTTTTCTGTTCTCTCATCGTACTAATGTCTTCGGAAAGGAAGTAGAAGATGAGATGGTATGGTCTACATGGCCCGTAATTCTCTCGCACTCTCACCTTGTCAAAGGCTAGAAGTGCGTGGCCCTCTTCAAGCGATCCGCATCCTGTCCTCATACTAGATGACCTGAAGCCCAAAAAAATAAAGCCACGAGCTATCATCTGGGGCAGCTCAAGGCGAAGCTCGCAAAACTTCGACGCGAGCTCATCTCTCCACCATCGGGCGGTGGCGGTGGTGGCGGTGGTGTCGGCTTCGATGTTGCGCGAACGGGGGTAGCCTCGGTTGGATTTGTTGGCTTCCCATCCGTCGGAAAGGTGAGGGTTAAAAACTGAGAGCTGTTTAATGCAGAGAGTTGAATATTGTTCACTTCTTTTCTAGTCCACATTGATGTCAAAACTAACTGGCACACATTCTGAAGTCTCAGCAATCGACTTCACAACACTCACTACGGTTCCAGGAACGTTGAAAGTGCACGGTGCACCAATCCAAATCCTTGATCTTCGTGGGCCCATTTCCCCCTGTGTACAGGCACATTCTCAGTCACAATCCATTCTCAGCCGGGATTATTGAAGGTGCAAATGATGGTCGAGGGAGAGGCCGGCAAGGTACGTGTCGCGATCAATAATGTATGTATTTCTGCAGCACATCTCATTTTGTTCGACAGTCATCGCAGGTGTGGACACATAACCGGGCTTTGATCATGTACTTCTCTCATCATACTCCAATGACTCAGTCGCACGGACATGTAACCTCATATTCATCGTCTTGGATGTTCTCAAGCCCCTCGGGGACAAGAATATCATCGAGACTGAACTAGAGGGTTTCGGTATTCGGCTAAACAAAAAGCCCCCGTCGATTGTCGTTCGGAAGAAGGACAAGGGTGGACTAGCCATAACGAGCACGGTGCCTCTGACGAATATAGATCACGAAGAAATCCACGCAATATGCGGCGAGTATAGAATTAGTAACGCAGATGTCGCAATCCGCCAACCCGGAGCGACGGCGGACGACTTGGTTGACGTGATCGAAGGCAACAGGTACGGACTTCGTATGCTACTCGGCCGTTGGTCCTCATACTCGCCGTTCTCTAGAGTCTATGTGCCAGCAATTTACGTGAGAACGGCCTCACTTCGATGGCTGATTTATCTGACGCTTGTCAAGGTCTTGAACAAGATTGATGCGATTTCAATCGAAGAACTCGACCTTCTATACAAAATTCCGAACAGTGTCCCCATTTCCTCCAATGAGTGGCTTAACGTCGACGAGCTCATCGATAAAATGTGGGAGGCCCTCGACCTGGTCCGTGTGTACACCAAACCAAGAGGCCAGGCGCCAGACTATTCCGCCCCAGTGGTGCTTAAGCGCGGGAAATGCACGGTGGAGGACTTCTGTAGTGCTATTCACAAAGAGATCGCAAAACAAATGAAGTAGTAAGTCCTCCGAGAATCCCTCAGTCCATTCGAGATACTGAAGCTGTTAGTGCAATGGTCTGGGGTTCGAGCGCAAAGCATGCCCGCGGTCAGAAGGTTGGACTGGAACATATATTGGAAGACGAGGATGGTAAGGCCCGAGATCTTACATGCCCCCATCAGTGTCTAACGCCTCGTAGTCGTGCATATTGCAAAAAAGTAATTCCACGTGTAGCAGCGATGAACGTTATTTCGACATGATATACAAGAAAGACAGACGAGCATAAGCCCAAATGAGCCCAAGAGCGCAATATAAACTAGTAAGCATTAGGGGAAGGAACTCCCACTTCTCAGGTCCTTGAGCGACGGCATTTGCTATCACAGGACAGAGTGTGACCACGACTTCCAGAAGAAGGAACCCCCATAAGTACATTGTCTCCAGAGAGCCCACAATGACTGCAGGGAGGGACCGTGGAAATCTGCAGCGACAATGGTCAGCTCTGGCTAAGACGAGCGACTCAGGCGACTGACTCGTATAGTCGTTGTTGTAAGGGTCCAAAAACCACGATCGCCCACAAAAGCGAATATACAACTTCGATGATTTGCTCTTCACTGAAGTCAGCTTGACGAGACCACACTGAAGAGTGCAAACATACCAGCAGGTGTAAACAGTAGGGGGAAGAGAGACACCACACCAGCCGTACTTGCAATCATGAAGGTACGGAAATAGGCGTAATTCTCAGCCGCCAGCAAACTATGTCACATTAATGTTGAATTATAGACTCAAACGGGTAGCCCTGCCCACCTCAGCGGAACAAGAACAAGAAGGATGGCCTTCTCATGGACATGCCACCCAAACATGAACGAAGTATAACTACAAAGCGTCAGTGCGATGAGGAATGATTTGTACGTTGGAGTTCGCCATAGCTTGACGAGGAAAACCATCTGGAAGATGATGGTGATGAGGAATGTGTGAACAGGCTTGACGTTTGGGAGAACAGCGAATGATGTATCTCCAACCAATCCCCTCGATGAAGACGAGACGCCGGATGTATCGACGGAAAAGCTGGCCCCGAACCGTTTGGCATCTATGACAATCCAATCACAGCTTATCAACGACCAGTGCAGAGAAAGCCCGGGTGTATCCACTGACACTGTAAGAGAACACGATCGACTGCTGTGAGGAGTGCCCAGGCGTTGGGCGCCCAATATGCATGATTCAGGCCGCGTGTAAAGGGAAAAAGTCGAGATAGGAGTTGCGGAATCTGCCCCATAAGGAGGAAGGGACCCAGTGATGCGACGAAGACCAAGATCACGACATTCGCCAGTGCGATGAATTTGCTGGGGAGTATGTTGCCTTGCGGGGACATACAGAAGGCGCGAAGCAGATAAACGAAATAGGCTGGCTAGAAGTGATTCAAGTCAGGGAGCATTGCGGCTACAGGAGCGGGAACGTGCGAACAGCGAGGTACATGTAGATGTGCTTGAAATTCAGCAGGACCGCGAAGAAGAAACCGCTGGTCAAAAGATTTCCCTAGAAGATTCTAGGTAAGACGTCTTTCGATTAGCATAATTTCAGCAATTACATTACGAGCTTGGAGGATGGAAATAAGTAGAATGCCAAACAGGAATCCGTTATATTGAAAGTGGATGTGATCCACAATCAAGAAACCGGGATGCAAAAAGAGAGACGCAGATACGAGCCGCTGAGTATTAGAATCTGGCACTCCACGAACAAACCTAAAGAGAAGTTAGCGAGTGATGCCCTGCACACAGGGCCTCACTTTACTTCAGTAAAACTACTGCCAGGACTAATTCTGTCAGGATAACAGTTGACCTTTGGTACGCAATGACACTCCAAGCAGAATAGTTGAGGTTGTTAAGATTCACAATTCGCGGATCGATAAAAGAGGCTGGGAGTGACAACACTTTCTCGAAATACGCAAAGAATGGAGGATAGTCTAGGGCTGAACACGTTCTTGATAATGAGAAGCATTTAGTAACAATCTCGAGGACACTTACTCCATTCTGAAGTGGTCTTTGGTCAAACGAAAATAGTAAGTGATGACCATTCTTGCCAAACGCAACGCAACGCGCACATCATAGTACCATTGTGAGATCGGAAGTGAATGCGTTATTGCAAGCCAGTTGCGGTGCACTTCGAAATCCGTGGATCGACTAAAGTGATTGGTGAAAGCACGCAAGGGCCAGCGCCTCTCTCCGCAGGAAGCTAGACTCACTATGTGGGGAACAGGAGCAACTTGAATGCAGTAGAAAGGGCGAGGATATCCCATTCCGACGACGTAACATCTAGCAACGCCCTCCAAAACCACTGGTTACGGGACGGTTTTGGAGACCCGTTCCTTTTCTCGGCGTTAACGGCCATGAGGGGAGCCGCCGGAAGACTTGTGTAGCGCAAGAATGAGGGCGTCGCACGACGTGTGGTCCAGGAGTGCACACGACGAACAGAATGTTACAGCGCGCAACTGCCAGTGAACTCTCAGCCCAACAGGTGTTCGTATCGCAGTACAATAATTTCTTGGTACCGTGTCCGCGATTTATCCCTTGAACAATGGCCGACGACGCGTCAAGTCGAAGTGGGCTGTGTGTAAAATGTGAGTGGTGGCGCGGCAAAGGGTGCGTACGATGACTGACGGCGATGGTGTCACTGTTGTTGAGGTCAATGGTCAATCAATCACGCGTGAACGTCGCCTGAGTCCATGTCCACACACGGACTCGTCCCACGCAGACGGCATCATGCATCAATATCAACTCGTCGGAACCATCGAATTCTGTAACATAGCGAGGGGCATGTGCGGATAACTATCATAATTTCGATTCTGGCTTGCTGTTACTAGGACCTACGGACAACCCCTGCAAGCCTTCCCTCACCCGCTCCCTGATTCGGGAACTCTTCCTGCTCACGGCGTCGACAAACACGTGCGTGTAACCTCCAACTGCTGCCGGCTCAGTGCTACCCTCTCGAAATACCCCTACTTCATATGTGACAGAGCTTTGCCCAATATGATTTACGCGAAGGCCGAGGTCCAACACGTCGGGATAAGAGAGTGGGGAAAAGAACTGGCAGTGGGATGAAACGACAACACCGACTGTATCTGACGTTTGCGGTGAGAGGTCGCAGTGTGCGATAAGGTATGCATTTATGACCGAGTCGATGAAGTGGTAATACACCGCGTTATTGATGTGTGAATATTGGTCGTTGTCGCTCCTAAAACGCATGCTGATTTGCATCATCCGTGGTATCAGCAGTGGGACTAACCATCGTGTTCTATACGAAAGAAAGTAGCTGTAGTCTGCCCGTGTGCGTGCCTTGGGGTGCGACGTCGACACTGGATTAGAAAGCCTTGAATGCATACAATCTCTGACTTGTGCCTCAGACCGTACTTGGTATGTGATGACGTATGTCGACACGCGTAGTGGTGCGCGTGCTTAATCGGCCCTACTACGGCTTAAGCTTGCCCTAGAACCACCACTATACCCGCGGGCCCGGACTCAAACATATCTAAGTGAAGAATGAGTGCGCGAGGTGTTTCTGCACAGGTGTCTTCGCAGACTATTGAGCAAGGGTAGGAAGCAATTTATTTTTTGTTTTCTCGCACTCATCAGAGGTCCATTCACAGCCGGGGAGTACTACTCAAGCTCATAATCTTTAGTCTGTCTCTCGGCATCGTCCCGATTACATCGTATTTTGCATCAGAAAAGTATATATGGAATGGTGCGCCTTCGTAGAGTGTCCACTTTCGCGGGTCTCCTGACACTTTGCATTCTAGGCAACTCTACCTTTGCCGCCATCACCGCTGTCGTGGCCGCGAATGTCGTCTTGGTCGCATACATAGTCTCCTCTTTGCGTGACGACCAAGCAGAGCATGAGGCTGGGAAGTTCTCAGAGTCACGAAAGGACCGTTGAGTGCTGCGTGGCGGACTCAGCTGTCCTCTGGTCATCCCGTTTGCCATGAAGTGGTTAGGTTAATTGCGAAGTACCCGCAAGGTGCATCCAAGAATCAAAACACCAGGAGTAACAGGCAGGATATACATCCACGTTCCCGTGTCACTTCATTCCGGTTGAAGCAGTCACTTGGTCACCTTCCAACGCAGCTCGTATCCCACTGAGATTTTGTTGTGTTGATTGCCCCATATAGCACACTATCACACCGTACCATATGCAGATCATACTACCCTGTTCTCACGACACATAACCTTAGTGGGCCATAGTGAGCTTCATCCAATCTCACTGGACCTCAGGGGACGACTAATATCAAACATCCTTGGGCGACAAAAATACGAATTTGGTGCTACATTAAATTAACCCCGCTATGCTAACAAGTACAGGTATACAAAGAACATGTCTAACTCGTGAGAGAACGCGAGTATCAAATGCATAGGATCAGTGGCATCGCAATAAGAAGGCCGCAGTCGTGAGGCAAAGACTTAAAAGTCTTCATCGATGGTACTAGGAGTTCATGAGATCCGAGTTCGAGAATATGGCCGTGGCAACTTACAATGACTTCTCGTTCGAAGGCGCGGCGGCGGTCGTTGAGGGAGCTGACGTTGTCTTGACACCAGCCTTTGAGTAGTCGGACACACGCTTCTCAAAGAAGTTTGTCTTCCCTTGAAGTGAGATCATGTCCATGAAGTCGAATGGGTTCGTCGAGTTATAGTGTTTTGAACACCCAAGAGCCACAAGTAGGCGGTCCGCAACAAACTCGATGTATTGGCACATTAACTCGGCATTCATACCGATAAGTGCAACCGGCAAGGCATCTAGATCCGGGTCAGCCAGGGGGTTGACAGTAAAAGGATTAACCTACCAGTTAAAAACTCTTGTTCGATAGTGACAGCTTCGGTAATAATCTTGTTAACAGTGTCGGGATGGGGACGCCTCTTTAGATGGGAAAAGAGCAAGCAAGCAAAATCCGTGTGCATGCCCTCATCACGACTAATGAGCTCATTGGAAAAGGTAAGACCCGGCATAAGTCCACGCTTCTTGAGCCAAAAGATTGACGCAAATGAACCAGAGAAGAAAATGCCCTCGACAGCCGCGAAGGCAACAAGACGCTCAGCAAACGTTGACCGACGATCTGAGATCCAAGTGAGGGCCCAGTCGGCTTTCCTTTTGACGCAAGGGATAGTCTCAACAGCATCGAAAAGATACTCTCGTTGTGCCGGGTCTTTGATATAAGTGTCGATGAGGAGAGAGTAAGTCTCGGAATGAATGTTCTCCATCATGATTTGGAAGCCATAGAAACAACGCGCCTCCGCGGCCTGGACTTCATTCGAGAATCGCTCAACCAGGTTTTCGTTAACGATACCATCGGAAGCGGCGAAGAAGGCCAGGACATGCGAAATGAAGTGACGTTCGTTGTCATTCAGGCGATTGCTCCAATCATGAATGTCTTTGGAAAGATCCACCTCCTCTGCCGTCCAAAACGAGGCTTCAGCCTTCTTATACATTTGCCAAATCTTCGACAATCGTGAGTTGCAAGGTAGAGTGAAGAAGAGAAAGCCTAACCTCGTGGTATTGAATAGGGAAGAGAACAAAGCGACGCTTGGAATCCATGAGGAGTGGCTCCTGACCTAAAAGAACTCTTCAGTGGGCGTCAATGAGACAGAATAATTAACGCACTCTCTGGGAGATCGATGTCGCCAACGAAGCGTTTACGAGGGTCCAACTCTTGGTGTTCACTTTTTTCGTGCTCAGAGTCTGGCGAAGGGGAACGACGAGCATCGTCGATGACTGGGGTAGGTTTTTTGGTGGGTTTGACGGGTGACTCGAGAGATATCGCCTGAAGAGCAGCCGCAGCCTTCAAGGCAGGATGAGAGGTCATGTAGGCATGCTCATGTGTCAATACTAACCTTCTTACTGGGTGTTGCCTCTGGAATCGTATGGTTGACAGGGGTAGTAGGGCGTTGGATAATAGATGCCATTGACAACGAAGTTATGGTGGAGGCAACAGAGGTCAAGGAAGAAAATATAGTTTTACGTAGACCGGAGTCAAGGGAAAGGGGGAACTGGGCTGAGGTTTTTATATTGGAAAGCGACCGTGCGTGTGCCTGTAAATCAACTAAACGACGATTCGCGTTGTTGTGGTTTGTTGACGTGTCTCTTTCTAACTTGGCTTATCGCTTCCGAATCAAATCAGAGGTCACACCACAGTGCCTCTGGATTGCTCGCAAAGAATAGAGTATCATCTTTGTAACATTCTATCACAAGCGGGCCACAATTTAAACAATGCTCTCGAGCCAGACTGGACAGAAGGATAATGTGAACAAGGAAACGTGTCGCTTCGTGGGAGAGGCTGACCTTCCGGAAAGTGAGCGAGATGATCTCATCTTAACCCAACCACACTTATCGTGTGTCAAGATCTGGAACCACTGCTGGTGGAGTCAAGACGACGGTTTGTACTCTTTCCTATTCAATACCCAGATGTCGGTCGATTCATTCCTACATGTTCCGTGGGCTTCTCACAAGGTGCAATTAGATATGGAGAATGTACAAGCAAGCCCAGGCATCTGTCTGGACTGTGGGAGAGATTAACCTAGCTCATGATATCCGCGACTGGAACGAACGTCTAAATGACAACGAGCACTTCTTCATATCGCGCGTTCTGGCCTTCTTCGCCGCTTCCGATGGCATTGTCAACGGACATCTTGTCGAGCGCTTCTCAGCCGAGGTACAAGTGGCTGAAGCACGCTGCTTCTACGGCTTTCAAATCATGATGGAAAACATTCACTCCGAGACATACTCGCTCCTAATCAATACGTACATTCCTGACCCATTGCAGCGCACACATCTCTTCGACGCAATCGAAACAATACCTTGCGTGAAGAAGAAGGCAACATGGGCGTTGCGGTGGATATCTGACAAGTCCTCGACGTTTGCTGAGAGACTTGTGGCTTTCGCTGCCGTGGAAGCAATATTTTTTTCTGCCTCTTCCGCGGCAATATTTTGGATTAAGAAGCGTGGGCTTATGCATGGCCTTACGTTCTCGGATGAACTTATTAGTCGGGATAAAGGCATGCACACCGACTTTGCGTGCTTGCTATTTAAGCATCTGAGGCGAAGGCCGCATCCCGACGTGATACGGGACATTATCACCGAGTCTGTCACCATCGAGCAAGAATTCCTGTCTGGTAAACTATCTCTCTTAAGTCTCTTACTTGTCCCTCACCGACCACAGATGCCCTTCCTGTTGGCCTCATTGGCATGAACGCAACCCTCATGTGTCAGTATATCGAGTTTGTTGCTGATCGCTTGCTTCTTGCACTTGGCAATCCCAAACACTACAACGCCACAAATCCCTTCGACTTCATGGACCTAATTTCTTTGCATGACAAGGCCAACTTTTTTGAGAAACGCGTGTCGGAGTACTCAATGGTGAGTATACAACCACCAGAACAGCCTCGAAACATCACGCGAACCTTGTGTGTACTGTCTTCCTCATCTAGCTGTCATTTTAATGACGTGGCACAGCACGCTCGACGAAGAATTCTAATATGACACATAGCGACGATGTCTGCGTTGAGGCGGTTTATGTTGCTGCCACTTAATCCAACTATCTAGCGTACACTGCTCTGTTCAACCTGGAATCACATAGACACCCATACTAATCGCATCTCAACACTTTGCTAATAGCATATCAAGTAGCTTCTTAACTTAATATCTCGAGTCCTGAGAGTCGCGCTGATTCTTCACGCTGAGATATTCGTTTATCAGTCGTGTACCTGTGGAAGCCATCGTCGACATCAGTCGGAAGTAAGGATAATTGAAGTCACGGTCAGTTTGCGATTTGCTTAGTCTTGGCGGGTGAGGGTGGTGATCGACCGAACGACCGAACTAGGTTAGCCCCGAGCCCCGGTAATTCCACCAATACCGACCTCAGCCCATACTGTACACATCTCGGTGGCTTCCAAACGCGGCTTGGCTAGGGAAACGGGGTATGAGAGGCGTAAACACAGGAAGGGCACTATATTCTGACCCGATGATAAAGGAGAGAGGGCAGGGCTTGGGTCAGGCTACGGTACTAAGATAGTGGAGGCGGAGACTTGATTACATTATTACAGTAAGTCTGAAATATACACACTTTGACGGTTATCCGACACAAATTTTCTGCGTACAACATGCACACACATCCGTCCTAGTCTGCGCATACAAGAGACCACCCTCAGCGAACATAATGGCAAGTATGTTAACCTCGTTTAACTGATCACCTCCTGATTCGTTGATGAAGTTACGAAGACAAACCCGCGAGCGGCGTCAATACGTTTATGCGAAGTCTCTTGAAGCCCAGGAGCGACTGACTTACGAGCGCAAGCAACAACTCAAGAATGCTTTAGCGAGTGGCAAAGCGCTTCCTACGGAGCTCAGAAAACCGGCACGCGAGCTAGGGAAAGACTTAGCGTTTGACGAGGCTCAAGCTGGTTAGGTCTGCCTACTTCATTTCTGCGTGCGGAATCTAACGAAGTCTGAATGTAGAACCAACAACACACATCGATAGTGAATATTCAAGAGCAGGAATTCTTGACCCGAAGATCATTCTGACGACGTCGAGGGACCCGAGCTCGAAGTTGTTGCAATTTGCCAAGGCAAGGAGGAAGCATCAAATTCCCTGTGCACTTCTTGCTCACTCCCAGCTGTGCAGGAGATGCGCTTGGTTTTTCCCAATTCACATAGGATCAACCGGGGTAACTATGTGGTAAAGGACCTCGCGGAGGCTTGCCGTGCCAATGATGTCACAGACCTCATTGTACTTCACGAGCATAGAGGGACACCAGGTACGCCTTCCCGTGTTGTCTGTTTATCTCTATTCACCAAGCTCTCATCACCCAGATGCCATGATCATATCTCACTTTCCACATGGACCTACTCTCTATTTCACGCTCCATAACGTCACCCTCCGCCATGATATTGAATCTTATCGCTCCTCAACCGTCTCAGAACAGTACCCCCACCTGATCTTCGAAAACTTCAGCTCCAGGCTCGGAGAGAGGGTGAGGGACTGCCTGAAATATCTATTTCCCGTACCCAAAGAGGATAGCAAGCGAGTCATGACGTTCTCGACTGAGAACGACTTTATTTCATTTCGGTGGGAGACTTATTCTTTTTCGCAAAGAGTGCAGTACAGGACCATTATTTAGGCACCATGTCTTTGTGAAGACATCGCCCAAGGAAGTCCAGCTTGCGGAAGTAGGGCCACGATTCGAGCTCAAACGTGGGTTTTCCGGTGTCTTCGTCGCATCAGCTTACCTTATCGCATCCAGCCTATGAAATACGGCAGGGTACAATCGAGCAAACTGAAGCTGAGCGGGAATGGGTGCTCTCGCACTATACGCGAACAGCAAGAAAGCGTAGCATGTTGTCAAGTTCTGTGGCCTCCCGCTCTGAAAACGATGACCAAGCTGATACCCGGCCTTCCAAAAAGAGGGCGCGCTGACCAGGGTGTCGCGGTAAAAGATACTCATGAACACTACTATTTCCATGCTATATAACCACAAAGTTAATCTACTGAAAGCTGGGCATCCACTTCGGTGAATCCCTCGAAGAAGCCGATGAAAAAGTCGATTGCATGCTGGACGTCGTGTGACCCTGCGGTCTCTCGGATGGAGTGCATCGAGAGCATCGCACAACCAACATCGACGGTGCGCAAGCCGAGCTTGGACAGCATAGGGCCGACAGTTGAGCCACATGCCCTTAATTTTTGAAAGTTTTACGCCGGGATTGAATGAGCAGAGAGGCAGATCTACGCACATGTCATTGCGAACTTCGAACTCCTGTACCTTTCCGCCCTTTTTCTCAAGTAGTCTTTTCACTATAAATGTCCCGATTGCATCGCTAGCGTATCGTTGCTTGGCGTTAGTTTTGATCACAACCCCACCATTTATGTGAGGTTTGTGGTTCTCCTCGTGCCTGCTCGCGTAGTTTGGGTGCACAGCGTGACCCATATCCGCTGAAATGATAAGTGATCTGGCAATAGACTGAGCCAACAACGCCGGTGATGGAGAGAGCCTCTGCAACAACGAAGGGACGAGAGAAGAATCCGCCCCTGTAGTAGAGACGGAGCCAATCTCCTCATGATTGAAGAGGGCAATGCAATTGACATTCCCTTCAAGAGGAAAGTAGTTTGATGACACGCTATCTGAAATAGCTTCAACAGCAGCAAATCTAAGACCAATATTTAGTGTAACTGGCGACCTGATTGGAGAATGAAAAGTTTACGAAGACAGGAGATTGTCCATGCGAGGGCTGAAAATGAATTCATTGTTTATCCCACCGAGCACAGATGGTTGTGTGTCGTAAAGTTGCCTTAGAGCGCACTGCTCAGCGTGCTTGTGAGCGGTGGCTAGAGATGCTGGTACTTACAGCTCAAAATCGTGAATTTCCTCGGGCTTCACACTCATCTCTTCTGCCAACAGTGCAAGTAGTGCTGAATGGTGATTGTCCTGAATACTGGTAGCAGTCGGCTGACCCTTGCTATTGCTTTCTGCCTTATCTGCAGGCTCGTTCAGGTTTGAAGCAAGCAGGCCAAGAATGGGTGTAAACTCTGTCTCAGTGTTGAACTTGAAATCATTGCCAGATGCTCTGTCCACTGTGACGACTTAGAAAGAAGACCAACAAAGACACCTGGGAGCTTACGATGGATGGCTAGCGTGGGAATGCGGAGAAGAGGTCGGTCTATCTTAATCAGCCGCGAAGTATAGCCCGAGCCTCGTTCGGCGATGACTACACGTCCCGCAATGGAAAGATCGCGGTCAAACCAGGAGTGCCATATGCCACCCCCATAGGTCTCTATACCGACTTGAAGATAACCAGAGGCAGAACGTTTCGAAATGGGTCTGATCTATGCGCGAAACTGATGTGATTATGAGCGATAACCAAACACGGGAAAATGTACTCGGAGGTTAGGGCTGTCTACGTGAGTGCCAACGATAGAGACGCCTGCCCCAGGCCGCCAGTTTTGTGGGATTGTGAAGGCGAGCAAGGAACTCTGATTCCTAGGGTGGATGTAAGAGCACAGTGAAGCAGAATCGCAGGTGGATAAGGCAGCTTACCTCGTGAAGTAATATTTACCGCCGGCCTGAAGGTTAGCATCCCAGTCATCTTTCTCTCTTATCTATGGTAGCTGAGATGGTATGTAAGAGCGCGATGGGGAGTAGCATACCTTTCTGAAACCAGCTTTCTCCAGGCGGAGGGAAGCATTATGTACCGCGTGGAAGGGAGTCGGAGAGGCATTCACGAATTGTAAGAGGCGAGTCGCAGCCTCGGGAGCTGCGGGAAATGCGGAGAGGCCTGTGAGGACCTGCATTGTTACAATCTTTTGGCCCGAACTAAGAAAAAGACGAAGACAGCACAGACGGCCAAGTCGCGGGCCGCTGCGTCAACTTTCACTGACTACATGGTTCAGAGCTACTTGAGACATGGGCCTACACAGGTAATTAATTCCGAGTCCATACGTCAAGTGCAGCTCACTTTCAACACTCGTATCTCTTTAGGCATTTGGTCTTGTCTGTAGCCCATCCTCCAACTCAATTTATGACGGCAAGTTCGCCTTCGTCCCTGCACTCGAGGATGTCTTAGTCTGGGACGTTAAAACGGGCCAAATGGTGTGTTCTACAGAAGCCAGTCCACTGAGGCACACTCACTCTTCAAAGGTGGCTATGTGGCACGAAACGGGTCATCGTGCAGAAGTCACTTGCATCGAGCGGTCTCCCAAAGGAAGAACTTTTGCAGTTGGCTATGCAGACGGCTCTGTCAAAATTTGGGACGTAGCTTCCAAGTCTGTCGTCGCCACTTTCAACGGTCACAAGAGGGGCGTCACTGCACTTGCTTTCGACAATTCCGGAGCTCGGCTCGCATCTGGCTCCCAAGATACCGACCTTATTCTGTGGGATGTCATCGGTGAAGCTGGTCTCTTCCGGTGCGTGATATATTCACAACAGTCTGATTGTAAGAGCTTAATAAAGCCGTAGTCTGAGGGGCCATCGAGATCAAATCACAAATATTCGCTTCCTCTCTAGATATCCCTCCTCGACGGCGTCCGCGTCAACGAAAGCCTCGTCTTGGCTTCTCATAAGCTCTTCAAAAGATACCTTCGTGAAACTTTGGGACCTATCTATTCAGCACTGCGTGCAAACAATCGTCGCCCACCGGGCTGAGGTCTGGTCACTCAGCCTAAATTCGGAACAGGACCTGCTTCTCACAGGAAGTAACGAGGGCGAGCTAAAAGCGTGGAATATTGAACCTACTGCGTTAATGGATGGAATCAAGGAGTCGGAGAATGGAGAAGTGCGCCCATTATTTGAATGCATAGCTTTGCTCTCACACATTCTCCTAACAGCTCTCGAAAGTGATTCATCCTGTATCGACACTCCCTCTCGTTTCACCTCATCGTGTCTCTCAAATTGCATTTCACCCCACACTTCCTTACCTTTTCGTTCAATCCCATGACCGTTCTGTGGAAGTTTTCCGTGTGCGGACGGATGATGAGATGCGTAGAAAGCATGCCCGTAGGAAAAAAAGGGCAGATGCCAAAGCGGCCATGGGCAAGGGCGCGAAAGTCAGCGATGTGCCTGAGAATGAGGATGCTGAAAAGATCGACCTGGCTGATTTATTCACGCCGTACTTGATTGTTCGGGCCACTGGCAAAATCAAGTCGTTTGCCTTCCCTGAAGCTGAAGAAACGCGTACGAAAGGTGTTACTCAGGTCCGTTGCTACGATTCAATTTTCTGACTAGCATCCAATGTTCATCTTTTGCAGCTCTTCTTTGCTTTGTCTAACAACGCTCTAGAAGTGTATAACATTCCTAGGTACACTAAGTCAAAAGAGAATCCACCAGAGTCTGCTCGTCTTTACTCCCTTGACCTTCCTGGCCACAGGACGGATGTCAGATCGCTTTCACTCAGTTCCGACGATACTCTACTGGCATCCGCTTCAAATGGTGAGTTGCACCAAAATATCGTCGGAGGACGTAACATAAACACTCTCTTAGGTTCACTCAAAATATGGAATACTCACACGACATCCTGTATCCGCACGTTGGAATGCGGACATTCTGTGTGCAGTATCTTTCTTCCCGGAGATCAATACGTGGGTTCCTCCGGTGATACTTCGCTTGTTGTAGTCACAACCCTGCGCAGGTCGTCATCGGGACAAAATCCGGAGAAATGCAGATTTTTGATCTTTCGTCGTCGACTTTAGTCGAGACCATCAAAGCACATACGGCGACGTTATGGTCCATGCATGTCCGGCCGGATCAGCAAGTCTTGGTCACTGGAGGTGCTGACAAGGATGTTAAATTCTGGAATATAGAATGGCGACAATCCAACGGTGAATCGGTGAGTCTCCCTTCCTACAGTGGTATCCTCTTGACCTTCTTGATCTTCGTGTTAGGGCAGGAGAATCATATCGTTGGCCCACACCCGCACCCTCAAAATGTCTGACGACATCTTGTCCGTTCGTTACAGCCCTAATGGAAAACTTCTTGCAGTGGCACTTCTTGACTCCACTGTCAAAGTGTTCTATCAGGACACGCTCAAATTCTTTCTATCTCTATATGGGCACAAGGTAAATCATTGTCATTCGAGGTGATGATAAAATCCTCATGATAGAGGCCCACGACACTAGTTACCTGTGCTCTCCATGGATATATCACATGACTCCAAACTTATTGTGACATCCTCAGCTGACAAAAACATCAAAATATGGGGCCTCGATTTTGGCGACTGCCATAAGTCCATATTTGCGCATGACGAGAGTGTGATGCAGGTGGCATTCGAAAAGAAAAGCCATTATTTCTGGACAGTTGGAAAGGACAAGCTCCTGAAGTATTGGGATGGTGATAAGGTATGTGCTAATCAAGCTCAGCCGTGCTTCCGTAAAGCTAACATCCAATGATCTAGTTTGAGAACATCCAGAGGCTCGAAGGTCACCACGGTGAAATATGGGCACTCGCTGTCAGCAATTTCACCAATTTCGTGGTGACCGGGTCGCATGACAAGTCTATACGAATATGGGAGAAACTCGACGAACCCGTAATAATTAACCCCCTCTACAAATGTCAACTCACCTGACATGTCTTTCCCAGCTTTTCCTTGAGGAAGAGCGCGAGCGCGATCTCGAGCAGCTCTATGAGATTGGACTCGCTGACAACCTGAACCGGGAGGACCTTCCCATCGGTAGCGGCGATCCTACTTACGAGGTTCTCACACAACCTGAGACGGCCAATGTATCAAAGCAAACTACCGAGACACTCATGGCCGGCGAACGCATAAGCGAAGCTCTTGAACTCGCTGATAGAGAAGTTGAAGCACACCACGCATACGAGAGAGCCAAGGAAGGCTTGTCTGAGGAGCAGCTGGTGTCGATCCAACCACCCCCAAGGAATCCCCTCCTAGTTGCGCAAAACCTCGAGCCTGAAGCCTGGGTGCTAAGGGTCGTAGAGGGTGTGCAAAGTGCAGCGTTGCATGACGCCCTCTTGGTGCTGCCATTTGGTAAAGTTGTATCTCTGATGGTCTACCTGAACATCTGGGCCCAACGGGTGAGTCTTCTTCATTATGACATCTAGCAAGTCTGGAAAGCTCATCGCCGTTCAGGGATGGAATATCCCACTGGTTTCCCGTATCTTATACTTCCTCCTCAAAACACATCACCACCAGATTGTAGCCAATCGCACGATGCGCACCACGCTCATACCTCTCCGGATGCATTTGCGTGCTGCGCTACTCCATCAGAAGTCAACAATCAACTATAATCTAGCTGCTCTGCAGTTTATTCGCCGACAGAGTGATGCTCGGCGGACAGCCGACTTCTACGAAGCAGGCCTAGATGAACAGAAAGTTCTTGCAAAAATCACCGAGGGCAAAAAGAGGAAACGGATGAACATTTAGGCTACAAGTTCCATACACAATATTTTGTAGCTCATATTGGTAACGGCGATGCCCCTGGCACCACCGGGTCGGCAGTAGTGCTGTACTCACGACAAATCTTTCGGTTACCCTCACTATTTAGGACCCCACAACTCTTCCGACCTAATGCCTATCTCAGAAAACAGCCTCTCTTGAGCATTAAATTTGGCTCACCATTCCGATTCTGGTGGCCCCGTGGCTCGCCTCATTTGTACTTGCAGCACCCCCATGTTGAGGTCCGCAAGACGGGAAAAGGCAGCCCTGGTCAGGTCGACGTGCTTTGATCCTTTGGGGCACCCGGCGCAGGAATCGACGACTCGGACGAAGACGCATTTCAAGGAGTCGTTGCACACTGCCACTGGATTAGCATAGTCCGTGGCGCGTACCGCCCATTAACACTGCCTACATTCGAGAAAATCCAAGCACTTGGGTTTCGACGTCCACCCCTCCTGCGTGAGGGCGCATGCAAAAGAATTATCCTAATATCACAACCTTGCATTTAATCCCGTTCAACGCTTATATGTAATTTGCCTCACTGTTGGGGCCCACACTGGATTCTCCCAGCAGCTTGGCTTGAGGAGGTCATGCCCACTGTACCTGGAATGCGAACTAGTTGAGGTTTCATATAACCAGGTGTCAGGTCCCTACCAAGTTATGGTCACTCGTTCTGGTTTCCCTATCCCCGCAAGGCCCTTCCAAATTATGCCCTTGAGTTTACCCAAGGCAGTATTGGGCGTTGTATGCGAAGCAATGATCTTGGTGGCTCCGTGGATGTTGGGAGAATGCGGGCTATGCTTGTAAGGGAGGTTGGAGACGTTAACGGTTTGCCAACCATCTCTAGGATCAAAGGTGTATCCACTGCCCAATGAATGGAACTTTGGATATATGAAATCTGCGGCCGTCGTGTGTTTCTGGTCACTCGGTAGATACGAGGCAAATGCAGGATAGAGTGAGGTAAAAATCACCACGCCGACAACCCATAAGTAGCGGCTCATGGTGTCGAACTGCGGTGGTTGGAACTGTGGAAAGCTTCAATAATACGAATTAAGGGTCTAATTTGTGTGGCGGGATGGAATAAGTAAAGTTTGTGGGGGTTGGTTGGGAAATTCAATTTGGAGAGAGTGCTAGTCAGTGACGCATCTCAAGACGCGCTGGTTCTTCCCATCACGTGATTAATGAGCAGGCACAGGCACAGATAGCGAGCACCAAAGCTCGGGCGAATATTTAACATATTTAACCCTCATTCACATTGTATGCCACGCTCCATTCAGTCACTTGTGACTTTTGCAACAGGACTTGAAGAAGAGATGAGGAACCCATGGCATGTTCTTGGTGAACCGCCACTTCTGATCTTAGCAACCACAGATCTGGGGAAGTCTCTTGTACTTACATGTACTTTATGTGAGTACTGGGTGATTGTAGGAATGAGTATGAGAGTGCTCAATGTCCTCCGGGGTTTTTGGGGATATCATATGTACCATAGGGATCAATTAGGGCGTGCTAATAGGGCACTAACTGTCAATCCAAGCATCCTAATGCCATTTAGACTGTCCGTCCCGTTCCGATCCTGGCACTCCATAGGTACATGGTCCATGTGGCAAGCAAACCTTGGCTTCGCGCGTTTACCATGCGCGTCCCCCAAAATTCGAGCTTCGCAGAGGCGATCCCCGCTTCCTGAAATCAAGAAGACGCCGAAAAAGCTTTGTGGGAAGGTTACTGACGCGATTGGCAGTGCATTTTCTACTGAGAGCACATTGAGAAGTTACGTGACAGTGGCTAGTCAAGGTGTGGCATCGGCCTTCATCACGATATTTATTCCTGTGATCCATGTGACAGCGGCGTCAAAGGCCTTCCCCCATCCTACTTCTGCTTTTCACGGTATCGTTTCAGAAAGAGGACCTTATCTTCCCAACCCATACTCATCTTCTTTAGCTTACCAAGATGTGAGATCAAGCCCGAGCAGGCAGCGGTAAGAGTGTCGTCTCCTACATCGCCGGACACGACTTCACTTGCCATGAACAACGGCGAACTGGGCGATTCTGCCTGGGGGAGAAGGCGAACTGACATGGTTAATGGTTGGAGAGATTTCCCCAAAGAAAATACGTGGGGTAGCGGATTCAGCAGTGACGGGATGGAGTGTGACAGTGTTGGAGACAGCAGTGTGGGTGGATCATGCCTAGAAACAGTTCTGACGATGAAGTCCGGTAGAACTTGCTCACGCTTACGCACCGAATACACATAACGAACACCTTGTATCCCTTGACAGGGACTGGGCGGTTCTTGAAGAATTCTGCGAATTTGAGAAGGCCGCGGCCATTGCTGGTTGTACACTCTGGAAAGATAACGAGGGGTCGATTCGCGGAGCTGCGAATCTCTTCAAGGCTGGAACTATTGCCACTCGATGTGTCCAGGGGCGTACTTCCGGTATACATAATAATTTGCAGAAGAGATACCTTGCGGAAGCCAACAATACTCGCTCGCCGTACGACGGGTTTGGTGGGGAGAGAGATCGCAGCAGAACCTGTACCAGTTCTCCGTCCCGTTGAGCGCTTCTCAAGAGGTGTGTCATGCTGCTGCACTGGATCATTGCTGAGTGGAAGCACAAATATGGGATCAAATCTAAGAAAATATAACATCAGTGGATCGTAAGCTGTGCAACCTGGATAGGACGAACCGGAAAGCTAGCCAAAGTATATCTATCCACGAAGCCCAGTTCGATACTATGAGGTCTCCAGCGCCAGGCCGCCACGATTCCCGAGAACTACTAGGTCGTCTTAAATCTTGGGATCAGCAGCTAGCTTCGGCTGAACAAAAGTAAATACAAACCCCCGTTTCCGCGAAACCTCTTCAACGGGTATCCACCACACACCTAGGACAAACAGTGATAATCTGGACAGGAGTGCTGTTAATACATATGAGATAGCCCTATGGATTGGAGGGATAGGTCTCTGCACGAGTAAGAGAATGACTACTCAGGTGGAAGGCCTCTTACCAGAACAGTACAAACACCGGAGACAAGCACGATGTAGACGCCAGCAATAGCAATGACAAGAGCCGTTCGAATCACTCCGAGTATATATGACAGTGGCAAGGCTATTCTTGCAACTGGACTAGACCCCAGGGGTGGGACGGGGGTCAGGAAAGGCTACTGTGAGTCAGTTAATAGTCCACTGAAACCAACCTGAACGCACGTACTTGTATTCCAGTTCCTGGATCCTTGAGATCAAAGTTAAGGGCCAGAGTATGATTGAAACAGAGAAAAACGCACTCGAAAGGCTGAATATTTCTCCATAGTGGTACTCTAGAAGGGCCAGGGGAAGTAGTAGAGGTATTTCAAGTTCGATTCAAGTTGCTAGTCGGTTTCCCGGCCCACGTGGCAGACGCCACGTGGTTATCTTATCTGTACGAGTGCGATCCGGATTCACCACGTGTGCGGTGGAGCCAGCTCTATTCCACATACTAACCATGATGGGGACCTGCAGCTGCAAATCTCGACCTGCCTTAGTTCCCTTCCTAAAACACCACGTCTTATCTTCTTCTAGCCGCTTCCGAAAACTTCCCACTCGTGGAAAGGTCAGCCCATAACTTGTGCAATCCTCTCGAAATAAACATACGCCTCGGCAGCTCTTGGTTTTCGCAATTATCCTGTTCTACTGTGTGCTTGTGGCGTTAATAGTCATCGTCACGCCTGCACGTATAGTTCAAACCCTCTATGATCTGGGGCAGAGGACCAGGGAGCATCCTTTGGGTTGGTTGCTCCTCGCAACATTCATACGTTTGTTGCTTTGTTCGTATAGCCCATACACACTCCTTATTCGTGTTTCTCAGAGATCGTATCCTTCCCTCCCATGATAGGACACACAACGGTCCTTAACTTGTGCGGGTTCACTTACGGCATGAAGGGTTTTCTGGTTGCCGCCCCTGCGTCCTTAGCTGCATCCGCCGTAGTCTTTATTATATTGCGTTACCTTTTCGGCGAGATGCTGCGCTCTTGGTCTAAGGAAAATAAGATGTGGAGGGCTTTAGAAGCAGTGATTGTGAGCATCCCTTACGCCCCCTTTCTATCGCTCTCGCCGACTGTCCCTCAGGAGGCCAAAGGTTTTCCCCTCATCATTCTCATTAGGATATCTCCTTTCCCGCCATGGGTGTATTCAAATTCTCTCTTTGCGGTGAGTTCCCCTGATCTTTTGCCTTTTTACAAACAAGGTACTGACTGTAGCTAGTCTATACAATCCGTGTCAGTCTGGCAATTCATGGGTGCCACCGTCTGCAGCTTCCCGAGGTATCTCCTATATGTTTTCATTGGCTCTCGCATGGCTTCGTTGTCCGACGGAAAACAGAGGGAACATATGGATACTCGTAACCATCATTTTGTCCATGAAATGAAACTGCTCCTGACCTCACAATAGAAACCAAAGTGGTGAATGGCATCTTAATAGTTGCAAGTACTCTGAGTGGTGCTGTAGCTGGCTGGTAGGTTGATCATCCCATGCTTCTTATACGCCACTGATCACGTCATAGGATTTTGTATGTACTCGTAAAGCGTCAACTGCAGGGGGTCGGACTAGCTTCCGAGGTCATGGAGCCCGACGAAGACATGTCCTTGCTGAGAATGAGCAACTTATCATCAGAATCACTACATGAAAGTGTTTGAAATACCCAATGCTCGATGTCAGAATGGCATCGTCATCATGTAGAGGACGGGTGAATCGTTTTCATGTCAAATCCAGCTCCCGGTCTCTAGTCACTTTTCCCCATTGACTTTCTCGCCCTCACATGCCTTTTAGGGTGTTTATTTTCTATGGAGCCGTCGACCACGCAATTGGTGATGCGTTGGGCCACCTTGTACTGACTCAATCTCTCGTTTGCTAAGCTTCAACACCCCTCCCCCATAGGAGCCAACCCCCATCCGTAACCCTCTCTCGCGGTTACGTTTAGTGCTCTTTGCCAGCGGATCCTGGAAGAACTTTTTGAAGGCTGGATGATAGTTACCCATGTCTTTGGCCTGTGTATTTCCATGAGAAGGAAGTCAATCAAATGGATGAGGGCATTTACCTCCTGTACCAGCTTCTCCCGCCTCTGTTTCTGTTTCTCAAGCATACCTTCTCGGACGCGCTTCGAGGCTTTGTCCCGTTCCTGTGCGCGTACCGTCTTTTCACCCTGTCCGAGTTTTGAGCTTCCGCTCAGTTCCAAAATGCGACCTTCCAGGGCCTTTTTTCGTTGAGCGGAGGTGAGACCAAGCTCCGGGTTTAATGAGCCCGAAAGGAGCTGCGTATGTACTAAGCGGTGCAATAGAACATCATTCTGTACGTTGGTGCTGCACAAATGTCAGCCGCGCTGGGAAGTACGAGTGACAACGCTCACAGTTCATCATCTTCATTGTCGACGAGGTCCATCGTTCCATTTGTTCTTTGATCTTGTGTCTCGTCTCTTAGTTTAGATACTTTGGAAGACTTGAGGCGGGTTGAGGTGAACTGCAGTGCGAAAGTAAAAATGAGCGCACCATGAAGACCTTGCCTTGCAATTTTTTAGACAATGGTTCCGATGTCTTCGGCCCAGACCCAGGAAACACAACAACATCTGGTTTGTGAACGGATGTGCTAGCTATGGGTATGCAATCCGTAGTGACAGTGAGTTTTCCATTCACCATTGAGTCGAGGCAGTAAGCACACCTTCGGGTATTACCGCCTCCTCAGTGGATGAGCCGATTTCATGATCATCTTCTGTGGGCGTATCACTCCCAAAGCCACTCCATTCCTCCGCAGAATCAGAATAGTCGACCGAACTCGACCGGTCGCTTTCAATTTTGACCAGTTTAGAGGGCCGATGAACCTCGGCGGTACCTCCTGCCCTGCGTTTTCTCCCAATATCCTCCGCTTTGGATGGCTTGAAGGATTCAAGAAACTTTTGCCCGTGAGCCTCTAAGATCTCAAGCAACCTCGTGTCAACGCTGGTCATCTCCCAAAAGTGTTGGTTGTTGTGGGGGTCACCGGACCGGAAGCGACGGTGCGGCGTGCCTGTCGGGCCAGGGCCATGCGCTCTGTGAGTGCAAACTTGATTCATCATGGCGAGGAAGCGCCAGACGGACAAAAATCAGAGACAGAACACTCCTGACTTACAGATTTCTAGCGAGGAGCAGTTGCGCCTAATCAAACAGAGTGGTATATTGAATAAGATTCCGGCCTCCGATCATAAGCCAACATCCAGTTCCTCCGAGTCACCACCGCAGGTGAACCAGGAAAACGAAGATGAAGGGGAATATCCTTTGGCAGAGGAGATCTTCGCATCAACAACACTGTTGATTCCTATGTCCTTCTTGCTTCTGATGATGTACATGTGAGTGCTAACCCCACCACGCCATCGTACACCATAGACCAAACGTCGTCAATAGTCTTGTTCATTTCCAATATGGCCAACACCCATCCTGGAATATTATCTCTGATAGAATGCTCAGCAGTGTCCCTAGTACGTGCCAATCAAATCAACCCCCGGCGTACCCTACTAACGCAGAATGAACAAAGTCCTTGCGATTTTTATATTTTACAGTGAGAACTGCTAACATCTTTTCATCTGCATGCTAAAAAGAAGCTTTCAGCCAACAGGTACAAGCACACGAGATGGTTGCAGGCGTGCTTTTTTGTTCTGTCTGTTGCGTCAGGGACGCGGATGATCTACCAAGTCAATTATAGCAACTGGCGAGTCAATATGCAACAGGTTAGTGACTCCTAATTTACGCCCAGATTATCGATTTTGACCGTTCGCGACAGTGCCCACCGCTGGGGACCATTTGGGTTTACACTATACTTCAACTAGACCTTGGCCCTGCAGTTCTTGCCCTGTCCGCCGTTGCTCTCTGGGTGTGGTGGACCGGGGCGCGGCTAGTTTTCAATTAGCTATCTACAACCAACTCACATGGCTGGTCGTACCCAGGTACCTGAAAAAGAATGACCTGGGAACACCAGCAACTTGCATATGGCCATCTATATCGCTTGTTTATTATTTCACACAATACAATATTTGCACACCATGGATTAACTATGCCGGGAGACTGGTGTTCACGAGCTCGTCTATCTTGGAATACCCCAATTTTCTCGTTCGCCCACGTCGCGCCGATCGGCTTACCGACGTTTGCCATCATCTTTCGAGTACTACCACCTATCACAACGCACAAAGGGCATTGTTGTATTCCACTGGTTGACACTGGTAACTTCCGCCAATCCTCCACGCATCCATAACACAAGGGCTGTTGCTCAATTGACTCTCAAAAAAAGTTAAGCATCTTGATAATCTAGCAAACGTGAAAGGGGACACACCCGCGTCTTGTCCACCAGCCGATTCTCTTTGGCTGGTACATTCCATGAGGCTACTCCGCATAAGAGAACATGTAAAGTTACACCCACAGCACTGCCAGGGAAGGTTTGGGCCCACTCTGATACTCCGCTATGACGAAACGAGATTGTAGAGTTAAACTGGCAGACAAAGTCACCCCTGGAAGGACACGTAAATTGGCATGAGCTAATAAATATGCCTCGAGACCGAATGAAACTGTCGTCTAGTAAAGTCACTGGGGACGCCGTCTGCTAAGGCGCTAGCTTCGCAGTGGAGTGGGACTTGGGTCGTGCGACAACTAATCTCAACCCTTTTTCGATGCAAAATGGTGAAAACGCGGAGGCTTATATGATGGCGTTCAATTACACATCAATTCCCAGACCATGAAACGAAGCAGGACCATTTGAGTGCAGAATCGGCGCATACGTAACTGTGCTTCACTCTCCGTGACGATGAGGACTGATTGTATCCCTTTAACAACTACTGTGTGATGCTCGTGTCAACATTCCGTCTCAGGGGAGGGCTTCGAAGCCGAGCGGAAAGCCACGGTCTAGGGAGTATTGCGACATTTATCTGTGCCCGATGATACGCCATATCGCGGGTTGGTAGCTCGGACCCGGACGGCACCTTGTACGGGCAAAGGAAGTAGAGGACTACGTCTGAATGACGGAAGTCCTGCGGCTTGCTACAAAAAGTGCATCAGGAAGGCAAGCTACAGCCTGTGCACTGTCATCCGAGGGAAGTAGACGGAACACTGGACACAAATGCAGAAAGCCAAGTGTCAGGCGTCAATCTCTGATGCCAAAAGCTCAGCCTTGCCCTGACACAAGGAAGTCAGTCTTCCTGGTACAAAAAAAGGAGAAGATATACTGACGTGCCACGACCTCGCGCGCCCTTGAATAATAGCCCTGAGGGTTGCAAACTGTGATTTTAACTGTTTACCAAGTCCACGATTGATATCATCCCGATGCCGGTCAAGACGCTCCGTGAAAACCCTGTACACCCTGTCATCGCGAGCAAAATAATAAGGCTAGGGATAGCGACCAATGAGGGATACTACCAGCCAAGACGATAGGCACGTACTGGGATGGGCTCCCCAGGAAATGACTGTAAGGCCAAATTCCAAGCTGCCATCATCAGTAGGTCAAGTGTAGCATTGGATATACTACAAGAACAAGCAAAGAACGTGAGCTTGCACGAGTCTCAATGCACAGAAAGGGCCCTCACTAATCCTCCAAGTCTGCAATCAAGGGTGCTTTGCCAAGAGCATGCGTGGCAACACGCTTGATAGACGTCCGTGCGACCTCAACAGGACGGGCTGAGGGACCTTGCCGTAGAGCCATCTCAACAAGCTTCACTTGTTCCTGGATCCAAGTATCTCCTTCGCTCATCACAAGAGCCTGAAAAAATGATGCAAGAAGATCACTCTGGGAGCTTTGGAGACCGTAGTCGATGGCTACTTTGAGGCTGCCGCCTAGTGCTAGAATAAGCAAAAGAAAGTAATAGACATTGACTTGTATGTCACTCACGAACGGAGACCAGAAGTGACCTGGTTTCCTTTTTTGCAAAATCCTCCTCTTCAAGGTGATTGATGTAACGAGAGAATGCGCCCAATAAAGTGATAGCTACGTCGTGGTGGGATTTTCCGATGCGCATTGCGTGGATAAGAGGGGTCACACCGCCTGATGGGCGAACGAGAGCCTAGATGACCATCATATGTAAGCTACCAGGGGCGCAGAGGGAATGCCAGGAAACGAACATGGAAAGCGCGATCCCTAACCTCCATGAGGTAGTCGATGTCCTTAATCTCGACCGCACGCAGTACCTCCCATGGCTTGACGACTATTTAGACACCAGTCAATTGATGAAGACTGGCATACCTCTGGATCTTTCCAAGGTCCTTTGGCCTTCGTCGTCTTCGCCATGGACAAGAAGCGTTGAAATGGACTTGTCGTGGAGGCTGTGGTAATCACGGGAGATTCGGAGGGCGCCAATGGTGTGGGAGGTGAGTCGGTAATCTTGGTCGACATGGCCTCTCTTAGTGCATCGCTATTGTGAGACGCATCCCGAACAAGTTGTGTTACCAATGATTTCGGGGCTATGAGATCAGCCTCTCGACGAATGACGGCTAGTTGGTATCGGTAGATGCCCTAATAGACAACGAGACCACGAACCAGTAGACGGAAGGCCCGCAGGAAGACACGGGTCAGGCGGTGAGCGGGATCTTCTATGCGAGAGAAAAGAGGGTGATCTCGCGTCCATGTGCTCAAGCACTGCAGTGTGGTTGATCATGGACAATATATAGGCACGAAACGTGGGTTGGGATGAATGCGAGAGTGTGCACCCTATATAAGCTATACTACGTGGCGGGGCCTTCAAGGCGTACAAGGTTCATCCCAGCGACATGGGCTGGGCGAGCTCGGGCGAAGGGAGGAGGCGGTGCGAGAGCCAAGCGTCCCTGAGACAACGGGACTGGCGCTGGCCCAAGCGCTGGGCCAACTCGACACAACACGATGCTATGTGACTGGTCGAGAGGTTTGCGCCCGCACGGCTTTCAACGGTCATTCATCCAGTGCATCTACCCGCCCACCGCCTCCCCATCCCCAACGATCTCCACATGCTCACTTGGTTGCTATAATGCTCAAAATCTGGAAGCAGGCATGGAAGAAACGGGGCGAGGAAACTACCCCGCCTCCCAGACATGGCAGCGACCAGGAGGCGCAACTGTGTAGGGCTGACAGCGAAGGGACTTGTTCTCCCTCGATCGATGTAGTCCCGCCCATGGTTGACAATGCCTCTGGCGCTGTACTGTCCGCCGCAGGGAGGAAACGTGGGCTTTCAACTCAGTCTTCCGCCTCAGAAACCGAGGTTCCGTCCAAGCGGCCAAAAGCTATTCACGATCCTGTACCAGGACAGCCTAGGGCTTCACACGATAGACCTTTTCGTCCTTCCGAAGTCGTGGTTCTTTACGAGCCCCCATCGAAGCTCACTTTCACAACTCTGTACAAGCATTTGCGTGAGGTGGATAAGGAAGAAATTTACTCGCGTCGCCACTTCTCGGCAGCGCTTCAGGTTCTATTGGATATGGGCTCCTGCGCTTCGGATCTGGTCTGGCGTCGCGCTCTGTCCGACCTTGATGTCAGTGTATCCGTGGCATACAACGAAGACGAAGAGCATGCAAAGGAATATGTAGCGCTGTTCGAGATCAGAGAAATTATCAAGAACTGGGAGTATACAATGCCCAATCTTGACCCTTCATCTCGTGGTCTCAATGTCACCCCCAAGTTCTTGAAGCTGGTGCAAGTCTTACAATCATGCCGTCCACACGAGGATGCATTTCGGGGTATAGTTTTCGGTGAGCATATTCACATACCATTGAAATCAGGGCTTGACCTAACTCAACCTGCCAAGTTCGCAGGCGTGCGATCGCCTTGGTAATGGCTGAACTTCTTAGATTGCTGGACATCACAGGATTGCGTCCTCAGGTCCTCATTGGAAAAGATATACACACCGATTTCCCTTCTCAGGTGTGTGCTCGTTACTATTTTTTGTATGTATTATTTCTCTTGAAGCTAACTCAGATGTATCAGAACGAGATTTTTCACGGATTTGAAACGGGCACCTGCAACCTCATAATTGCCACTAAATGGGCTGAAGACCTGGAGATCCCCCCTGCATCCGTGGTTATTCGGTGAGTCATATAATCGACGTTTCGGCATCTGAGACCAACAAACTTCTTTCAGTTATGATCTCTTTGACAGTCAACTCTCCTACGCCAATTGCCGTGCCCGGACAAGCGGACAGGGGTCCTATCTCGTTCACATGATGCAAAGAGGTTGCGACAGCCACCGCCGCAGGCTGCTACAAATCACACGGCTTGATGAAGTCACGCAAACCTGGATTGATAACGTCCTGCAGAATCAAGAGAGCGCCACTCCACCAGTCACAATGGTGGATACTCATGACCCCTACTTGTCTGACAGCGAGGATGAAGATGACTCGGCTTCTTATATCAAAGACCCAACGACTGGTGGGCGCATCCGTGTTCAAGACGCGACCGGGATCATCTTCCATTTTGCCGCTAATGTTTCTGCTAAAGAGGGAGTGTCTTGTCATTCCTCTGCGCTCTTCCGGTTTGAGACTGTACCTGAGTCTCGGAAATCACAAACCCAGTTTATTTGCACAGTTGTGCTTCCTCCAGGGCCTTACGTTCCGCCAGTGTCTGGGCCGCCCTCGACTTCTAGAGCTCATGCCCGGAGAACAGCCTGTTATCAAATGTGTAGTGAACTTTTCGAGCGGGGGCTGCTAGATCCACAACTATTTCCTCGTTCCTCTTTGAAAATTATTGGTCAAAAACGTATCCCCGACGTCTCTCGTACTCTAGATTGTACTGAGGAGGACCTCATCGCTACCACCTCATCCCAACTTACCGCAGTGAGCAAACAAACTGGGGCCCACGGTTATCCGCGCAAGAAGCCTGGGTTCTGGGAGAACACAGTGGCACTGAAGTTCGACAGTCTCTATCCCACCGTCATTTCTGTACAAGGACAAGAAATGTACGGACCACTTGTTTTATTGACCCGGGCCCCTCTTCCTTGCATGTCAAATTTGAGATTGTTTGATTCGGGTTTCCGAATTGCTGTCAAATTCAAACGAGGAGCCAGGTTTGATGTCGATACCGAACGCTTACATGACCTGTACCGCTACACGATCCGGGTATATCGATCCATCGTCAACAAACCGCTTAGATGTCAGCTGGAGGAAATGCCGTACTTCCTGGCTCCGCTCAAGATCTCGTGGCCTGGGTTCAGTAATCCTCAAACTGACCGTTGGCATCTGCACGAGCTAGTCAATGATATCCCCTGGGATCTAGTCAAACTCGCCGCAGACAATTGGGTTACCGAATTGCATGTGGAAAATCTCGAGGCTTCGCTGAAGGACGCAATTATTCAAGATAGGTGGATAGAGTATACGCGGCGATATTACGCCTTGAAGTTGCGACGAGACTTGACACCATTAAGCAAGCCGGTAGATAGCCCGGTAAGTTCCACATTGACGACGTTGGAACGTTATAACTTATCCTGGGCAGCGAGAGGCCGAGTATGAAAGTTTCCTCGAGTATTGCAAGGAACGTCGGAAAGGTTTTGAAGGCTTGCGGGACTGTGAACAGCCCTTGATTGAGGTCGATCGAGTTTTCCCAGTCCTGAATAGACTTAACCCTGCCTCTCAAAACCCCCCCAACCCGACAAAACATCCCGCCAAATGTACGTGAAAGTAAATATTTGTCACTTTGTGGGCTGATATCCGTAGATCTCATTCCTGAATTATGTGCTCGTTTTACCATCCCAGCGAGGTACGTACTAATGCCTGACCTTTGATCACACAAATTATTGAATGCATAGTTTAGCACTTTCAGGACTGCGTTGCTCCTACCTTCCGTCATGCGACGAATAGACGATATACTTCTAGTAACAGAGCTGAATGCGGCCCTCTTCGACCACTCCATTCAAGAACATCAATTACACGCTGCCATTTCTGCCCCTTCTGCTTGTGCAGAATTTGATTATGAACGGCTCGAACTACTTGGCGATGCCTATCTCAAATACCTTTCTTCGATCTATTTGTTCGTAACAAATCCCGCCCAACACGAAGGCGCATTGCACTCTGCACGATTGCGTATCATCAGCAATAAAGCGCTGTTCCTTAATGCCGAGAGCGTAGGCTTAGCTCCGTATATCCAAGCGAAGCCATTGGTGCCGAAACAATGGAGCCCACCAAATTACATGGTGATCCCGCCACACCCTCCCAAAGCTCCCGCAACTAAAAGCGCAATTATTGTTAACGAAGGTGGCACAGGAAGAGTGCCGAGTGCCGACAATTTGGAGGCTCCGGGTGACGAGCGAGAGGCGAGCGGGAATGATTGTATATCACCTAGCCTGTGCTTTGGTATTGGCCCTGACCTTGATATTCACTCAGTGACAGTCAAATTAAGCGACACTGTCGTTCATGAGGGCATGATCGTTGAGAAAGGTCCCCATGACGGGGACATCGACGAAAGAGCTACGCCAGATGAGGCCTCCAAGCCCACCATAGAACAACTGCCCTCCAAGAAATCTAAGAAGGATGATCAAAATGTACAGTGGTTAGGCGAGAAGGTAAATATTCCCATAATGAGTTGGCTTTGCTTACGGTCTCCAGGCAATCGCAGATGTCGTAGAAGCGATCATCGGCGCGGCATACATCACAGGAGGGAGCGAGACAGCCCTCAATGCGTCAAAGACTCTTCGCATTGCTATACCAAGCATTGACCAATGGTCTGATTTCGCGCGCAAGGCCCTGGCTCCTCCCCCGGACGTGACCACCCGATTGCGACCCGGGACTGTGGAGGCGATTGAGGAGATCATGGGACATAAGTTCCACAGGCCACACATACTAGCACAGGCACTGGTACGGCGACGGCGAATCCCTTATTTCCAGAATAAGGTGGGCTAAGCACACATGTGTAGACGCATGCCTCCATACAGGGTTTTGAGATGACTTGCTATCAACGCCTGGAGTTTCTAGGTGACGCTATTCTAGACTTCCGTGAGCTCTTTCTTTGGTTTTAGAATTTTTTTTGAGGCTAAGTGGATCCAGTGGTGATTCGTCACATCTACGACCGTGATGCGACCTTGTCACCTGGTGCTCTGACTTTATTGAAAGTGAGATAGCCCGATCTAGTCAAAAAAATTATGTGACACCTGTGTTTAGGGCGCAATGGTGTCCAACCAGGCATTAGGAGCAATCTGTGTTGAAGTTGGTTTACACGAACACCTCATGTTCGAGTCGTTCGATTTGGCGAACAAAATACGCGCATACGCCGAGAATCTCAAGCGAAAACGAGATGCAGAGTATGACTTGGCTAAAAACGAAGATCGTGCCCCTGGCCAGTATTGGATTGATACTACTCCTCCGAAGGCACGCTCCCGTAAGGCTAGAGCCTCTTTGACAGGGCTGACTTTTGTTCCAGGCACTCTCGGATGTCGTCGAGTCCGTGATTGGCGCAATTTTCATTTCAGACAACTTCTCGCCTGAGGGCGCGCAAAGTTTCTTCGACAAGATCCTCAAGCCATTCTACGACAAGCACATCACTTTGCGCACACTGTCTCATCACCCGACGAAGACTTTGTTCGAGGTGTTACAGGCCCATGGTTGCCAGCAATTCGAAGTCATACGGGAATATAAGCCAACGGAGGAATATCCGCACGGGACGTTATGTAGTGGTGGGTCTTGTTTTGTCGGGCTTAAGGAACTTCCCTGAAAACATGTTCCAGTGGTTATTCACGAAGTTATCCTTGCAAGTGCGGTAGGTCCAACAGCTGCATATGCGGCCAAACGTGCTGCAGTTTATGCTTTGGACGCTATCGAAGGGGACTCCGAGTTCATTACACGGACGTGCGACTGTCGCGCGAAGACCCAAGCGAAGAAAGCACACAAGAAGGCGCTCAAACAGATGCTTACGAGCCTACAGGAGCAAAGTGAGGACCAGGAAGCGGTAGAGAAGGCTTTGATATTCGTGGACGGTGATGAAGACGGTGTGATAGAGGAAACGGGTGAAAGTGGGAGCACTCAGATCTAAACACGCGGCCAATATATTATTCATGCACATGCTACTTTCGGGAAAATGCGCTTTGCAACGTTTTCATTTCAAGCACTAGAGAAATGCCAAGTCTAGGAGGATGAATCGGGACCTCATATACCTATGCACCTCCAGAAGCCTTCTTTCTGAAAGTTGCGAGTGTAAGTCAGACATGACACCAACAGCGAACCCTTTGACATACATCTGGTAGTAAGCGGCAACCCCCGGGATCGAGAATCCGGTCAAAAGGAAGAGGGTAACTTTGATGCCAAAGACGGCTTTTGAGCCCTCATAGTTGAACGGGATGTGCTAGAAGGCTCGGAGGTGAGTAACGGGGGGAGATTTCTCTCAGAGCGCACATACCTTGTAGCCATGCACGCCACGAGACGGTGCGAAGGCACGAGAGTGAAGAATTTGCCGGCGCAGGGCAGAAGTACGAGCGACGAGGGACATGGACAGCAGCAACGGCGAAGTTGGTGGGTAGGCAAGTTGTTGGATATGACAGTATCGTGTGAGAAAATAGCGCCAAGTGGCGAAAGGACAGCGCTCGGGCCGCCTTGTCCGTGTCCGTCCGAGTTGTTCTGGTCGGTCGACATCGACATCATCATGATGCTGCCGCAGGTCTTCAGAGACTTGGCGCGATTCATTACACCCGCCCCACCCATTCTCGACAGCGAGTACGATGGCTTGGAATACGCCTGGAAATTCTTCGTCTTCCGCCCCGCACGTGAGTGAATCCATTCGACTCTGTCCTGAGCGCCATTTATCCCATTCATCATATGCGCAATTCCGTCGCTGATCCCGGTTATTCCATCTTTCTCTTTTCCCTTTCTACACATGCGCATCTACATCTCTATTCCTCACGTGCAAAGTCTTCAAATATGAACCGTTCCTCCTTACCGGAATCATATTTTATGGTGCGTTCTTCTGGATTGGAAGCAAGATTAATTACACAAAGGCACATACTTGGTTCGTCCCATTTTTCTTCTGGTTCACGATTCTGTCACCATCTTTGACCCCGCATCGGGTCCGTCGCGCGCGCGAGGGCAGGCGGGCGAGGGGGGGACGGGACGAAGGAAGAGGAGCGATTGATGACACCGAAATGTCCCATTTACATTGCATTTACACGCGTAATTAAAATAAATCACAGGCTAAACGCACACATGGCCATCCTCGAGAAGCAGTTCTCCCGTCCCACGGCGACGGGGCGCCCCGACCTGACCTCGGACGGATACACGGATTTCTTCGCCTTTTCGACGGGCAGACGTGTCGTCGCCTCGCTGCATACCGTCTTTACCCTCAGACCGCGCCACGATTTCTTCCAGCTCGCGTACCAGGTCGGCTGGGGGCTCGTCGACCTCCTCTACACGCCCCGAGACGACCTCACGCTCGACTTCAGGCTGCATGTGAACGCGGCCGTCCCCGAGTTCGTGTGGGCCCTCGTTGCGAAGGGTGAGGCGAATTCTATCAGGAAGGAGCGGTGGGATCTCGTGAGTAAAACGCCGCTCTCTTTTCCTCTCCGCTGCCGATTTGCTCGTGTCTAAGCTCCACAAAATTAGACATTCACAAAGACTACGGAGAATCCGCAACTCTCTTCAAATGTAGTCGTCATGAGCGGTAAGCGGATAATGTTACAGTTCTTGTCTCCTCCCCACCGTTGAACGAACGGCACCGCAGAATACGCTGATATCACAGAGAACGTGCTCAAGATTGCGGGGCCGGTCCTAGAAGCACTCAACGACCCCAAGATCCAGCCCTATTTCCGCTCCCTTTCGGTTCGTTTGCTCCCCCTCTTTGTTCTTCCCTTCCCGGGTCTATTTCTTTACATGATGCACCCGCAGATCACCGACCAACCCCGTGTCCGGCCCAACGTCGTTTCCGCAAGCAGAGCAAAGCACGTTATTCTTTCCTTGGCTGTCCCCCCACTGTCACATGCCGCTGGCTCCGCGCAGCTCGTATCCGCCGTGTTTGGTCTCATTGACGCTCTCGAGAAGGTCAACCTACGCCCGGAGACTAAAAGCAAGATAAAGAGGACGCGTGAAAACTTTGCAAAGACACTCAAGGATGAGGCCGGGCGGGAAGCCCGGGAAGAGGCAGCTGATGCTAAAGTCACAGCGAAGCGCCGAGCGGAGGAGGAGCGCATTGCCAATTTGAGTGCCACGGAGCAACAGAAGGTGATTCTCCTCTTATGCTTATCCTTTGCCTCTCGTTCTTTCCGCTTATAACATCCGTCCATCAGCTCTTGGAGCGGGATCGCAAGCGCAATCTGCGCAAGGCACAGGGAAGGAAGGTCAAAAAATAGTAACCCTCGACAGGGTCATATGTTATACGGTACGGTACCACCTATCTAAGACAAACTATATGCCTTTCCGTGATTGTGAGACCACTATTGCTCGTGAATGGGCCTGACTGATTTGGGCACGGGCGATGTCGCGCGGCTCTCCGATGGGGAAGAGAGCGTGCCCTTGTCCCCGTCTACGATCGGTGGCGACTTGGTCACCATATCGTCCGCCTTCTTCCGACCGGCGCCCCAACGGTTGCCCCAGTTAGCGATCACCTTGAGCAGCCACGAAGGCGGAGGCTTAGCTACTGCCTCCCCTCCATGTTCTTCATGCTCCTCCCCTTCCTCATCCTCCAGCACTTCCATGTCGTGTAGCCCGTGTTCCTCGATAACTTCCTCTTCTGTGCGCCCTGCCCGGTCCACATGTGTTTCCTGGCCGTCGAGCGTCCAGAGCACCCTATTGAACTTCCCTGCACCCAGCGCATGCCGCCCGGTGTCGAAGACGCGTGAGCGCATCTCAAACACTTTTTGCCGCTGCGAGGCGACAGCATTCCAGAGGCCCGGTACGTGAAACTGTGCCGCTTCGTAGGAGAGGGCATGTGTCTCTTGTAACATGGTGTACGCTTTATCACGTGCACCCTCAATTTCTGCAATTATCTTGACGCGAGACTCTGCACCCGCGAGGTCCAGCTGATGTGCCTCATAGTCTTCACGAAGGTAGGTGTTCATTTGAGAAAGCCGGGAAGTGAGGATACGCAAGCACGCGACGACGCCCTCGAGGTGTTCTTCACGACGCCACATAACCAGCGACTGACCACATAGCTCGACGTCGATCTTCATGCGTTGGACAGGGAGTATACGCGACTTGGTTAGCCTGGAAGCATCGTCGAAGCTTCTCCGCCTAGAAACATTTCACCTTATCAGCTTATCAGATAGGGAAAGGAGGGAAATAGCTCTTCCAAAAGCCCCAAATGCTCACCTCGGGATGGTTGTTGCATTTGTATATGTCCTCTTCTTTCCTCTGATTCCTTCTCCTGAAATCCAATGTGTTGGTTCTTCGAGTGTCCCGTCGCGCACATGATTTTTGCTTCCACCGCGATGCTGTCCTGGTCCGGGACTTCCATCGCCTCTTGCACTTCTAGGATCGGACCAACTAGTAATCCGAAAAGCCGTGGGCCTCTCAGGCCAAATTTTATTGAACTCTGACACGCGTCGTTCGTAAGTAGAGAGATTCGACGTAGATGTGTCGGCGACAGATGGGGCAATGCCGAGATAATTGCCTTGAGATCGCGCTATGTGTCATCATCAACGATGACTCTGTAACTAGAAACGAAGATGGTCTTACAGATAGGCGATGCTTGGCCACTACTGAGAATTTCTTCTTCTTCGCCATCCCTACGGTGATTTTCAACATGCACGACACAACTGGAAGCGGTGAGACTGTACCTGGACAGGACAACCACTGGTACTGAGGTACCGTCCCGACTCCACGTCGGGGAGTCATTGACGAGAGCTGAACGGTGACTCTTCATGCCCGCATCAATGCTCCGCTTCATTTGCCGACTTAACCTAAGCACCGTGTTATGCACACCCATCTAGTTAAAAATCAAAAGGTAGCCCACCCAGCCAAGGATTCGATCTTCCGCTGCACCCTCTTGCTACTCCATGCCCGAGACGGGTCATTTTCGTCCCCTGCTGACAACTCATCTGTCTTCTCCGTCTTCTCTTTGCCTTCCCGGTCACGTCCAGTGTCATCTTCCCCATCGCTCCATGGCCTGTCCTTCCTTTTGATTGCGAGCATATCGGCTCTTCCGCTCCACAAGTATTTTAGACCAGGCACGCCATCCTTGACGGCCTTGGTCTCCGCAAAAAAAACGAACTGATCGATATCTGTTGGGTTGATGGTTGTCGCGCCGGAGGAAGTGCGAAGGTCAGTGGTCAAATCATCCAGCTTGTTCAGCAGCACACGGTGAACCTTGTACGGTTCTGTTGTACGCGACTTGGAATAAGCTGTATCGATGGCATTGAGGACGTCGTCGGTCAAGAAGAGCTGGGTTGTGGAAGATGAAGAGCTAAAGAGACGAGAATCCTGGAAGGCGGAAACGGCTCTGAGGAAGCGCTGGGGATCCAAAAAAGGGTCTTTCGGGATGAGCTGTGTGGTGAATGAGACATGAGAGCGAGACGAGGGAAAACGGAACACACATGGCCAAACCCGAGCGCATACAGCTTGTTACGGGCGCTGGCGACTTGGCTAAGAAGAGCGCACACTACTACAGGATCGGCTACTCTCTCAGTTGGCTGTGTGAATGAGCGAAGAGGTAGACTGAGAGTGTTGGGAAAGCGACAATACCTCGACACCCATGTGGGGTTCTCCGATCTCGGTTACCCAACGCTGAATACCGTCGACGGTGAGATCACATAAGAGCCCATTCCATTCATCCTGCGATGGGCTGAACATGCCAAAGATGGAAAGAGCAGCTTGGATGAGCTTGACGAATTCAAGTATAGTGGTGCCAAAGAGGTCAGAGGATCTGATCTTGTCGTTCATGCGATACATGGCGATGAAGCGGTCCTTGGTAGTGTCCCTGTGCGAGAGGTGTCATTCCCTCCACAAGTGATCCGAGTTGTGATTGTGCCTGCCTAGGTTCTTCCAGAGTCAAGGCCATTCTGCCGCTGCATCCCATTCTGAGGATATTGATATTGGTGTATAACTGATCACGGGCCGCAAGAAAAAAACCAGTAGGGATTGGAACGATGGTATAGTCGGAGCGAAAGTTGGCAAGAGAGGTGACCATTAGGGTGCCATGTCCCGTCTTGCAGGATGCAGGAAGCACGAACAGAGGTCAAAGTATATGCGAGGAGAGGAGCGAGTGCGACTCACATCACGGGGTCGAGCGCCAGCCTGGCGTAGATCATGAATAACACTGTCCCACTCAGCCCTGGCCTCCTCCGGTCTGAGTGCAGACGAGGGACTCAAGGCGGTCACTGTGATCTGCATAAAGGGATGGAATGAGAGCTTGTGGGGTTGAAAGAGTCGAGATGACCTTGTGAAGTGGATCACCGGTATAGACGGACAAAGTGATGATGGGTCTTGTCCTCTCTGTGACCCTGAACGGAAGATGTTGGGCTCTGGGCAGGTAAGCAAGAAGATGGCGAGCAGAGAACGAACCACTTTTCGACGGCAAACAGTTGAAAGCCCTCAAGTTCCAATTGATCGTGGACGATTTCAAAGTTTGCCGTCTTTGCGAGCCAAACTTGACCGATTGTCAGGGATGAACCCCGAGGATCGGGTGGTTGTCGTGGCGAAGGAAGACGAGAGCGACTGGACCTGGAGGAAGAGGACTTGAACCTTGGAGATTTGTGGGAGGTGGCAGGGGAGGGCAGAGAGGGGCCATTGAGTTGGGGGGAGCGAGGGATGCGGACGGTTGGGAGGAGGAGAGAGAGGGAGGGATGGGGAGTGGGGGAGTGGGGGACGGAGGAGGATGAATCGTCGTAGTAGAGAGACATGCTAAGCTAGAAGCCACGATCTCGTCCTCAATCTCCTTCCAGATCGGGTCACTCGATCCCGATCCTGATCCCGTCCCTCTTTCTTGCCGCTTGCCGCCCCGCCCCGCCCGACTTGCCTTGCGCTTGCCTTGCCCCTGCCCCTGCCCTGGCCCTGCCCTCCGCCTCGCTTTGCCCTCGAAGAGAGAGAATTATAACATCGAGAACAAGGATCATCAACATAGACAATAATGTCTCCGTTCAACAACTCAATCCACATCTCATGGCCACCACCACTACCACCACTTGTTCTGACCTCCTCCCTCTCCTTCACTGTCCTCTCTGTCCACCCTCCTCTACTCTGACTCTTCCCGTCACTTTGTTCTGTGGTCACACCGTCTGCGCAAAACATGTCTCCGTTCCCGCCAATCTCCCTTGCTCTTCCTCCTCTTCCCTACCCCAGTCCCACCTCCCTCTCCGTCCTCTCCTTCGCTTGACTCCCTGTCCCCTCAGAGATTGTGTCGCTTCTCCCTCCGCCCCAACTCCTCCCCCATCATTCCTTCTTCTTCTCGTGTCACCTTCTACCCTGCCATCGGTCTTCAACCAGACCGTGACGCGGCTGCCGTTGTGACTATCCCTGACTCTCGTACTGATATCACCGTTAGCAAACTTGCCACCGTCATTCACCGATACAACCAACGGCAAGCTCAGTCCACTCAGCGTCCCCCGGATATCGACTCGGGTTCTAGCACTGATTCGCAGACTGACGAGGAAATCCCGGATAAAGCATACACCGCTGGTTCTAGCAAGAACACGCCAGGTGACGATGTCTCCCTGTCGTCGATTCCCCATAAAGTTAGCTCCGATGGACTGCACCATCAAGGTCCGGCCCGTCTCAGCAGCGCGAGAAAGAGACGGCGGAAACAGTTACCGCCCCCGAGACGGCTCGCCCCTGCGCAGTCTGCCGCCGATCATTTCGAAAAGGAGTTGCACACCGAGCTCTGTTGTGAGATCTGTTTCAACCTCCTCTACCAGCCAATCACATCCCCATGCCAACATGTAAGCATTCCCGATCCTGCTCCTCCATCCCCTCCCTCTGATCATCCTTTTGCCAGACCTTCTGTTCAAAGTGTCTTCACCGTTCCTTGGACCACAGCAACCAATGCCCGATCTGTCGCCAAGACTTGCCTGGATTCTCGTATTTCCTCGACCATCCATTCAACAAGATGATCATCTCCATCAGTATGTACTTCCGCTCTACCCCCTTTAACGAGCTCTGATGTGACGGCATTGTTCGCGTAATCCCAGTGCTTAAAGCCTTTCCAGAAGCCTACGCTGAACGCGGGCGCGTGATTGAGCAAGAAGAGCGTCACGCACGTCTAGACACGCCAATCTTCGTCTGTCAGCTGTCATTCCCAGGGCTGCCAACCATCCTTCACTTCTTTGAACCTAGGTCTGTACTTTTTTGATCTTGGCCAAAGTCGGCTAACGCCGCACAGATACCGCCTCATGCTCCGGCGTTGTCTCGAGAAAGAGAATCCATGTTTTGGGATGATCATGCCACCCTCAGCCGCTGGCGGTCGAACCGATTTCGGGACCATGCTTGAGATCAAGAGTGTCAGGATGCTGCCTGATGGCCGCAGCATGGTTGAGACCCACGGCGCCTACCGTTTCCGAATCATGGAGCGCGGTACTATGGATGGATATATGGTCGGGAGAATAGAACGGTGTGTCTTTCGCCCTTAACCGACGGTGGCGCTTTGGTTCTAATCTATTCACTTCACATCCCCCCCTTTTTAAAAAAAAAACTGTAAAGAATTTTGGATTACCCTTCCCTCTATCCTGACATCCCCGGCGACGTGCCCTCGATCCCGCCCCCTGCTCCCCCAATAGTAGACGCCGAAGCTGACGTCCGGGCAACAACCAGCGCCGCATCGGACGATACGGCATCATCAACGGCAAGCGAATCAGGGCCGCCCAGATCGTATGCACAGGAATTGCAAGCATTGGTGGATGTGTGTCTCGCTTTTTTGGACCAGATACAACGCGGAGCGGCGCCGTGGGTAGTTCAAAGATTGAACAGACTAAATCACATATACGGTCCTATGCCGACCGATCCAGCCCATTTCAGTTACTGGATGGCCATGGTCAGTCATCTTCTTGTAGATGTTCCGGCCAAGCACGTCCATGCGCGACCGCTGATCAAGACAACCCACAGGCCCTTCCGATCGAAGATACGGAAAAAGCCAAACTTTTGCCAGTGAAATCGCCGCTGCTCCGCCTTCGTTTGGTAGTCCACTGGATCGAGCAGTTGAACAGCAACTGGTTCGTCGGACAGCGCGCATGGTGGAGTACGCGTGAGATTGATCCTGACGCATTCCCTAGGTGGTTCACGAACGGCTGCGTTGTTTCATGACAATCGTGGCGACTCGTTGGCCGGACATTCTTGAGCAATCAGCACGCGCACCCCGCGCACCCACGTGACCGCCCACCATGAGCGGGCGTTAGACAGCAGACAGCCCTCCTTCCCTTCTCTCCTACCCCTCTTCGCAAACGCGTTGCTGCGCATTATCCCTACACCCTGTTGGTTCGTGTCCTTCTCAAGAAAGAGGATTAATGCATAGTTGTTTCACCATCCTCGCACCACTTATTGCCATGTTTACCCGCCGCTTGCCACGCCTCTCAATCTCAGGGACGTGTATACTAAAATGTAAATAAACTTGGAACCTCGCGGTTCGTTAAATAACGGCCCGTACGGATCACACCGAACGACACGCCGTCTGAAGAAAGCACGTAGAAAGAACAGAAGAATGATTTGATCCTTTACAATGCAATACACCAGCTCGCTTGCGATTCTAAAATAAAACTACTCCTTTTTGTCTTCTTTCTTTAAAAGTGCGTTCATATACGCGTACAACACGGATGTGGCTTCTGGTTTCTGTTTGCCCTCGACGGATCATATACAACAGTCCACCGTCTTACAAGTTGGCCAAAGTTGTAGTCGGCCACGAGCTGCGCGGGCGGCATGTTAGATGCGAAAAAAAAAATGAAAAGAAGGGAAAAAAAGGATCGAGAGGCTTACTATCCCTCTGTAGACCGCGTGTAACCACGCTTGCGAATGTACTCATCGAGCTCCTTGGGACCTCGTGAACCGTAAGGGTACGGCGAGGGTTTGGGACGTGGTCCATGCTTCCCGTCTATCCAGTGCAAGATGGGCGTGAAGATCTAAAAAAAAACCCCCACGAACATGGAGCTCATGAGCATCGTGTTAAAATCTTCCCGTGCGCTCTTCTTTGGAGATTTTTTTTTTGCTCGGGGGAGGGGGAGGGGGAGGTGAAGGAGGGCTTACCTTCCAAGCGACGTCGAGTTCGTCGTGGCGCACAAAGTTGGAGTGGTCACCCTTGAGCGCGTCGAGTATGAGTGACTCGTACGCCTCCGGGATCTTGTCGTCGGCAAACCGACGCTTGTACGTCAAGTCCATTTCTGTCGGCAGCGCGCGCGTGTATAAACCGGGCGTCTTGGTGTTCAGCTTCAGGTACACAGCCTCGGAGGGCTGGATGCGCAGGACGAGCTCGTTGCGTGATATGTCCTTGAAGATGCCCTGCGTGACGTCCTTGAACTGGATTCGCACCTCCACTTTGGCTTCGTTCAGGGCTAAATGGCAAGCAAAACGTCAGTCAGGGCCAACCGGACCGTCGGTGGGTCGTTATGACCACGAGGGAATATATTTTGTTTACCTTTTCCAGCTTTAAGGATGAAAGGCACGCCCTCCCAACGGGGATTGTGGATCCACAACGTCGTCGCAGCGAAGGTGGGGCACGTGGAGTTTGGCGGGACAGTATCGTCATCGAGGTAGCCCGGTTTCCCGTTAGCACCCACGTATTGGCCGAGGAGCGTGTCCTCTCGCGCGATCGGCGGGATCGCACGTAGGACTTTGACCTAACGCGGATATAGGGATCGATTGTGGCGGGCGATGACGACATTCCTCCGTACCTTTTCGTCGCGCACATCCTCAGCTGCGAAGGACACCGGCCGCTCCATGGTCAAGACGCTGAGCACCTGAAGCAGATCTTATGGACAGACGAGTCGATTGTCAGAGTACGGCGGTTGAGGGAATGGGACTTCACGCACGGTTCTGTAAGATATCCCGAATGATGCCGAATTCGTCAAAGTAGCCACCGCGGCCTTCAGTTCCGAAAGGCTCCTTAAACGTGATTTGCACATTGGAAATAGAATTTTTGTCCCAACCGGCACTCAGCGCGATGTTAGCGAAACGAAGTACGAGAATATTCTTGACCATCTCCTTTCCAAGATAATGATCGATACGGAAGGTTTCATCCTCAGTCCAGTATTGCTTGAGCGCGCCAAGAAGGTCGCGCGACGACTCGAGATCTTTCCCAAAGGGCTTCTCGACGATGATCCGGTTGACACCATCTTCGGAGTAATTGAACTTCTTGACGTGGGCGGCGACAGGGATGAAGACTGAGGGCGGCAATGCGAGATAAAAGATGCGATTACGTTCTGTTGCTTGGTAGCTAGACTCGATGTTCCTGAGATGACTCTCCAGGTTCTCAAACGAGGGGTCATCCTCATAACCGCCCGAGACATATGTGCTAATCTTCTTGAACTCGTCAATCTTCGCCGAGATTGTTTGGTTTTCGTCGGGATTTTTGATGTATGAGGTGGCACGCTTGTGGAACTCATCTTGGTCCATTTTTGTGCGTGCATAGCCGACTATTCTGACGCCTTCGGGCAGGAAGTCTTGGCAATATAACCCGAATAGAGCCGGGAACGTCTACGTAGGGGGGGGGAGGGATTAGAGAAGATGACGGGTGAGGGAGGGTAATTTCCAATAGCGCAGACCTTCTTCTTTGCGAGATCGCCTGAAGCACCAAAAACTAGAAAGAGATGAGCGTGGGATGGGAGGGAAGGAGGGAATCGCCTGCCGATTATGATAGTGTTATCCCTAAGCTCATTGTGCTCGGCGACCATCGACGGGATGGTGCCCGATTCTGAGCGGTGATGTTGTTGTGGCATGGTGGTAAGGGACAAGTAAGTCTATCGATTAATGCGGAGTTCCGCAGGGTGGATATGATTGTGAATTGTCGAGGGGAGGATGTGCAACGGATTCCTGATTACTGAGCGAGGTGCCAGCTTACTTGTATGAATGATCAATCAACATCCGGTCCGGTCCGGTCCCCTCTCTGCCACCCACTTCCAATGCAATCCCCAGACGGCGTCATCGACGCCCTTCGTCAACTCGCTACCAACTCATCCCAGAACGACGATCCGACTTCTATTCACATCCGCGCAGGTGCCCTCTTTTCTCGCTTGAAAGCTCTCAATCGCGATGCCAATGCCGCCGCTCGCACCCACAAACAGATTACCACCGATGCTCGCCACGACATGGACCAGACACACCTCCGTCTCCAGAATCTTCTCTACGAGAAACGCCATCTCGAGCGCGAGATCGAAAAATGCCGCCAGTTTGCGTGCGTCCTCAATCACCTGGCCTCTTTTCGGTTCACACTTACACAGCCTATCAGCTCTGTGTATCAGGACATACAGATGTATTCAGTCGAACAATTCATAGAACTGTCCCCGCAGGAAGCACATTCGGAAGACGTGTTGTCCGACGAACATCAGCTCATGCTTAACCGGCTCGGGTTCGAGCTCGTTGAACGACAAAGGTTCGACGTTCGCCCCCCATATCGGCTGCTTTCATGCTCACATTCTCACAACTTGCCAGACTTGACCGAAAGGTCAAAGAACTTGCACAAGAGAAGGAGGAACTACTTAAAACTTCAAAATCCCAATCTGCCACTATAGAAAATGTGAAAGTGCAGGTTGAGACACTTTTGAAGGTAGTCCACGTCCCTCTTCATATCCAAATCCGTCTTACCCCCTTGTGCGTCCAGACTGCATCGGAAATCGGCAAGAAGGTCGAGGAGCTCGTCCCAGCTCTTACAAACTCACCCCAAGACACGTCCCTTTCGAGTTGACATTCCGATTCCCAGTGTCCTTGTTTCATACCTTTCATATTTTCCCGCTCTTATTGTATCGTCCACCATCGGGTTCCACCAACCAACGTACGCAAACAATGATGAACTTGATAGATGCGACGTACAACTTAGACGAAAGACAGGACAGAAATAATGTTCTGCCCAGGTTAAGGATATCCTATGTGTCAGATTTGGACCAGGGTGCGGATGTGAAGAGAAGCGTGATACAATATATGGCGACGAGGGGCTCAACTGAGACGATATGGTGGCGGATGTACAGAGGTTAGGTAATCGTGAGGACTAAGTGGCTAAGAATGCAACAACAAATGGCGAGGAATTAAGACAGAAGAAAACCTGCAAGTGGGGGAACGCAAAGAAAAACACTCCAGTCTTCACTCACTGATGCTCCCTATGTCACTCATGTCCTTGTCGGACTCTTCCTCCTCCTCTCCTGTGGTCTTGTTAGCTGCCTCTTTCGTTGCGTACCGTTGCACGTATTCTGTAGGTCACGTTTCAGTAGCCGCGGTAACGCTGAGGTGACAAAGCTCATACCCTTGACCCTTTGTTCGTACTCTTTCGGGTGACGCATGAGCAGCGCAGCAGCCTCTCCATTCAGAGGGTCACTTGGATTAGGGTATCGTAGCAGCTGCGGCAAAAACACTTCGAAGATGTTGATCATATCTGGGCCGTGGGCGGTTCGATCGACCGCAGTCAGGGTCAATGGAAGACGACTCACCGAACATGGGCGACCATGTTTGATTAATGACGTCCAGACAGACCGAACCGCTCCTGAATGAGTCAGTGGAGATTAGAGCTGCGATACAGGATGTGCAAATAGATACGCCCGCACAATTCATCGATGTTCGGATGGAAGATCTTGTTCATGAAACCGATACTGGGCGACTTGAATGGGTACTGGTCAGGTAGTTCTACGTGGATCTTCCAGATCCCACCGGCAAATGGAGCTAGGGCACCCAACGTTCGTCAGTGTGGACACTGGGAGAGTGGACTCCAGGGACGGCTCACTCTCGCTGGGACCATAGAACCAGACGTAGAACTCCTGCATGCTATCATTCACCAACGTGACTTCATAATCTGACATCAGTCTGATAGTATGAGAAGTCAGCAGGAGGGCCGAGAACCAGCTGCTCGTTTCTGGAGTACGCACAACTTCATGACATCAGTCTCGATGCGCCGTTTAGGGGTGCTGTGGAGAACGCAACACGGTAAGGACAACGGATAAAACTATGAGAAATTGAAAAGGGGGGCTCATCATGTTATAATGGGTGGTCTAGTGGGTCAAGATGTCTGTGGTTCGAGTGGTAGAGTGGCCGGTGAGTGAGGAGAAGAAACGCTGAAAGGAACGAAGCCGCCATCCACGCATATTTCCGCAAATAGATACTTCCGATTGGTTAGGTTAGGCAGTATAGCAGTGTCCGGGGGCACCGTTATAAACAAACATTAATTAAATATTTACGGCAAAACTACAAAAATAATAATCCAGTAATTCTCAGTCAGCACCTCCGCGACACGTAAACGTGCCGGGTTCTGAACCCGCCACCCGCCGAACCGATTATCACCCCCCAAAAGGTGGTAGAGTGTCCGTGTATTTCAATGCGATGCTTCTTCTCCAGCTCGGTGCCAAGACGCCGGCGACGCGTCAGTAGAAGGACCATTCTTCGACCACACAATCGACGTCTTGCCGCGAGCAGGGCCAAGGCTTGTATCCACCTCTCCCAGCATTACCGGTGAAGCCTGGTTGGCGTCTTGGACTCGGAACGCCACCGGTCCCCAATTCGCCTTCGAAGCTCCAACGCTGCCGTACTGCCCGCCACGCAACAAGGAACGCTAAAAATATGTGAATGATTACGGAAATCGTCCGTGACGAGTCAAGGCACCCCCGGTCTCGCCTCTCGGCCTATAACGGCACTCCCCGCCGAGTCGCCGAGAAGACGTGCCAACTTACGCCTCTCGGCGGCGGTACTGTATGTAAACGAGCAAGAGCGTGCGCGGTCTCCCTCGGAAGACTTTGCGGAATGGGAATGGAAACGAGACACGTGGACGATAGACGATATCGATAAATGAGCGGAGGACATACCAAACCAGAAGAGGCCAAAGGCCCCTATCAGGATCATTTCCTCCTGGTCCTGTGTGAAAACTTGGCCACTTCTGCGGTGGTGGGCAACAATGCTAGAACGGTGTATTGGGGTCATTTATGAGAGCGAGAAGAAATATGTCAGGAGCGAGGAGCGCGTGACACTGGACTTACAACACCATCAGAGAACCGATGGCCAGGATTGCGACCGAAGTTTGAGCCAGCGCGAACGCTCCTTGGAGAGCATCAGTCATGTGTACGCGCTAGCCCAGAACCAGACGAGTGAGTTCACATACGCATGTTCGAAGGGAGCGTCCATATGAGGAGCGTCCCTGTGAGAATAGACGCGAATCCTGACTCGTTCGTTCTTTCAGGGGAGTTCGTTCTGCAAGCAAACGACTCACCAGCTCCAACTGATCGGCGGAGATTACCCGTAAACAGAGACATTGTAGGGACGGGGGATTTCGCTCTCAACGATGGGCGCAAAAAGGTTGTTATACAGAGTTGTTGCAGCAGAGGCGCAGCCTTTATCAAATCTGAGACTGCTTTGATGGCACACATGAGGCCTGCACGCGACTGGCGCGTGATGATCCGTAACATTCTAAACGTAAAAGGCGTGTTCTACAGCAAGTGATATGTACCCTCGACAAAGTTTCTTGGAATGCACAACTCTAGAACGAGATTGCAGTGAGATTTTTTTCACAACGACAATGTGCTATGTGTCACTATGCCAGGTCTTTGTTCGATCCGAGGAGGATCCCCGTTAACACCAGGCCAAATGATGATGGAGTGCCCAGGCTGCTGTTGAATGACACCTCCATTTCCTAGCATCTGAGCACCTCCCTGAGTCGCAGCCACTTGAGAGCGTAGTGGATAGAGGGAGGTCCCAGGATACCCAGGGTACTCGCCAAACCAAGGCAGGTCGATGATATCCTCGGACCAGATATTCGGCCATCCCAGAACTTGAGACTTGTTGGCCAACGTGATCAAAAATATCAAGAAGATCGTTACTACGTCTCTTGTCAGTGTGGACTAAGCGGGAAGAGAGGTCAGGACAGACGAAGGATGAAGATGGACCATGAAACCCCTTCCACCACCTTGGACTCGTAGCAGAATGCTCGTGAAGAAACTGAACGACTCCTGAACATTCATTGGAAGTGCAAGATCGAGATATGTTACGCACTAGTGCCATGCGTCGTCCGCGTCCTGGACGATCCAAGCGCGAAGCAATCCGCCGGCCCATTGATATCGCTATACCCTGGTTAACCTCGTACGCTCGAAACCGAACGTGGACGCCAGATGACTAACCTTGTCCATGCTGCTAAAGCTTTCAAGGGATCAGCACTAGTTACATCGCATGAATACAACCCAACTTGCCAAGCCATGATATAGCCAAAGTGAGAAGGAAAAGCGCATCTATCCAAGGTCGTGACCCGCATAACCTATTTGACACGTGCACTTAGGGACGTAGAGGGGAAGGGGGAGAAGTCCCCACAATATAATGAACACAGGGATAGTGAACGACGGCACTACCAATGAATATATAGTATAGGAAGCTATAAGGAATGGAACGGTCAATCCGCTTTGCACGCGTGATGGAGATGGCAAAGCAACTGACGCCGTGTATGGGGTAGGAATTGCGAGGCAAAATAACTTGCAATCCCTAGCACGCCGCCAGACAAGAATAGCACTGTAACTGGAAACCAAGGGTGTTCAGCTCTCCTGTGGCACCCGCAAAAGGATGGTATGCTCACAATAGGCGAAGGTCCGCAGATTTTTGAACGTCACCGTCATTTCAAGATAAAACAACTAGGAGCTAGAAGTTTGTGATAGGGAAGCGGGGCAAGAGGATGGCAGATGAAAGAGGTGCTGCCAGCACGATACTAAAAGCATGGTTGAACACGATGTTTGTGCTCGCGCTTTACGCTCTTCGGCTCCTCGGTAGCACAGCACAATTGAACGCAACGATCACGTGATTGTTCATCGTTTTTCCAATAACCGTGTATAGCATTGCGACAAAACAACACATCGATATATAGCTACTTCTAATAGTACAACGTGTCACTTCACGCGTGAAACATCGTGTTGAGCACAGATAATAGATTCATCCTTTCACCTCCTGGGTGAGGCATCACGGCGGTAATAGTCAGGTCTACGGCGGTCAGTGGAGCGAGTGCGCGGCTGTCTATGCTCGGAAATGTACGCGGTCTGGGGCTGCCGAGTTCGTGAAGGGCGAGACGCATGTGTACGCTTCTCACTGACGTGTCGCGCAGGGGGTGCCGGCGGTCTGGATTGGGAGCGAGCACGGCGAGCGGTTACGGGTACGGGCAACTTGCCAGCCTTTTTAGAGTCGCGACTGAACCAGTCAAAAGTGGGTACAGGTGAAAGCCAGACATGTTTGTGACCGTTCCTGTGATGCTTGAGCGCCAAACCAAGCAGCAGTAACAGGAATCCCCAAACTATGAGCAAACACCATGTCAAGTCAAACGGGACCTTGGTTAGCAAATTGAAAAGGACGCACGAAGGACAGTATTAATCAGCGAAAATACTTCTAGGACTCGGTACTGCGCTTGGTACGTTTCTGTCGAAACTGCGCACTGTTAGCATGGAGAGTTCAGAGGGATGGCGTCAAGACACTCACAGCCACCATCAATAGGCGTGAGGTCATTTGCGGAGACAAAACACTCCACGTTCGCCGTCTCGGAATCGGAGGACGCCAAAAACGCGCCAAGTGCTACGCGACGGTAAGGCAAGCGGCAGTAGAAAGTCCAAGATAACGACGCACCGGCCCAAAACGTACCCATGAAACCCAAGCAACCGAGCTCAATTCTGGTCGACACAGGGTTCATGTTTCTTCTCACGCTAAATGCCGTACTGGACAACAGGATTAAGATTCGCCCGAGGCACTCGATGATACGGAGATGTACAGTACGAGAATGATGGCAAGGGTTGCTGAGGATACGAAAATTGCGAATGGTACAAAACGAGCTGTCAAGAAAAGAGTCAGTGCTCGGGTCGCTGGGTTCGGTCATGCATGCGGGGCTCACTGAGATCGGAGGCACTGAGCACGCTCTGGAAGTGTGCTGCGATACCCAAGCAAACAAGACTCCATATAAATACAAGGGCTGTCATATTGAGATGTGAATCGACCACGGTAATCGGCAAATGAGATAAACGTACCATAAACAAAGGTACGAATGATGTTAAAGACTGAGAACATTGCGCTCGATGCCCGCAGAAACGCAAAGCGACGATGGGGACGAGAAGGGGTACGATGGGAGTAAGAAGGGTGTCTGTGGGCGGGACGAGATGAAGAGCGCATCTTGAAATAAGAAGAGGACAATGAGTCAGAAAGGGTCGTTGTTGTCGTGAGGCGGATGTGTGGTTGTTCGTTTAATCGTAGAATGTGCGAATGTGAGGGCAAGTGTGAACGGGACACACGAGGAATGTGGTCGGCCGATGGCCGCACGCTTTTATCGGGCACGCGTAACAACACGTGTAGGTGAGGGTGCTTTAGGGCGCATTTCTGGGGTTAAGGTGGGCAGCCTTCCCCGAGGTGTGCGGCCTGCTCACCTTTTGCCTCGAGGCATCCCGCCGCGCCATCACCTATCTCTTATATATCTTATCTCGGGATCTTTTCTTACGGCACCAGACCCACGGACTTGGACATGATGCGCCTAGGGTCCAGGCACGCCCACAAAACAGCGCACATACAGCCGACGGCGTCTAAGTTCAACGCACAGTAATAACATTACATAATACCATAAGTGAAGTTACGGGTAGACCCTACACACCAGTTTACGGTACATTTGAACAAGTGCTAAGAATGCGGGTGACTGCAATGGCAAAGTGGTACAGGCACTTACAGAAAAAAAAATTATACACGACAATGACGCTAATAATAAAAAATTTGCATGGTTCAAAGTCATATCTTGATCTGCCGAGGTGGCGCGAGGCCTGGAACAGCATGGCCCCCGCCGGCGGAACTGTGCAGAGACAACAACACCGCCACATTGTCATCTGAGTCAAGCACGTTGTGCAAAGAGCTCTCTGCGATATGGCACACCTAACAACAGATTTAGAAAACACTGGGTAGATAGGTGTGGAACAAACGTACTCGGCTGTAGCCGCCGTGTGCCAGCGAACTCCGTGCCCTTGCAATTATGTTATGGATAGCGTCGTAGGAGTAACGGCGTCTTGGAAGTACAGTATGAACATCAGGTTTCAAAGAGCATACAGTCCACTCACAAGACATTTTCAAGTTCCTTTCTGGTACGGGGGAAGAATACCAGGTCTGCACCAGTGAGATAGCGACTCAAGCTTGGTAGGACGCGCAACCAGCGATGAGGGTCTCATCAAGGGATGGATGTTCCATGTCCCATGTTACAGAGCTCTCACTATGCGAAGAAGTCAGTTACATGCGTGGGTGGGTATTGGTATCAAGACGAACGTAACGAGGGAGTGGGCCTGGGCTTCGGGTGAATGAGGGGCAAGGAAGCGGTCCATTGTGGTGGGACAGAACAAGTGGGCCGAGGGCCGAGCACAAGGGGAAGGGTTTGGTGGCTGTCTTGAGAGGGTAGTGTATTTATAGAGACTGCGGACCGGTGTAGGGCTTATTGTAGTGAACAAGTGATGTGGACGGGAGCACAACTAGACTTCAATATGACACGGCTGCGGCTGAATAACGACGATGTAGGGGGCGAACAAAGTGACGAACGTGAGCACAAAAGTGAGAAGTCGAGTCAGTTTTATCTATCGGCGAGGACCCCGGATCTCGCACGTTCGCACCGCACCGATCACCGATCCACCTTAATTACGAACCTCACGAACCTCTCGGAGCTGGAGCTGATAAACCAAGCACAAGCAAGTCGGTTTCGGATATTTCCGTGGTAAGTGTCTTATGTGAGTAAATATAACTGCGGTTTCGGGGGTGCCATTCATCAATCCCCTTAACCACATGTTAGGGTATCAGGGTATCAGCAGTACATACTTAATGGTGATGCTATGCATCCAAGTCCGCTGCTTCAGCATGTTCTCCTTGACAATTCTCATCGCATTACTGCCTTGGCTGGCTCAGGTTCTCCCGCAGCCCATCCAGGAGCCTTTGTCCAGTATGTCTCGGTCAAATCCTGCATTCCGAACTGATCCTTGAACCTGCCATCAGTCCGCCCTTCACCGACCAAGCTTCATGGACGCTTTCTTCACATAACAGACATGCATCCCGATCTTCACTATAAAGCTGATGCATCAGAGTCTTCCGCATGCCACAGGAAAAAACCCCGGAAGGAGAAAACGCGCTCTGGGTACTATGGAACTCCATTCAGGTTTGCCATGCGGTCTGCCCATTAGCGCAGCGCTAATCAAGCAGGCTTCAGTAACTGTGACTCCCCTCTGCAATTGACGAATTTAACCCTCGATTTCCTGGACAAGCATTGGGCTTCCGAGATCGACTTCGTGGTCTGTACGTCCCGGAGTTATGCCTTGTTCAGACCACTTCAAACGCGTTTTGCTCTTAGGGACCGGTGATAATGTTCGGTAAGGGAACGTCCACACAAGTCCATGAGGAGGCGCTCTCTCATCGAAGACTGCCTTTGCAAGTCACGATAATGACCGCAAAATTCCCCGGACTGTGAAGGAGATTTACGACCTCAACAGTATGCTTGCGATGGAGATGGAGAATATTTTTCTCAAGAAAGGTGTTCCTGTCGTACCTAGCCTGGGTGAGCTAGAGTCTAGAATCATCCACCCTCGGGAGTGTCTAATTCGTCAATGAATGCTTTGACCGCAGGCAATAATGATGTATGGCGTATGCACTTTTTCACTTCAACATGATGCGTGTCACTGCTGACAATCTCGTCTTAAATATAGCACATGTAGTTACGCTTTCCTAATGATCAACAATAGTATCCTGATGCAATGGCTTGCAGAATATTCTTCCTGCAGGCTAGCTAGCAACTTCTGGTCCATAGTTTATAATGCTAACCCGGTTCTTTCAGGTCCTAATGATATCATCGACCACTTTTCATCGTAAGGCTTGCCATTGCGTAGACTTTGGCTCCCACTTAATGTTTTTTCCCATCAAGGATATGGAGTGCATTCGTCCCCTTCTCATCCTATCAGGTGTTTCGACGAGGGGCGTATTACTCTGCCGAAGTTATTCCAGGCAAGGTCGCAGTCATTAGTTTGAATACCATGTACTTTTATGATTCCAACAAAGGTAGGTGTTTCTGACCACTGATCTCTTTCGGTATTCTACTAACTTGCGCCGAATAGCTGTTGGTGGATGTGAACACCGTGATCCCGATGACCCTGGGAACCTTCAGTTTGACTGGCTTGAAGTCCAGTTAAAATTATTTCGACGACGGGGGATACAGGTGCCTTAGACGATTTTCTCGTCCGGGGCTTTTTAAACAATCTTCACAGGTCTGGTTAATTGGGCACGTACCGCCATCACCAGGGAATTACTTCGCAGAATGTGTCAGTACCCCTAGCAACATTGTGTCGCGGTCCACTCTAATCTTTCCTTCGGCGATTAAGTATGTTCGTTATGTGGAACTGTCCCTTCGGTTCCAAGACACAATTCTTGGGCACCTATACGGGGTGAGTGAATGCCACGATGAAGCGACGATCGCTGAATCCCGTCTCGCAGCATATGAATAAGGATCATGTGCGTGTCATCATCTTCCCCATGCCGCTGTAGTCGCCGATCTCAAAGTTATACAGTTTTTTTTATTGGAGGCTGGCGACTTGGAGTTTCCATCTAAATTCGATCTGACACCTGACAAAGCCACGTCGAAGGTATATGAGGGGTTGTATGAAAGTCTCATCAATGACTTCGGCGACCTCCCGGCGAAAGGAAAGACCGACTATGATAAATATGGTGTAGTCAACATCTCCCCTTCGGTGGTTCCAAATCCGTACCTCCCATCGTTCCGCATCTACACCTACAACATCACACACGCGGGGGAGAACGCGAACATGAAGAAAACAAAATCGTCTAAACGGAAGCACGGACATCGACGTGGGGACGGCAACAAAGCCGAGTTGTGTAAGGAGAAGAGGTACAAGGACTCTTGGAGGTGCAAGTTAGATCGGCCGTGGCACTCTGACCCCGACGCGCCGAGCCGGACCAATACACTTTGGTCCCCGCTGGGATATGCCCAGGTATGTTTGCGTCTATCTGACATAGGAGTATTAGTGTGACGGGAGAGCGTCAGTTCTACCTCCCGGAAGGTCGACTCCTGAACAAGGACAAGAAACCGAAATTCAAACTGGAATATTTGACGCACAGGCTGCAGGCGCTGCATCCCGGAGATGTGGAGAGCACAGGAGAGTTTCAATACCCGATACCACTCAGACAACTTCCAAAATCTCTACGAGAGGGGAATGTGACATCGTCCAAATTCGCACCGTATCGGATGGACGACTTGACGATACCATCGTGGGTAGGACTGGGACGACGACTAGGAGACTCATCGAGGAAGAAGCTACGAAGGCGGTTCAAGCAATATATGTACATGGGGGAAGATTCATGATGGGATAATTGGAGAATGATGGATCAGATGCTTGTGAGAAAGGGCTGTCCTTGGAGGGGGGGGCTGGGCGGGGTGATAAAGGGAGCCGGGTTGCCTTGACCACGAACAACACGACAAATTGCTTTTCCTCCCCTTAGTGTACTTACTGTAGTGCTCCCCTCCCCTCTCTTGTCAGCCTTTTTTTCTTGTCCCTCCCCATTTGGCGGGGACAGATTTCTCAAATATATCCCTCTATACTCGGGGCTGTGCCGTCCCTTCCGTCTTGACGTGTGCACGATTGCCCTTATTCTCTTTATTCATTTTTTCCCTGCCCTTGTATATCCCCCCTCGTTTGCATCTCTCTCTCTCTTCTACCCTCCATCTCAATCTCGCTTTTCCCTTCTTCGCCCTGAATTCGTGCACCGTTCATCGTCTTCCGGCTGGTCCGCATCTAGACCCCACGAGCGGCTTCCACTGTCCTTTACTCGACCACAGCCACTGACCTTCCCATTTTCTCTCTTGCGTATCTCCCCCACTAATTTGCATGGCCACCGCCGTCAACTTTCATTCCATGGCCTCGAATCTGCCTCTCGACTTTATGCCCATACACCACACCCATTCTCGTTCAAACTCGATCTCATCCTCCCCTAATTCTAGGCCCCAGTCTTCCCAGGGTGGGGTTTTGCGCACCGTAGGACCGCTTTCTGCCGAGGACCTTTTTCGCGCTTCCTATCAACCTCAACCTCGACTGAACACCGACCCTCACGCACGCAGCTCACATCACTCTTCTGCTTACTCTCTCCCCTCTACTGACCTCATCTCCCCCGCCGACTCTCCCCCCAATCACAATCTTACAAATCCCGCCCTGAAGAACCACATACGCGCGTCCCATATTCGGGCCAGGGCAGCTGCCTCTCCCTATCCCCGGGATGCAGACAGTGTTCACTCATCCTCCAGTGAGACTGAAGATCCCTCCATATTCCTTGCCACAGGCTCCCCCGCAGATTACCCCTCCATGTTCACCGGTGGCCCCATCGTTTCGAGCCAGGACGCAGTTCATGCTACCGGCGCATTTGGGCGCATGACGCTGAGCCCTGACCATACCCTCGAGAAACTCGCTGCCAATGTTCGTGCCGCCACCACTACGAGTGCATCAGACCGGGCGAAGCAGATTTTTGTTCAGGCCTGGTGAGTTTCCCGACTAGTGCTCCTGGTCTAAAGTAGATCCGAATCTGTCTCAGGTTGACGGCTAACTATGCACCATACCCTGATGGCAATGTTCCTCGTCAAGGGTTGTATTTCTCCTACCGAAGAGTTTGCGATCAGTATGGAATCCCTCACATCAACACCGCCACCTTGGGCAAGGCCATCAGGCTCTGCTTTCCCACGATCAAAACACGGCGCTTGGGTGTGCGAGGGAATAGCAAATATCATTGTGTGTTCATCAATTGTTGATTGCCGTCACAAAACTCACTTTTCCTTATAGATTGCGGCATTCGCCCAGCCACCTCTGCAGAGGCCGAGTGGCTGCAAGATTACATCAGGAAGTCCAACAATACTGCCGCACAGCAATCTGTTAATGCCGCTCGCCTTGCGAGCGAACAGGCCGAGGCATCGCTACGAGGGGAGGATCGTTCCGATGAGGACGAAGAGGAGGACTCGGAAGGTGCAAGCTCTGGTAATGCATCGAAGCGAAACTCCCTGGTACTCAACAATGGCGTCAAGAGCCCAATCCTGTACCCTGAGGATCTCGTGGAGAAGACGCCCACAGCTGCTACTATCCTTGCGCAAGCACAAGCGGCCCCTAGGGCTGGTTCTTTTCCCCCACAGGCCCCGATGAGGCGGCACGTTGGTCAAGATGGAGCAGTACCGATACCGTCTCACTCAGCCTCAACTGTTGCATCCGGTTCTTATCCACACCCTCAACAGTCCAATTCTGTCCGCCAGATGCCCCACTTCCCCTCCATTGAGGAGGCCCTTGGTTCCAATTCCTCTACATCAGCGCATAGTGTTGCTGCACGTGAATTGTGGGGGTGGTTCATGGATCACTTGGATGCATTGCTGGACAGCGTCCGCTTTTTCCGCTTCGACCAATTTGAGATACACATTCGATCTTTCTGGACCAATCTGAGCGGCAATCATCGCGAGGTGGCTCATGCTCCGGCGATCGCTGGCCTGATGGCAAAGGGCGATGCAATTGTCTATGATGTACGCCCCATTGGGGATATTGTGCCTCGGGTCAGTTACTAACATAGATGATTTAGGAAATTCTGGAACAATTACGCTCACAATTGCTCTCGTCAATCCCTGCGGCTTCGATAGGGAGTCTGCGTCAATTGGCCGACAAGATGGAGAAAATTCTACTTGTGTCCCTCGATGGTTACGGAAATACTTTTGTGGAACCCAAAGTCGAGTTGGGTGCACGTTTTGGTCATCTTGTCTGTAAGTCGTCTGTCTGTTGCTACCAGACTCGCTCTTGATCATTGACCTCTGCCAGTGCGATTCCTCGACATCTACCAGGTCACTCAGGCCTTGAATACTGTCCTCACCAACCAAAAGCAACTTGCAGAGATGCGCCGGTCCTGGGAAAAGATCGACTTCGAGTCCGTTAGAAACCAGTCAGCACTCGTCTGTAACTGCCGGCACGAAGACCTTATTCAATTGCTGGAGGTCGAATTTCGCGGTTTGATGGATAGCCTCGCTAAAAGCGCGGAGCCTGTGCGAGACGTAATGGCGTGGGCGGACAAGTGCTGTGAGCGGCTGATGAGCTCTGGTTCGAATGCAGATGATAGAGGTACAATGAGCTCGCGGAGCGTCCTGATTCGATGGGGATATGTGACGAGCCAAGTCATGAGGGATCTTGTATGCCACCTTTCCCATTGTCGATTTCTTTGCTGACGGCCAATCTCGTAGACCATCCGCAGTGATCCGACTTTCGGTGCATACCAAATCCTCAAACTATTTTTGGAGTCTGTATTCAGCTGACTGCTGTGGAGATTTAAAACTTACGTTCATTCCCCTACAGTGACTGGATCGCGTTGAACGTACTGCGAAATGTTGCGCTATCGACGACATCTGTTGCTGCGTCTGTTGAACCTGTCATGCAGCAACATTTCATCACGCTCTCTCCGATGATCGGGCAGGACTCATTTGGCAGCAATCAGCCGACTCATCTAATGAGTCACACGCCCACAACCTCGAGCATGCTCGCCGCACTACAACAAGAATCGTACCCCTCTGGTCCACTTGATCCATCCTCGACGAGTTTTGCACCTGACAACTACGGCCTGCCTCCCTTTATGGATGCTCCAGGAGCGCCGGATGATACTCTTGGGGGCGTCCACCCGGGAGGGTTGTCATTTCCTGACTACGTAACCAGCTCTGGGAGCACTTTTGATGTCACATTCACACCACAGGACTTAGGTATCGGTGCAGGCGGCCCTGCGAGCGGAGAACAGGGATCAGAGGGAGAGGTCGTTAAAACAGAAGGCTGAGTTGCCGTCTCTGGTCTCGCGCCACGTTTTTGCCATGAATTCTTGTCGGGATTTGCTTATGATACCTGCCGTGCCCGTCGAGCCTAGTACTGCCGTTCGTATTTGCTGCTCTCATCTTTGTTTAGTATTTATATCCCCGGTCGCCGTGCTCTGTATTCTCAAAATTACTACTTTGTCTCTCCTTTATCCGATACGAGCACAAGCGTGCCCAGCTGTGGCACCGCAACGTGTATCGTCGTCGGTATTGCCTCCATTGCTCCGACGAAATTCCTTATCGTCGTCGCCCCAGCGTACGTGACTTGATCCATCAATCTTAAGCTTGTGAACGCTGACACTCGATTCATTGCGTCGTTCTGGGAACCAGGTTCAGGCACTTTGCCGCGTTGGATGAAGGTAGTCCGACCAACGACACGCCACCTCAGATACCCTTTTCTCACTGGAGAAGTTTCCTTATTTACCTGGAAGTCAGCGAGAAGCTATATAATTATGTTGCGCTAGGTCTCCGCTTTATCACTTGCCTTTTCCGTTTAATTTCAGTTAGGAGAGGTGTATGATAGGAACAGATACAGTTATTCAATGCATCGCTTCTAGCTCTAACTTATCCCTGAATCCCAAGCACTGGCACGCAACCCCAGTAGCTATAGCTTGCCCTCCAGAGAGCGCGCGCGACTCGGGGGCTTTATCAGGTGTGAGAAAAGGCAGCACAAAGGGGATGGCCGGCCCATATATGATCGATTACTGATAGCTCCGTATTGCGACGACACGTCATTCGGTTGTTTTGTTGCCAACACCCGGCGACCCCCGCTCCGGCCTCTAACCGCCGATTCGCGTCTCAAATACTTACTAAGCTCTGGCTGACTGTTCAAACTTACTTACGGGTATAGCTTTTGTGTGGAGTCACCGTTGCCGGCCCGATGACAGTCGCTCGACGATCATGATGGCCAACAGATCCGCGGAACCTCGTAAACAGTTGTCACGTACGCGCCTCAGCTGGTGGACCAATATGCGAAGGCTTGCTGCAACGTTTATTATCAAGTATCAAGTAGAATATTGAACTGAGATTGATGGTACCGAATGAATAAGATGCCGAACATCCATAGATAGATCCAATCAATGTGCAATGTAGCATTGCCCTGAATTAAGGACGGTGGTCAATGTGGTATGTCACTGCCGTCGTACTAGACAAATTACGATATGATGTGCCCAGTTCCCAAGAACTCAAAAGTCCACATTATGACGCCTCGATGTCCTGCAGCTCCTCGCGCTTCCCGTCTCTACACCCGACAACGGGTCATCAATGACCTCAGGTGTAGAGGCAGGCTCCGGAGCCTCCACCGAGTCCTTATTAGGCCAGTTGTCAAACGATTCAGCGCTATCCTCTTTGCCCTTTGTAAGGCGCTGAATCTCGACTTCGGCCTTTGCGATCATCTCGGCCGTCACGCGGGCCTGGTTCGCCTCAAACCATGCCTTTTTCGTCTTCAGATCTTCGACCACACGAGGGACGTCAGCTTGGGAGGATGGTGGGGGGATGGATAGTGAGAGGAGGGCGGAAAGTGTGTTGAATGGAACGTTCACGTTGGATGAACTTGACGCGGCCTCAGCAACAGCGGTGCCATTAGTCTTTGGACCTTTCTTGCCCTTATTCTTACCCTTTCCGCCCACGAAATAAGCTTCTTCTTCCTCCCCCTTCTTCTTGTGCGGCACAAAGTTGCCAGGAGCTGCCTCTACCTGCCGGATTTCCAACTTAGGTCCCGTGTACCCAGCCTTCGCACTCGATACGACCGCAATCGTTGACTTGCCGGAAAAGTAGTCGATGAGGGTTTGACAGTCCTCGATCTGCACCTGGAATGCTGGCTGAGACGCCTCTTCCCGTAGTCGGAGGGCGCGAGCCTTCCGCTTCTCGTTCTCCTCAGCTTCCTTCTGTTCGCGCCACCGTTGCGCACGCCGAGCCCGGTCCTCGTTAAGTTTTGCGTAGAAGTGGTCAGTGGCTTCGCGGAACCGCGCAGTTGACTCGCGTCGCTCGGAGAAGAGGGCGTCGATCTGTTGCTGCAGCGAGTTTCGCTCCTCGAATAGCTGCGAGCGGCTCGCATACAGTTCGTCTTCTCCCTTCTGTATTTCGTCCATCTGGGCTTTGATGGCGTCGTAGCGCTCAGAAATGGCCTTCGCTTCAGGATCATCGAGCTGTTTCTTGAGTTCTTCTATGGCGGCGCGGTCCGCATCAATTGCATCGGCATCGACTTGGAAGCGCTCAACTGTCCTGCGGATGCGCTTGGAGTGGCTGATCTCCTGAAGCGCACGCTTCTCCTCTGCAATCTTCAGAGAGCCAGAATCCACCTGCCTCTCGAGATTTCTATATATATATATAAAGAAAAAAAAATGCTTAGGATAAGTTACGGAGAGGGATAGAACAAACGTGCCTGATATGCGCATCTACATCCTCGACTGTTCTAAATTCCGTTTTGACTCTGGAAGCCTGAAGGTCCTTCACCTAAGTAATGTCGGTGGTGTAAGAGTGAGAAGAAAAGCGCTCGGACAGATGTGCCCACCTTCTTTTGGATTCCCTCCTGGAGGAGCTTTATTTGATCGAAAATTTTATTGCGAGAGGTCTTGTTGCCAGACTGCTGGGAGCGCAGGTCGTCCAGCTGAGCACGAAGGGCACTTCGCCTCTCGTTTTTTGAACCCCCGTGGGTGGCCAGAGATATTTTCTCCTTCACAGCAGTCTGGGATTGTTTGGGATGACTGCAATCAGAAGGCATAAGGACTGGACGCGACGTACCAACTTCCCTTGCAGTAAGTCGATCTCGGCTTTTATCCTTTCCTGCTCAGCATCATATGCAGCCTTGTCTGGTCTGGCTGAGGTTGAGACGGGAGCTTTCGCTGGAGCATTTGCTACGGGAGCAGAACTGTCTGTGGCCGACAGTCCCTTGGACTTTTTGGTGCCATTGGTAGCAGACTTTGTTTTTGGTGCAGACATGATAATGAAGCGAGAAAGGGACAGTAGGATAAAAGTGTGTGGTGTTTGTATTCAGGAAGACGTGGTCGAATACTTCGTGAGAATGATCAATTCGAGGTCAGATGACACTGAGCCGAGCAGCAAGGACATAGACATAACCAACTAAAATACAACGCGTTGATCCAGCTTATTTACCTCCTTGTAGCACTCATCGTACACCTCCCTGTAGTCTTCCTTCTCGTCATTCCCTCCTTTGCTCTTACTCCCCCGCTTCGAATCCGGGCATATCATCACGCAACTTGTTGGACGTTTGGTGGAACTTGCATGACCCAATTCTTCTTTCGACGGAACGAAAATATACGGAATTTGTGCTTCCTCACTCAAGACGGGGAGGTGTGAGATGATATCAATTGGCGTAATATCTGCAGCGAGAACCAATAGTCTGTTACAAGCTTGAGTTAGTGAGGCCCTCCTCAACAAGAATCAACATACCCCTTCTCTCCCTTGCGGATGGCCTTCGCAACTTCTTTCACTCCCCGTTTGACCTGACGGGCCTTTGAAGCTGTTGAAGGTTATGAACTACTTTGACCAGGAATGATAATAGTGACTCACCCCTTTTGATGGTTTTGTGAAGCCTTTTCAACAGCTTCTTTTGAGCGAGGGGATGCGCTATTGGCGACAGGTCCTCTACGGGGATCACAATCTCACGTTCCTCCTTCTTCGGCGATTTTACAGTCTTGTTTTTGCGTTACTTTACTCCTCCAGGCAAGCATATCGACATTACTTACCTTCGTTTCTTCCATCTCGACATCTTCCTCGACTGCTGCGGGGACAGAATCAGAGACATGCCTTTTCTTTTTCTCGGATTTGTCTTTAGCCATGAGTCCAGCAGAGTCAAGGTCCCAAGAGGTTTGGAGGACGGCGATCTTCCCTCTTGACCACGTGACCATCCCTATGACCCTCAACGACGTCCGAGTCTACTTGGACAACTCCTTACATGAATCACTTGCCTCCACAAGGTAACTGTGTGCAGTAGCGACTATGAACACCTCGAGTGGGGCTACCTCGATGTGCAAAGAAACGACTCTCAGATTCATCGATATTAGCATACCAGCTTGGGCCCGCTCTCCCTTGTCCATTACCATCCCCCGCGTTCTTCCTCAGCGGATTCAATTTGTCCGTTTTCTGCCCAGCTGAAAATGGCATCTCCCTTGTCCTTGACCTACACTAAGACACGCGCGTATACTATCGTATCATGGCGGGCCTGGCCACTTACTCAAGCTACCAAAGTTCTCATCTTGTGTTACCCACCACTGGGGCCATGCAGAGAACGGGAAGACGTGTCTGTTTGACTCTTGAGGGGTAAAGATAACTTTCTGGGGTGATTGACACCGAACTAGATGCTGACATTGCTGCTCTTGTCAACGGGACGTATAGCATCGCAGACGGCAACCATTTGATGCACTCGTTGAGGTAAATGCGTGAACTACGCATGGGCCCAGAGAGGCATGTTGAATACGATGACGCAGCAGCATCTAGCCTCCGTTGATTGAAGTGCCGCATGGCTTGGAGTCCCCGTTAAAAGCATCCGTGTTTCTCATCCGATTGCTCCCCCACGGAGACACTTGCTGTATGGAATGCTGTTTCCACGCGGTCCCAGGCTGTGTATGCTCGAATTTGGCATGGCTATCACATTGCGTGTTGCCCGTTGTGACCCCTAGCCTCAACCAGAAACGAGGCGAAGTACTTGAAATTCACTTCGGCGTAACAGAAGCTTGGTACAGCGAAGGAAGGTGATTGACACAATATACTTCTTATCGGCTCGACATACATACAATCCAACCCCGTCTCTACCTATCTACTTCTTCTTCGTCCGCCGTTGCAACAGCTATTCCTCTCAGAAGTCTCAGCCACACCCATGCTGCTCCCCGGGGTTCAGTATCATACCACCAGTTCAGTGCGATCGACAGGCCAGATTGCCGAACATGGTGCCACCAACCGGCTGGAAGATACAGTGTCTCTCCTGCCTTGACATCGATGACTATGGGGTGTGCCGCATCTGGCAGAGACCCGGGTCGTTCAGGGTATAATATCGATGACCAACGCACAAGTGGTATTGTGGAAGGTGAAGGTTTCAGGTGAAGTGGGGAGTTTTCGGACTCCCGCTGATATGTTGCATGAGGATACAGGTGCTCTAGATGCGACGTTGAGCGTTCCGATCAAGTTTAGATGGTTTTCCGAGTGCCAAACCTTTCAAGCACCAGCCTTCTGTGGGTGGAAGGAGTAGAAACGTCTTAGACCCTCTTGCAACGTGGTATATATTCTCATATGGATCTGTTTGTCTCGTCACGAGAGATGTTCAGAGGTTGCCAAGGTGAACGGACCACTGTGAATGCTGGTGACACTTCTGCTATCACCGATCCAAACATTGACTGCATCCGGGCATCTACCTAGTGCTTCGCTGCACCATGAGATCTCGGCGGGAACGTCACCCCTTAAATCAACTAGTTCACTGTCGACCTCCGTGTCTGCAGAGGTAAAATAGCCACAGGAGTATAGATTACCATTTTGCGACTGGAGATAATAGACATCCTCATGGCCATCGTTGCCGTTGCCGCCTGCAGGCAGGTCATTGGCCAATATCCTAAATTCTATTTAAATTTTTCTTACTGGGTGATTCCAATTCGGAGAGAAGAGACCCCATGGTCATTTTTTGATAGTGCGGCTCAACGAAGTACCATTTCCCATCGGAATTGCGGGTGACTGCATCGGCATACCTGGTAAGGATCGAGTGAGGGTGATATTATTTTCATATGCATCAAAGCCTAACCCATTCGGTGTAACGGCCACCGAAAGTGGGCGGTCTCCCGTGGTCTCTATGAGATATTTGTTGGACCAGCGGTGTAGTCTGGGAATCACGTATCCTGCGATCAATGTCGTCTCATGAGAGGACCGATAACCATAGCAACCGATTTCACCCTTTATTAGAACAGGACGCGATATGTGGCAAATTCGAGAAAATTCAACAGGAGATGGGGGAGACTCGAGGATGTCATAATGATCGCCATTTAACCCTAAGTTAGATTTCACGACCACTTCAACTAGGGCAGGTTTCGCGACCACCTACCATGATACTCTGCTGATATCCATTGCAAGGTGTCGGGTAGGACACTTGGCAGATCTTCCGAGTGCGAGTGACTGTCCATTGCGATGACAGAGTGAATGACACGTGATTTGTAATAGTTGTAACACAAACGCGACGCGTCCATTGACATAATTCTGTGCACACGATGAGCGAGCTCGGGAGACGCGGCTCCAGCAAGAGGAAAAATGCAAGTCAAGTGAGTGGCCCCATTCTGAGTGTGCCGAATTGAGCATTCATCGAACATACTGTCAGAATCATCTCAAACAACGAACATTATTTGACCACTTTTTGGTGACGAGAAAGACAACGCCTGACCCAACTCCTGCCAGGCCAAACGATGAACCAGACTCTCAAACTATCGTGTGTTGTCCAGGCACCTCAGATTCATTGGGAGTGCTGTCTGCGGAACACGCGAACGATACACTTCACATCGTGTCTTCTCCCTGTCGCTCTAGTGTCCATATCCATAGCACTATTGGTACGCTTGCAATATAGCAGCTCTTCATTCGCTAACGTAGTGCACAGGACAGAGCCAAGAGAGGTGCACCGTACACCAGGAGCACGTTCCTCCCCCTAGTACTTATGAACTTAGTTCGGTTGCCGACTCTTCTCCAACTGATGTCGATCTCGTCGCTGGTTCAGATTCTCCTGAGTCTGTGTCGTGTTCCCCAGTGTCTTCTCTGACCTCTTGCAAGTACTCTTCTCACGTCGTTGATCTCACTATGGAGGAAGGAACAGCCACAACGCCCATTCTTATTGAGGGGTCACCCATTCACGAATCACCCTCACTAACACGAACATCCTCATGGCACACTCCTTTCCAACACCCGCCTCTGGAAAAACGGAACCAACCGAAGAACAATTATCCAGAAGCACCGTTCCCTAATGCTTCTATGCAGCATATACGAGACTCTGTTATGGGTATCCAGGTAAAGCCTATTAATTTGGCCCGCCGATGGCAGAGGACAAGTCAATCACCCCCAGATCTTGATCCAAGTTTGCCATTTAATGAGGCACAAAACGTTGACAAAATTTCAAACAAGCATGCCAGATCTTACCACCATATCCGGTCCTCTGAACACCAGGCAGATATAAATCCCATTTTGAACTACCATGGTGATCCCCACCCCGCTATCTCCTCTATCTTTGGACTCGCTTCTGAACTACAAGGTGCAAAGGAAGCTTGTCAGCAGCATTGGGTTCAGAAATGGCGCCCACTTCGAGCAGAGCACGTCCTTGGAAACGAGCAGAATGCTTCCTATCTGCGCGAATGGATGCATGCCTTACGACTGCATTTCGATACAGGTTCTTCGTCTACCATCAAAAGCACCAAGTCCAGAAGAAATTACGGGAAGAGAAAGCGTCAAGATCACCCTGAAGTTGTTCGCGAAGTGACGAGAAAGCGGAAAAAGGCGAGTGGCTTGGATGGATGGATAGTCGACGATGACGATGAGGACGACGACGACGACGACGGCCACGATATGAACAAAGCGTCCGATGGTTTTGAGGACTTCGAGGACTGGTCCTTACCTAGTTCGTGCGACCCCCACGAGCCGGCGCCTATCTTTTTTGGAAAGAAAATTCGCAATACGATTCTCTTGGCTGGCCCACCCGGCTGCGGGAAAACTGCAGCTGTCTATGCATGTGCGGAAGAGCTAGGCTGGAATGTTTTCGAAGTACATCCGGGCCTAGGTAGACGTGGGGGCACGCATCTGGATGACTTGATCGGAGATGTGGGCAGAAATCATACATTGCCTCAGCCCCTGCTGTTCCATCGGGGCCGTTCAGAGCCTCCATCCCCAGTGAAAAGGCGATCGACAAACGCTGTCAACATTCGCGATGAGCTCCCAGGGACCAAAATCCACACGCAGTCCGCTGTTCTCATAGAGGAAGCAGACGTTGTGTTTACAGACGAGGTGGGCTTCTGGCCGTCTGTCGTTGCATTCATCAGGGACTGTAGGAGGCCGGTTATTATCACGTGCAATGGTGAGATACCTTTTCGTCTGTGGTTGGGTTGCCTGTCGGACTTATGTGGGAGGACTTTCTTACAGATATGTCCCTGATCCCAGTTGAAACTCTTCCACTACAAGCTATACTGACCTTCAACTCGCCACCCACGTCCCTGACTTGGCCACTGTTAAGTGCTATCTGTCAGGCGGAGGGTCGGCCAACACCGCAGCTGAAAGACATCCCCCGCCTGGAAGGACAGGTCGCCACCGTCGACCTACGGCAACTCATAAGCCAATGTCAGTTAGGTCTTGCAGGCTCGAATTGTGAAAATCCTGGACAGCAATCGGAGACGTCGGCAGATGTGATTTTTTCGCTTCGAGTCAAAGCGGAGATACCTGCCATAATGGAACCAGAGTCAGATGGGCGCAGAAATCTGTGCTTATTGCAACAATCCCTGAGGGGCGCAGATCTTGCATCATATCTTGATGCGTGCGTGCTTCTCTCCTACCCACATGGCTTAGAAGTCGCGGAAAACCACTCGGACGACCAAGTCGGCTACAAAGCGCTGAAAGTCACAGAGCGTCCTGCGATGCCAGTGCAAGCAGAGTACTACTCTTGGGACGTAGACTTGGCTACCGCTGCGTTAAGGTCATTCGAAGGTGAACTAGAGCGGTGTTTCCCCGGCATGCCCCTGGACAGCACATGTGAGATGTCGCGGTGGCCGAACCGTGAGCAGTATCGCAGCCGAGTATGGGAGGGACTGAGGACTGATCCAGCTTTGGAAGGCTTGGTGGATCTTCCTCGGCTATATCTGGATTACAGGCCTCTGATCGGAGTGATGGTGATGGTGGAGGACAAGGAGATAGAAAAGGCAGCGGAGAGGGTGAAGGGGAGGAGTGGACGGCCGACCCAGAACAGCCAGAAGAGACAAGAGGAGGATGTGAGATGGCTGAACGCTAGAGAGGAGTTGAGAGGTGCAGTGCGGGCGGGAGGACTCTGTGATCGAGGGGGTCGGTGACGAAGGGGGGGCGTTGCACGTGGTCAGTGGGCGTATACCCACGTTTTGGCAAGTAAAGTAGACCTAGACGAGGCGGCTGCATACTCGGTCGACTGGACGTACCTTTCACCCATTTGATTCATCACCCATACGATACATACCATGGTCGAAAAAGAAGGGAAGGCTACCCACTCTCACTTCCCCCAAGACCGTCCTTCAGACATCGTCCAGCCTCATTTGAATCTCCGGCGAAGCCCTGGCGATTCATCTCCTCACAAGGTACTGCTCTCTTCATCTCCTTTGCATCATACCCTTTCACGACTTCTATCAGGGCCCAAGACGAGGTTCAACTACTGACTCTTCTCACCTCGCGAGCCCCAGTCTCGCTCCCAAACACCCCCATTCCTCCGCTCGCCCTCCCTTCACCTCCACCGAGCCAGACACCGGACGCGACCTTTCTCAGAGGCCTATCCAGTCCCATTCTCGTCCATCCTCCCCCTTCAAGTATTCGGACAGAAGCTCTAATTCTCCGGACCGTTCGCATACCCGTGCGCGTCTAGTATTCTCTTCCTCATCGTAATTCTAACCATCCGTAGAATCGTCTTCGCGGAGGGACTCATTCGACATATCTGAAGGTGCGAATTCCCGTAAGTCATCTGTTTCTGTCCTCGCTATTCCCGCCGTCTGTGCGACAGTGTCCCTCCTCACCAAAGCGCGTTGACAGCCATGCATACTGCCCGTGACCCCAAGCATAAATCCGCCCAGACTGGACAGTCGTCTCCCAGCCACCCTCAGACTGAAGGTGGGCCTCGTGTCATCGTTCGTACATCTTAGCTAATTAACGCGTACGGCAACACTAGTGACAGTGACAAGTATCAACTCACAGACTCCACAACGTGGTTCCAGTTCGCCATCTCTGCCTCATGGCACAAAGCGCAAATTGTCTTCTGACAGAAACATGCCGACACCAGGTGGTGACGATATTGACTCGCAGCTCATTGGTCCGGGTGTTCCATCCTCGATTAACATTGGCCTGGAGGGCCCCGCGTTGAAAAGGCGTGGCTCCCTTGCCGAGACCCAACGGGTTGGCCAGACGAAAATCTTTGACCACCGTCGACACTCTATGGATGCCCGTCCAACTCCCGGGGGACCGCAATGGTGGAGCGGTGATCGACGTGATCCATCATCTTCGATGTTTCCAAGTCCCCCCGTGAGTTATGGCTCCCCAGCGTACTCTGCAGACTCGCACGGCCATCCACCCAGTACAGCCCCTTTCGCGTGGCATTCCACGCAGTCCCCCGATCAGTCCTCAACTGTTCAGAGTGAAGGCGATGGGTCTAGTTCTGGCCGTCCATTCGATCCAAGCTCCGTCGTCCCTCCTTTAGCGATGGTCCCCCCTGCACCCTTCAGCACCGAGCGCCACATGTCCGTCCCCACTAAGCTTCCCTCTACAATGTCGCCAAATCCGACAGTATCTCGGGTGCTGAGAACAAGGTCGCGGACACCGCACGCCCGCACCATCGAAGCCACTACTACCGATCCGGCAGCATCGCAGACTGCTGCTGAGTCTGAGTCCGGTGGTCCCGCCTCCACATCTGCACCAGCTGCTCTGCTATCATCAATTACAAAGGATTCAGGGTTGACGCCATATTCACGGTCTCCCGAGTTGCGTGTTTCTCATAAGCTCGCCGAGCGGAAAAGAAGGAAGGAGATGAAGGATCTATTTGACGAACTACGGGATCAGCTTCCAGCAGATCGTGGGATGAAGGCTAGCAAATGGGAGATCCTGAGCAAAGGTGCGCTTGTCGCCCTCATGGCTTTTCGATGGAGTTGACGTATGTCCTGTCTCATAGCAATTGACTTTATTATGCAACTGAAGCAGGGCCATCAAGACATGAGTCGAGAGATCGACATGTTACGCCATGAGCTCGAGAGCATACGCAGCGGTGTCCCGCCATTCGGGTCAGGTGGACCTCATCCCGGCATGTATGCGCCAGGTCCACCAGGTGTCGTGCCTTATCCCCCACATCCACCTGCCGGGCACGCTCTGCCTCCACATCAGTCTCCACAAATTCCGAACCATCAAACCGCACCTCCGCCGCCATCAGATTCGCGCCCCGGTTCTTCGCAGAATGCCTTCAACGCTTCCTCCGCATCACAAGGCGGAGGTAGCGGCGGAACGTCCGGCCAAAAGCCAGATGCATCATCGGCTTAGTTCATATCTCTCTCGTGGCTCTAGGTGCTGCTCATTTATTTGGCTGTTCAGTTTTAGTTAGATAGGCTGTTGCATATTTACAAGTTTAGCTCTCAGTTGCCGTCTCGCATTCAGTGGATCACCACGCGTTTGCCACGCATGGATCGTTTATCTCCAATCGATGCACGTGCCGAGCCTGCCGGACTCTTTTGTATCCCAATTCCCACACATCTCGCATGCCGAATTCGTGTATTATTAAGACTTATATGGATAGACCATGCTTTATTGCTCCCACCAGTCTGGAAACTCAATCCATCCATTATCAGAGAGAAAGCATAAGATAGTGGTGTAGTGTAGACAGCACAGAATGCGACGCTATTTTGTGTCCATAGGACCCGGAGATGATGCCTTGCTCCCACCTCCACCGCGGTATGCGCTCCTTAATACTAGGATTCCATTCTTAAGCTGTGCAACCTCCTTGATCAACGCGGTGAACCTGGCTTTCTGCTCGTCGGTGCGGAGATATGGCGTGAAATGCGAGATGCAGTCCCGCGTCTTGGCGTTCGGCGTATTACGCAGCCATTCGATAACCATACCGTCCTCGAGCTCGATTGGCTGGCCGTCAGGTCCAAGCATCGCCGCCGTCGCCCTCCGTTTCTTCGGTTTTGGCTGGCTGCCAGCGGCCGAAGCGGTTGGAGATGGTGCGGATGCAACTTCGTCTGCCGCCTCGTCTGCCTTCCGTTTGCTGCCTAGTTTTGCGGGGGAGGCACCCGATGGTGCACGAGGAGAGAGGGAGGAGGGCCCTGGGCTCCCCGCCTGTCCTGCGAGCGTGTCAGATCCGTTTGGCGAGCTGACCGCGACCTGGGCTAGAGGGCTACCAGCACGAAGGCCGTTTGGCATTACTCGTGGTTTCGGGGCTTTCGGGCTCGTTGCGCGTTTAGCGACAACCAAGTGTCCTCCATGCCCTGGGTTTGGTGATGTAGCACGGGAGTTGGGCGTGGATGCTGCGGCGGGAGGACGAGATGAAGGTGCTGGGTTTGCCTGAGAAGATGCCGCGTCGCTTGTGGAAGCACGCGAAGGCGTGAACTGTTGCTGGACCGCTGGACCATCAGCAATTATAGGTTCCTCTTCCTCCTCTTCCTCCTACGAAATCATTTAGAATATTGCGCAAAATCAACAAGTCACAGCGTACCACTGAGCTCGCGTATGGATTTGACTCCTCGTCACTTTCGTACGCCTCATTCTTCTCGTGTTTATTCATCAATTTCTTGATTGCCTTGCCTGCACCAGTCAAAGCTGGGTCATGCTCCTCTTCATCGGATTCATCAATGCCCGCGTCCCGTTGTTTGTTGGCACTCATATACTCTCGTTGCAGACGTTCCTAACACCCAAGTCAGCGCGAATTGCAAATACAGCACTATACATACCTCCATCTCCTTCTCGAGTTCATCTTCTTGATGGTCCTGTGGAACACCCTTCTCCTCATCATCTGCAAAATCCTCATGGTAGGGCACTTCATCGTAATCGGCGTCTTGCCCAAGATCGCGTCTTCGCGATCGGTCATCCTCATCCTCATCTCCAAATAACCCACTATCCCCGTTGACAACTGTGCGTAATCGTCTGCCTCCAGGGCCTAAGCTCTGGCCAAAGCTGCCTCCAATTGAACCATCCAATGGCTCCACTTTCAACAAGGCGGTGGTGGCAGCAGAAGGGCCCTGACCATTGCGCTTTTGCAGAAGCCATCGTTCTGGGTCCTTGTTCTTCTGCCTCATGGCCATCTGGGAAAAGATGAAGACAGGGGACTGCAGATGTACATCTACATACCAGAGCCTCAGCCTCCTCAAGATTGGGAATATGATAATTAGGTTTTTTCTGGAATTTGTACCACCGGTGGGAGGGCACAAACTTGAACGTGTTGTTAGATGCAGGCATGAAGAACGCTAGGGTCTCGGCCCTCGAGACCTCCTCCATCTTTCCAACCCACACCTCTGTCCCCGTGGTATCCTCCATCACCCAGGGGTAGCGCTCTTCTCTCCGCAGTTGTCGGGTAGCCTCCGGTACTTTGAAGACCTGTTTGGTCTTCTTCTGAAACCTCCTCTTCGTGCCAGGTCCATTTTGCTCTTAGTACTCCCTTGAGTGCCATCACCATGTATCGGCTTGCCTTCCGCGTCGACCATGACGATCCTACCATCCATGCCTATGACTGGCTTCCCGTCTGGACCCAACATAGGGCCAACAGCCTTGGGAGCCTCAGGACCATTGACAGCGGTATCAGGGCGCCGTAGATCTTTGCGATTCAGCTTTACGGGTGTCGCCCATCGGAGGATATCCACGGGCTTCCGAGAATCGAACTTCATTACGTCGTACTTCCAACCATTGAGGGCAGATGAAACAAGGGTATAGTCGGTGTATGATCCCTCCGGTAGAGAAGGAGCCGCAACAGCTTCTTTTTCTGGCTTTGGTGACGGTTTCGCGGGTGGGGTTGAAGGATTGGAGGGCACCTTTGGCTTCTGAGGGGAGGTGGAACGACCAGGCTGCATGCCATAAATCCCGACTGGACCTTTCCTCTTGGATTTGGGATGGAAAAGTTTGGCGGCTTCTGGAGGGGCAGGAGCCATAGTACGAGACGAAAAGTTATTTGAGGCCAGTAACCAATGTGCGTCGTAGGTTTTAGCGGGTGCCTAAGGAGACAAAGGCAAGGCAGGGAGGGTACAAGCCAGTCCGCCAGTCAGTATTGTATTGTCCTGTATTCCTTCCATCACGTGATCCAGTCGCGTCTGTCCTGCGCTTGCTTGCACACCTCTCCTCTCCTCACACTCTGTCCTGACTGACACGTCCTGTCGAAACTGCAATGGACCTTAACTCGTTCAAGGCACATCCAACTCGTAGCACATTTTTCTCACGCGTGTACACAACACCTCAGCCATCAAATAACCCCCGTTCTTATCTGTCAACCACGCGGCCACATGCAAATACGCCATCGTTCTTCGGAAAGAGGCACATACCACATTCAGCTGGGGGGAACTCTGAATTTCATACGGCTAGCGCAGCTCCTGAAAGTGGTGATAGCTCTACCTCGTTGCCCCCGGTAGATGCAGAAGACAGTAGCATATATGCCGGCCATAAGAGCCACCGATACTTTTCGCAGACCATCGAAGATGCAAACACTCAGCACCCATATGACAACATGGATGGCGTCTCCCATGTGTCGTACCCACCTCGACTAGAGCCATCATTTTCTGCAAATCGAGCGGGTACTCCAAGAGCTCGCTATTGAGTGCTGAATTCTGATCTTCTGTGTAAAGGTGCTGTGGAGAAGCGCAAACAAGACCGTTCATTGGAGGACTTGACCGCAGACAGAAAAAAATTTGCTGGAATGGGTGACTTTTGAGTAACCCACAACACCTCCGACACGTGCTTATGCGGCCGATGTAGAAAACGTCCTTTTCGCAGTCCCAAGGGTTACAAATCCACAGCCACACTCTGTGTTGACACCCTCGGATCACACATTGGACTCCGGCTGCACTCCCATGGATTCGAGCGCATCTGCGAGAATTATCTCCAATGTTGAAGAAGGCGGAGAGGATGATATTCCAGTCTCCGTCAGAAAGAGCTTCAAGGAACTCAGATCGGTCAAAGATGAGCTAGAACGCCAGGTCCGAGCCATTCTTCCCTTTCACGCACACTCACCAGAACTAAGCCACTAGCGAAGCGAAAATGAGCGTTTGCGTGCGGACCTGGTGAACACTCAGAAAGAGGTCTCGGATACCTTAGCCCGCCTCGACAAGATGAAGCAAATGTCGAAGAGATCGATTGAGTCGACATCGAACACGTACGTTGAGTCAATGTTACGTATCGCAGTCACTACACACTCAACAGACTCGCGGAACTTCATACGGAACTCGCCTCACTCAAGTCTCAATCCGATGAGTCTTTTGCTTTTGCTGCACAAGCTCGTTCCGATCTGCCAGATATCAGCGACTTACGGGCTGCAATAAAATATACTTCTGAGAGTGTGCACAAATCCTTCGCATTCTCCTGATCTGCATTTGACACCGAGTAGACTGTCATCGCATCATGGAAGACCTTGCCAAGGCAGCGGAAATGAAAAGGCTGATTCGCGACCTTGAATTAGAATGCGCTAACGGCTAGTCATTGTTGCTTCTTTTTTGGTTGCCCGTCTGATGGGCATTCGTAGCACGGAAAGCGAACGATTTCCTTCGTGATAAATTGACGGACGTCACATCTCAGTATGCGGATGCAACGGCACGACTTCAAAGTGCGGAATGTACCCATGCAAACCAGACAGATGCATTAAGGGGCGCACTAGATGATTTGCACAACGCCAGTACAGCTATTTTGATACTACGCAACCGGACCTACTGTTGATCAGAATCGTCCAGACCTATTAGTTGCCGCTCACACCGTCAAACTCGACATCACCCAGAAAGAGCTCTCTGACGCTTTAATAGCGTGTGCAGTTGCGAAGGAGGACATAACCCGACTGGAGAAACGGTGACGTTGCAAGCCTTCTGGACTCCTGGCACTGATGAATGGAGATACAGTGCGGAGAAGCTAGTCCGGGATGCCGAAGAGAAAGCGCTGATCACAGCTGCATTGCAGAGGGAGTAAGTACTAAGCGAATCTCAAAGGAACGTTCGCCTGGCTGAGCAGCTGAACCAGAAATACAGAATTCCAGACTCTCCTCAATGACCGGGAGAGTAGCGTTACCTCTGTACTTTCATTGAAGGAGGAGTCAGTTTTCACTTACTCAAGTGGCCTCAGTAGTCAGAGACTTCCGGTAGGATCCTCGCAATGTTGTCTTCGTCAAGCGACCAGCGATCAGAGTTAGATACTCTGAGGAAGACCTCGGCAGGGCAATTACAAACAATAGGGGAATTAAATGGCAGGTTAGTGCCCCAATTCAGTTCGAGTCAATGTTTGTATATCATCATCATAGGTGTCACACTATAGAACACGAGAACGAAGTAAGGAGACAGGAGTTAGCAAATCAAATCCGTGAAAATGCCGCCCTTCGTGCGGTCCAGGAAGCATCCAAAGAGCGCGAAAGTTTCCTAAGTGCAATAATCGAACGTTTAAATACCGAAAAGGCAGCGGCGGAAGCACAGTCACAGGCGCTTCGAGATGAAATCCTGCGCATCACAGAAGAGCGCAAACAAGAAAATGACCAGTAAGTAATTACACTACACGAAACTCCCGACATAACTTCTTCCAACCATAGGACGACGCACCTTCAGATGAGATGCCATGCACTTCAAGAGAGATTTGAAGACCAATCAACATCTCTCAAGTTAGCTAAGGAGAGCCAGGAAGATATCCAGGTAACCCTTAGTCTGTATAGGTTACCCCTGCACAACGTCTTTGAATTGCCCTCAGGAGCGCCTAATCACAGCAGAGGCAGCGTTTACAGTGAGAAGGCATCCTTTCAGGGGCGTTTTATAATTTCTAACTTGCCACGCCAAGATCAAGTTAGAAGCAGAGAGAGTAAAGCTGCGCCAGGAAGTATTCGCAGTCCAAGAGCGGAATAACGTTCTGCAAAGGTCTGTCGATGAATATAAACTCCAACTCGAGAATCAGCAAGAAGTTGCCACGGTCGTGAGAAGCGAGTATGAAAAAAGTCTGAAAGACGAACGGGATGGTAGTAATTCTCGCATACATGCGCTCCAGGAGCGAATGTTGCAGGCGGACTTGGAAAAGGCACAAGCCGTCAAAGGGGCAGATGACTTACGTGACGCTCTGACTACCGCACAGAGTGAACTTACGATATCAAGGGAGCAAGTTCAGAATATGCAAAAGTCAATTTCCGAATGGGACAGCCAGGTAAACGACCTTACGGCGCGAAGCCATGTTCTGCAAGCAGAAAATGTCAGCCTTCTCGAAAGGGGCAATACCATCGGTGCTCGTTACGATGCAAATGATTTAGTACGTTGTTAGGGTCTCATCCTTGTCGACACTGACTCACTGGGCCGTAGAGTATCGAAGAAAAGACTCTTGTGAATCGCATACTGGAGGAATCGCGGTCTTTCCATGAGAAGCGAATTATGGACAAAAAAAATGAGCTGAGGCGTGTTAGTAGCTTGTCCATACCACTTTCCGAGTGACTAAGCGTTGATACAGCGAGACAACCAAATTGCAGAGCAAGAAGCCAGGATAAAGAGCTTAGAGAAGGGTCTTGCACGCCATCTTAAGTCCCAGGTGTGTTTATCAGGCACTGTCATCAAACACTGTACCCCATTATGTAGGATCCCAAGTTCGCAGCCGGGGGCGATGCACACTCAATTCTGAATCTTTCCAAATTCACCTCATCTAGCAGCCCGCCACAACCAATAGTAAGCGAGGTGGATGCAGGCAAAGCGGTAGGCAGTTCATCACCTGACGCCGTATTGGTAGACTGCTTCCCAGACCCTCATCAGCGGAGTGTATACCACGCCACTGCCGGCTTACCATCTGTTGCAGACATCATCAGAGCTTTTCAAAGGTCCTTCTAACGAGGTTCAGGCTGCCTGGGGCAGCCCGTTGTCAAGTGATCGCGAGGGCGGCACACTCTCCAAAGTCGCTTGGCAATCGTTGGGAGACGCGAAGGATCCCGCGAGTGGCACATCTCAGGCTGTTAAGTTGGGTAAACACAGTCGCCCACTTTCTCAAACTTCCCACGTGGATTCCGGAAATGTTAGCGATACAACAAGACCGCAAAGGCGTCCGGTTTGTTGCGTTACTCGTGTATGGTAAAAGGATCTCAATTCCTCGTCAGAAATCCTCTAGAAAACCAAGGCCTCAAACGTCTGAATCCAAAGTGAGTTGCGATAAAGCAGTGTCTAGTATTATTATTTCCCTATCACTCAGGCTGAGCCCGAGCCCAAACCCCGGCCCCGCAAACGGAAGTAAAAGGAGGGCTAGATGTCGCTTCCATACCTTTATGGTAGCATTCTGCGGTCCTGAACGTCTTTCGTGTCTTGTCTTCTGTGTCCTCGATTCCTGGCCCGCGTGTTTGGCTTGTTGGTCGCCGTCTCCTATCAACTTTTGTAACATACATAACTCTGGGGAGCCCGCAATTCAACTAAGCCATGTTGTATGATCATTGTGATTCGTCTGGGCTGAGCCGAGCCGAGCGCGTCGAACTAAGTTGCGGTTCATTGTGAAAATACAGCACGTGCAAGACGATACATAGTTTAGAGCACCACACCCCCGTCTTCCGCCCCGTTCAATTCGTCAATAACTACATCCGGCGGAGGCGCAGGCGGTCCACGAGTGGCTGCGGCGCGCGGCTGCGTGAGTTCATAATGGCCACTGGACGCGAGCACGCCCTTCTCGATAAGCGCGAGATTCAGCATGTTAATCCGTTCTTCTTGAGACGCGCTGCATGCGAGCACACCGTCAGAACGAGACGGGTGGCGGTATATAAACGACGGATAGATAGGAGCGTGCACAGTACATGACGGCCTCGTTCTCTCGCAGAGCCTGCGCCAACTCGGGATCGTCGGAATGCGCGCTCAGCTCATCTTGTGTATGCTTCAGATGTTGCAGAGAATTCTGCAGACGTGTGATTTCTAGACATATGGTTGGGGGGGGGGGGGGGCCAAATGGTCATTCGTTGGTTTCGTGCACGGGTAAAGCAAGCGCAACATCTAGTACTAAACCTTCGGTGATCGTGGCAGGGTCAAACTTCAAAGCGTCAGAGAACGAAAAGGGTTGTGGGTGCTTGGGATGGTACTCCATGATGTGCTTATAGCCTGAGGTAGGTCAAGTTACAGACAGTGAAAAGTTCTACTTGTGCGCATGGATATCGAATAAGGAAGCTGAGGTAATTACGGGGGGCATCGGCGGGGGTATAGTGGTGAAAGTACTCATATACAAAATGTCCCATGTAGCGCTATATGGCGAGCAATATCCAAGAAGCTCTATTATAGATGTGTGGTAAAGTAATTTTTGGCTATACACCCAACCTGCGGAATGAGGTTCGAAACGGTTATTCTTGATAGACCTAAAAGGGGTACTCACTTTCTTTTGGTCTGTTCGTATACCAAGTAAGATATTGAAACGGCGGGAATGACCTGCGCGGTGGCAGTGGTGAGTAACAAACAACATATCCAAGAGAGCTCGGAGGAGACGTACTTTGGCCAAGGTCGGTACTAATCCACGGTAAAATCCACGCCACCCGTCTCGTCCGTACGTCTTTCTGACGACGTCGGCGATACCAGAATAACGTTCTGGGTGTCCAGATGAGCCCGACGCTTGCAGCCGCGTCCGCACAAGATTCAGTGGGTAGACCATCGTAGCCCCCACACTTCCGGATACGCTCCCAAAGGCGAGCAGGGCCAGCATGCCGGGCTCGTCTTTACCGGTGGAGCGCAGATACCCTAATTTGAGGGCCTCAAACGTGCTCATGTCGATGGCAGAATATCTGAGAAAGCATGTGAGCAGCACGTTTTACTCCCTGGGACGCAACAACACGTGCGGGAATACACCGACCAGGCCGACCTATCGTGATTGAGCGACTTACAAGGCGGACAAAACCATGACATACCGCTAGCCCACGATAGTATGCCTTGAGGCCACCCAACGCCCAGACCCGCTTTGCAGCCGAGGCAAGTGTCCGATTTGGCCCCTCGGCCTTGGTACTGCTCATCATCTGCGTTTTCAATGTTTCGATTGGGTATATGCCTATCTCCAAAAGGTCAATGGAAAGCCCTCCCGTCACGACAAGCAGACACTCGCTGAGTTGGCTCGTGATGCCGCCGATGCCTCCCGACAGAAAGCGACTCGTTCCACTGATATTGCGTACATCCTCCACGTTGTCCACATATTGGGCAAAGAAGCGTTTCTGCGGGCCACAATTCTTTTTAGAACGCGGGCTCGGGCCACCACGGGGACGAAATGGGGACATACAGAAGCCTCGTACGTCAAGAACTTGATCGCAGATTCTGGAAAAATCTTCGCGACGGACAAGCCATTCCCCACCCAGAAAGCGGCGATACCACCCTCGGCGTATATTCGCGCGATCGCAGACATAATCGCCTTGACGCCCCGCACGCTTGCGTCCGGGCGCAAGGAAGTGCCGCCGAGGTCTGGTGGTCTCGTTATAAGGAAAATCTTCAGACGGTCGAACGGAGCTGTGGATGTCCGCGACACTGTTGACGGTTCGATGCGCGGCTCAACGATATGTACCGTGGGAAGATGCGTGCAAAATGTCACCGACCTGCGCCCGCTACACCGCCAGCTAACAAAAACTTGAGGGCAGTTGTTCCTCCCAGCCAGCTATGATGGTCATCCTCGATGTGCTGGTGGTGGTGGTGCTCTTGGAGCAGGCCATTGTCATCGTCATCACTCTCTGTGTCGCCTGGAGCGAGGTCATGACCCATTGAAGGCACCTGCGGGAGTTGCACAGCGGGGGGACGATAAATGAGGTAATTCGGGGGTTTGTCTTCTGCACTTAGACTGACGTCACCTGGGTGCGGGAGTGTGCATCAAAATCAGATCGTCAAGCCTACCCACGTGGGGTGTGATGCGGGACACGCACCCTCCATCGTGACACGCGCGGCACCGCGGCCATCGTCGCCGAGGAATTTGCGCACCTCATAGAATCGGTATATTTCCTTCGTAGACGCCCTTCGAGGCAACAGTAGCAGGAAGTCGCGAAACTCTTGAAAGCTTATTGCGTGTGAGTGAGGAGACGCGGTGAGGGAGATCATAAAATCGGATAGTATCGACGGGGACACTCGTACACCTGCAGCCGCCTTCTCATTGAGACGAGGGGGGTCCACCGGCGACGAGAGAAGAACACGGCTCACCCGCTTTCTGGAGAGCCACGGTCAATTCCTCCGCATCTAGATGGCCATTGCTGTCCAAGTCTAGCTCGTTATGGAAGATAGTCCAGAGCTCTTGATCACGTCACTCATTAAGCCACGCGTGTCGAGCTTATATTTTGAGTGCGAAGAGAAACTGACCTGCTTCCTTGTCCTCGGCGTACTTTTTAAACTCCTTCCATCCAATGCGCCCCGATGACTTGCATCTGCCCATCAGCTCTCTCCCATACATCCTCCGCATCTGTCGTGCGCTCTCGAAGGTGAGGGTTGTACTACTGCCCATGGGGTACGTAGCCACGTCAGAGTCTGTATCTGCGGTATCCGAGTCGAGAGCGGCGAGTAGCTGCTTCCACAGGGCATGTAAACGTGCCTTGCGGTATTCGCGACCTTCTTGAACACGGAACTCGGCCAGGGTCCGAGGTAATGGGTGGTACGAGGGCGGATCCGAGCGGAGATGGGGTATAAGTGGGCGGTCCTGCGCTCCAGAAATGCTACCATCGTAAACGGCACGTTTGGGGGCTTGGGTAGAGGACTCGGGCATGGTCTGTGCAATGTTGGGATTGCAAAATGGCAAGAGGGAGGGAAGTGACTAGCAGCTCATCAACATGAGCTGTCCTGTTGTTTTTTTGTTGGCGACGTTGATGCTCTGGAGTGGTGCACAGCTATGCCTGTTTGCTTGTTGCGTTTGTTGCCTGCCGCCGCACAACCCAATACGTCACGTGAATAAATGGATCCCTAATAATAATTACAACAACCAAGTGTGTATTGTCACATATACAAAACAATTATTGCAGGGGATACACCAGTCACTGTCTTATCCGGCCACGGTGAGACCAGATCCATAGGTGTCCGTTTTGAATACAGACGCGATGGCCCGACCAGCGGATATCATCGCGCTCCACAGCATGTCTGAGCATGATCGCTGCTGTTTCCGCTTCTTCCTGAGCTTTGAGGCGGGTAAATAATGCATCGGTAACTCGGACTTTCCATCCGTCTCTCCGCCACCAGGGGCTGCTTGCTTCTCGTTCTGTAGATCAACAGCTAGTCCCAGGTTCCACTTTGCCTTCAGATCGTCATGAAGGTAGCGGGAACTCATTCCCCCATGAGACGAAACCGCTGTGTGGCCCTCGGAGGAGGATACTAGGGACTGCAGGCTAGGCTTGGCTTTGACAGATGTTGGCTTGCGGGTGCTTTCGGACAAAAAGAGGGAAGGCTGGCGCAAGGACTGGTGCGAGAACTGCATGACAATAGACGGAGGATCCGGATAGATCTGGTAAACAATGGTCGCATTGGGCCGCGGCGGTTGTCACAGTAAGCGGACAGCGTACCACCCGGTAAGTGCCCTCTAGTGATGTCTGCGCTTCTAGCATGCTCGGAAGGGCACATGATCTGGGTCGCCGCACCGATGGGATAGGTGGCGTCGGAGGACGATAAACCTGGGTGAATCATAAGCAATCCCGTAACAGCTCGGGAAAGAATGTCCACGTGCCTTGGGAAGAGCACCCCTGTGTATATAATGAGATCGAGAGGAATGTGGGCTGTGATCGTCCATCATCGAAGACGCAGTCCGGGAGAACTCCTGGAAAGAGCGAATGAGTAGCTGGGCCTGCTGCACTGGAGAGACGCTGACATACTGCGCAAACGGGTTGTGATTCAGGAATTGTGGTCCTAGCCGTAAGGTGAAAGCGGGTGCTATCATGGTAGAAACTTTGAGAGACACTCCTGACGATACTGAGCCAATTATCCGGCATCTTGAAAGAGGTCAATTCGCCTTCTGCTCTCGCCAGGGGAGAGGGGTGTGCTGAAAGTGGGCTCACCGGTGGCAGACCGTCCTCGGGAACCCCCGCCGGGGGTTGTTTGCCTGTGTCTACCCCTGAAACCGCAGAAGCTGGTGTGAATGAACCACCCGATGTTGGGCGAGAGGGTGGTGGGGTGGGTACGAATACGGGCACGGGCTTTCGCCAGCCCATCCCACGGGAGTTGGAGGGGGGAATTGCGGCCATCAGTAGATTATTAATTCTTCTCAACTCGAGCTGAGAAACGAGAACTAGGGTGATTAGAGGGCGGGATATAAAGAAATAGAAAGGGTCAATGCAAGTGCGGACGTGAGAAAGTGCTGGAACAGGACACAGAGCAAGTCGCCAGGTTTGGGAGGTGTGGCCGGGGAGAACCAAGGTCTCGAAAGGGTTATTGTTATTGGCAGCCACAACGAAAACTCAGTCAAAGCAAGGCGATCTGGAGCAACAAACGGAATCACATTTCGTTGGGTGGGGGGCAGCTGACATGGCATAGAGCGCGGTTCAGGCATGTTTTCCGCGCGCCGAGTCCAGGCGGTTTCAATGCAATCGGAGTTCAAGAGGGGTTACGGCGAGCCTGCCACGAGAAAGACCGAGCGAGAGTAGAAGGCGAGATGAGATCAGACAACGCCTGTTTCGAAACGCGTACAAGGCATGGCAAGAGGCAGCAGCGTCCGGCCCGAGCTTCGAAAATGAAAAAAACATGATCATTACTTGCGTAATGGGTAGTAACTAGTAGTAACTACTAGCTAGTAACTGGTGTAGAGCGTATTAAAGAAAAAACCAGGTAACCAGGGTGTAACACTAGGGCGGGAGGAGGATCATCAAGTCAAATAAGCAATTTATATATAACTAGGTCTACGTAACCTTTCATCCAAGTAAAAATGCGTGAATGATGTCGAAATGCAGAAATTCGGCGTGGTGAGTGTGGTATAAGAGATGTAAGAGCAAATAATAAATAAACCGTATAGCACATCCGGGGGTCATGAGATCACTTGTTGCATTTGCATCTTCTCGGCCAAAGATGCTCCCAGCTCGAGCTCAGGATCACGTCGCATTCGTGACTGAGACGGCAGACGAACTTTCGCACGCCACTCTTTGACCCACATCCAACGTGAGACACGCTCCTCGGTCTGTCCTTGAATGCTGACAGAAGAGAGCGCCGGCGACAACCAAGCTTTGAGATGCTCACGGCCAAGGATAGGGGCGAGAGACAAAAATGACAGAAACACGAGTTTAATAATAATGGATGGCGAAGTGAGAACGGATGAGATTGTTTGCGGATTTGGCGAAGGCGTAGACGCCAACGTCTGAAGTATGTCCCCAATCTATGAGGACGATAGGGAGTCAATGGCTTTATTCGGATCTTGGTTGGGGATTCCAAGCACCACCCACCTGACACGTCACTGCAGTCCATGGAATGGCGCCGATAAAAGTACCAAGAAAACAGTCCCGCAAAGCGACACCAAGGACGCCACAGGCAACGTTGATGCCCGACCAGGGAACGATACCAACTAGTCGTAAGACTGACAAACGAACCCAAGTCGGAGATGTCGCCTTGGTACTGGCTCCAGAATCAGCTTCAAAAACGCTGCGGGCCAAAGCAAGTGGACGCGGGAAGAAACGGGTAAGAAAGGGGGAGAGCGGAGCGGAGAGAAGCGTGGCTAGGATGGACCCGACGGTTGTTAGCACGGCTAAAAGCAACGTTGCCAAAAAGGGTGAAAATAAGGCGCCGGCAAGAACATTCTTCCCGGGCGTAGCACATGAGCACAAAATTTCGGAGAATGAAGTGGCACGACCTACCCAAAGAACACTCCCCGGGACGGACCAGGCGTGCATCCAGATAGTTGCAGCGGAGACCACGCCGATAACATGGGCCAGCGCGCCAGGTCCACTTTGGGAATAGCCATGGAGCTCACGCCCCAGCTGGGCGAGGTCTGCCAAGTTTTGGGGCCATGAAAAGGCAAAAGGAAGTGTTCGGAAGGCGATCACAACTAGCATAGTTGACACTGGGAACATTGTGATCACGAATAAAATGGGGGCATGAGCCTGTGATGAGTGAGGTGAGCGCTCGCGTGATGGATGTGAAATATTCGACATACCGAGGGCATGCTCTGAAACCACGAACGAGATGGCGAGAGGGCAGCGGTTTGTTTTTCTTCTACGTCATCTCCGAATGTAGTAGAGGCGGACGACATGGGGAGAACGGAATCTTCGCTGGGCGAACAGGGAGAAGAGGGGGTTGAATAAGATGGAAGATGTGAATAAACGTGGAGGAGGTCCCAACATCGCTCTATGAGGGCGGACAGCCTCGAGGGAGAGGCAAGGGAGGGTGCCACCTTACGAATATCGCCTGTCGCAGGGGGTGTAGGAGGTATAGGATCTAACAAGGAACAAACTTTGGGGCGCGGTCCTAGTGTCGCCAAAGTAAGGGCGGGGCGAAGGTTTGTGGAGGAGGCACGATGGCGCATCGGAGGGGGAGAGAGGGTGGTCATTATGAACGGGGATGGAGAGGGATAAGAAGGAAAAGAGGAGGGACGGAGGAGAACGGACGACGGGTTGGTCGGATGGGTGGGGCCAGGGACATTGTTGTTAAGGATGGCGCCGTGTCGCTCGCATAAATCTGATTACTCGGTCTGATTGGTCAGAGTACCATTTCGGCTCCCGGCACGGCACGGCAGGCTGCACCCAACGTAGCCGCAGTCCGTGATGACAAGCCAAGATCAAATCATCATCATCATTCACTAACTCTCACTCTCTCATCCCCCGCATGGCCGAATCAATACAACAACTCATCCTTGACTACCTACATACTCACGCTTCATTATCCGACTCTCGCACCCTCACCCTTCCCGGTGCTACATCCCCGGCCACAGATGCAGATGCTCAAATAACCATCCTCGGCGCGCTCAACTCTCTCCTCAGCAGAGAGGTACCCGTGACTCTGCTGCCTCCCCTATTTACCCGTTCCGAACCGTGTTTCCCTGCAGATGATCCACTACGAGTCTCACGAGACACACTCTCATGTCCTTACTACCGAAGGCGCCCAAATCGCCTTGCAAGGTTCACATGAAGCACGCGTCTGGGCAGCGCTCCCCGCTAAAGGGGCCGGCTCACCAATCACACCCGCAGAACTGAAAAAACTTATTGGCGACGAAGCTGCCAAGGTCGGACAAGGACGCGCTTTTAGGAATGGTTGGATCGCAAAGGATGGCGATGGGCTTATCAAAGTGGTCTGTTCTGTCAGCAGCGTCCTGAGCCGCATCGCGCGTCTCATCCGTGCTTCTCGTGCTTCTCAAGGTATCATCAATAGAAGACACGACCCAGAAAGAACTCCGTCAAGTAGATACCACTGGCACTCTTTCCGCTGGTGAAAAAAGTCTCGCCGACCTTAGGAAACGGAAACTCGTCGTTCAGAAGTCCGGAACTTTCAGTTCTTCCCTTGGCTCCCTCGGTTAACCTTCATGCAGGAGAGGTCAATGGTTCACTGTCCACAAGGGGCCCAGTTTCAGCACTTCGACTGCAAAGCCAGAGACCGATCTCACCGTGGATATGCTAACGTCGTCCGTGCACTTTCTTCCCTTTATCGTATCCTCCTAGACAATCTATCTCGTACCAGTGGCACCTGGAAATCTGCACGTTTCAAAAAGTACAACTTTGAGGCAGAAGGCATATATCCCAATGGCGGTGCGCTCCACCCGTTACTGAAGGTGCGAGAGGAGATACGCAACATCTTCCTTGAGATGGGGTTGGTCAGCGCCAATTCTTTCGCATGTAGCCTAGCTGATCGATCATCCTCAGCTTTGCCGAGATGCCAACTTCCTCTTTTGTCGAGTCTGGTTTCTGGTGCTTCGATGCGCTCTTCGTTCCACAACAGCATCCGGCTCGCGAAATGCAGGACACATTCTACCTTTCTGATCCGGTCAAGTCTCTCTCTCCACCGCACGATTACTATGAGCGTGTTTCACGAGTCCATGAGCACGGCGGCTATGGTTCGGTTGGATATCACGCTCCGTGGTCTGACGACGAGTCACACAAGCTCCTTCTCCGCACGCATACGACCGCATCCTCGGCACATATGCTATACAAGCTCGCAGCTCGGTGTCGCGGTGAGACTCCGAAGGACGGTGAAGCGTACGATCTCGGTGCCACCTCTGGCCGTGTGGAGGGAAAGACAAGTTTGAGAGACGATGGCTTCCGTCCCGCAAAGTTGTTTAGTATCGACCGCGTATTCCGTAACGAGACCATGGATGCAACCCATCTGGCAGAATTTCACCAGGTTGAGGGCGTCGTCGCCGACCGGGGCCTCACACTCGCTGATCTGATTGGTCCGTCCATGTGCTTACCCCACTTTCGTGGGTGTACCTCATACTCACGGTGTGGTATGCAGGCTTCATGCGTGTGTTCTTCAAGAAAATGGGTATTGAGAACCTCCGTTTCAAGCCTGCATATAATCCATACACTGAGGTCCGTCGATCTCGCTCTTCGGATGTACACGGGATGTGTTCTGATAGCATCAAACGTTTTTGAAATGATGATAGCCATCGCTGGAGATTTTCGCATTCCATCCGATGCTAAACAAATGGGTCGAGGTGGGGAACAGCGGCATGTTTCGTCCCGAGATGCTCGAGCCCATGGGGTTTCCAAAGGACGTGCACGTGCACGGATGGGGCATTTCGCTCGAACGCCCGACGATGATCAGGTGTGTCTGATCGCTTCATTCCAATCCGTTTAATCGCGCATTCGTCGAGCACGGAAACTTTCACTGTTATAGATACGGAATCAACAACATTCGGACGCTCGTCGGCCACAAAGTGCCAATCGAGACTGTGGAGAAGTCGCCAGCGGTACAGTTTTAAGTCCCACCCGGAAGCAGGGAGCGCTAGGCGTAAACGGAATAGAGGAAAAGGCGTATGGGCAAGGGCGAGACAGTCTCTGTAGCCAAGTGACAAATGCCAGAGAAGGTGAACCACAACCCCTTTCTCCCTAGAAGCCTGATATATACTGTACGTTTGGGTATCTGAATTACTGTAATTGGGAGTGAGACAGCAGAAATGCCAGAAGATGCTTTGTCCGCCTCAGTTGCAACTGGCAAGCAGTTATCCGAGTTTTTCCTTTGACTTGGCTCAGGGTCACTCCGGCTCGATCACGAATCATTTTCTCGGCGCGGATAGGCGATGTGTGATTTCCGCCCGATTGGTCAGCCCGATTACGCATCCCATCCGAGACGCGGGTGCGATGGACGGATGCAGTGATGGACAGTTCTCGGGCCAAAAAAAAAAAGTAAAAAAAGAAGGTAATCATAGAAAAACGTGACTTGGGCTTGGCATTGGCACCATGGACTACGCGATTACGGGCGATGCGGCGTGGCGGGCAGAGTGCGGATTACATGATACAATTACAATAAGAAAGACAATTACAATAGAAAAGTCCGTCTAGAAACCAAGTTCTACCCATGTGGGTCACCTGTACATGTATGATATGGCCACGGTGCGCACACAGGACGGCGGAGAGGTCAGAACGAGAACATGGCCGCGTTCTTCCTTGTTCCAAACATGTAGACGAGCGCCTGACTCATGAAAAGTCCAACAGTGATACCGATCGTAACCGCTATCATGGCACCCCCAATGTCAATCCCGTTGCCAGATGCGGTGATTGCTCCTCCAGCCTGTGAAAGACCCGACTGGGAAGGGGAGAGAAAGTCAGTTGAGGGGAATAACAACACACTCAAGTGGCCTCGGAACGTAATCAAGAGGACGCAACACATACTGGAACCAAGAAGAGCACACCCGTGACCATGACAGTGAACGCAGTCCCACCGAATATACGCGAGTAGATATTCCCCAACAAACCGACAGCGAACGCGCCAATAGCCGACACAATATCTGACCTGTTGAAGATGAAGTGGTTCGCCGCTTTATTCGCGGCGAAGGAGACACATGAGATGAGGACCATCACAACAAGGTCTGGCTCGCGCCACGGCTGCAAGTTGCCGAGAGAGCTCAAAGTCGAGAACAGCGGCACAGTGATGAATTGTGACCAGAATGGGAATGGCTGGAGGTACCATGGGTACTCTGGCGGACGATAGCAACCATCGCGCATGTGCATGGACAAGGGTGCTGAGCCATCGGTAAACGTGAAAGAACCAAAAGACGGTAACTCCGGGCGTGCCAAAGTACCGTTGTCCACGACGAAGTTGCCAGTATAGATAATAGTTCGAGACAGGGCAGCGTTGAGACTGGCGAGATGGTGTCGAGTATTGGCGTCAAAGAGAAGGTAAAAATCAGAGCCTATTTGAAGACCAAAGCCAAGGAACAGGGTGTAGATGAGAGCATAGACCATCTTGACTGAACCGCAGAGGATGTTCTTAGAGGCCAGCTCCAGAGAGCTTGATACTGATTACTACTTTAGTGACAAATGAGTGGAACCGGTGGCGACCAGAACATACAAATGAGATAGCCGGGAAGGATTCCAACGATACCAGCCGAGGAAATAGCCGAGTAGCAAAAGATTTGGCTGTGCAAGCCGCTGAGACCACGGGCGAGTAGCGAGATGAAGATCCCGATTGTGATTCTGGTGTGCATCTACTCAGCAGCCACGCACGTGTGGGCAGAGAGTCACCTATGGTTGGACTCACTCGAAAACATTCGCGTATAATGTGCTTTTCATGACGACAGTAAGCTGCAAAGCACTGAGCACGAGAGCCCCGAAACCGGCAATGAACATGTCCAAGAACGAGCCACCAAAAGCCAGGGGGCATATCAACGCAGATAACCAAAAAGCGATGAAGCATCTCGTCCAGAGACCATAGATCGGCTTGCTTTCCAGTATTCGCGCAAGCTCTTCTGTCGCCTTGCGTGCGCTCATCTCGTCGTGCACAACACGGCGGTAGATTTGATGCACGCTGTGAAGGTTCCCGAGAGCCAGGCGGCCGCTACATCGCAGAAAGTGAGTCTCAGAAGTCTTTGTCTCGGGGTCGCCGAAGCAGACGATGATGAGGTTTGGGAGATGAATCAACTCGGCGTCGACCTCGAGTATGCGTGCAACCGCAACAAGTTGAGACTCGATGCGGTGCGAGGGAGCGCCAAAGGCCATGAGGCAACGAGCAAGTTTCATTATGAATTGCTGGCGGCTGAGAATAGCTAGAGAAGGCATTTGAGAAAAAAAAGTGGGGTTGGAAATCAGTACTGAGGGTAACAGAACGGACAAGTCGGGTGGGGAGGGGAAAAAAAAATTACAAGTAACGTTAAATTGTATTTTGATCTTCTGAGCTTCTTTACGGCGCTGGCGGTAAGACATGTATTGAAGATTCATCTGTTGCCTACACAGGCTCTCGGCGTCCTCAGGGTCATCCTGCGACACCTTTTTCGTTCCGGTGATTTTCGGATCGTCCGGATCGTATCCGAAACTGGATTGCGAACGCACTAACCAAGGACGGGAGTGGACACCACCAAATAGGGCATCGCGGGGGATGACTGACTGGGACTGATCCGAGGCCTGTTGCCAGTACACGCGCCATAGTTCAAGCATATTCCCAAAACCGCCCCGAAATCTCCGCGGGATGGGAGATGAGGGGACATCGATGGGGTCTTGCGTTGAATATCGTGGCGGCAATGACCGAGCGGAGCCTGCACCGACGCTGTCGTGTCGGGTATCGAAAGTGCCAAGGGTGAGGCGCCTCGGACCAAACGTGGCGTCGTTGTACACGCGAGAGGGTGGTTCGATGTCGTAAGGGTGTTGATGGGAAGACCAGAGGTACCTATCACGTGCCTGTGGCGTATCAGCATAGAAGACGCCTGGGTTGTGTTCAAGATCACTACGATCAGCGTCGAGGGTACCGCTGCCGTAGAGAGGCAACATTGTGTGATAGAGCGTAACACCGTCGAATGCGGGATTGGACATGGGGTTGCCGGGCTCCCATTCGTTCCCACCAAACGGATTAGTGAAGCGCTGAGGGGACGGGGACTCATGGAAAGAACGGCCCACGGGGTCGTGGTGGGGAGCGGAAATATCAATGGCGTGAGCATGTGGCTGAGGGGGGCGGAAGCGAGAAGTATCGTGAAAGTGAACACGGGTTCCGCGGCGTTCGAGCTGCTGGTCCCGCTCTGCCCGCTCTGGCTCTGCTGAGAAAGTGGGGTTGTCGTTGGCGACAGACATGATTGGTCGGCCCCGGTTCTAGTTCGACTTTTAAGATGAGTGACATCATCCTTAATCGCTCACTTCTCATTGGCCCAGTTTTAAATTGGTCTTATTGGGCCGATGCCTGGCTCCCTGGCTGGCCCTCGTGAGCCCGCTCTACTCCCTTCCAGGTCTCAAAGTCAAGCGCCACCATGTTATCAGGCGCGTCTTTGATCCCCCGGAACCCAAGCTTTTCGTAAAAGTTCCTTGCCACTATGTTCCTCTTGTCCATTCCCAACCACATGGCGTCAATCTGCTGCCCCCGCAAATAGTCCACAGCGGACCCGATTAGCTTCCGTCCCCAACCCTGCCTCTGAACCTCCGGCAGTAGGTTGATGTGCATGTGCGCGAGGCTCACTACCAGGCATGCCTCGGGCGCAGCGTCAGGTGTGCGGTGAATCAGATCGATGTATTCTTGATCAGCCTTCGTCCTCTTGTCCCCGTTACTTGAAAGTGGGAAGCGGGTCCGTAGAGACGGCCACCACTCGGTTTTGGTTGCTGCTTCGTACGCTCGCGTGTCCGAGGTTCCGAGGACATATCCCTTGATGGCCTTTGTGGTGTGGTCTTCGTCCGGCGCTGTGTCATCCGCGAGAACAAAGCCCCACGTATGCGCAGTCCCCGAAGGAAGTAACACATAAGGCAGGGCCCAGGCCAGGCCGGGGAGTTCACCATGTTCATGCAGAGGTTCTGCCGACTGCCCTGCATCACCTGTGAGGAGGCAGATGAGCGAGAGCGCAGGGGTGTCCGCCGGATCCACCGGTCGGATTGTAAGGGGCATAGACGAGGGGCTGTCAAGCCCTTCGAGTCAAAGAGTGATTGTGATCGCATAGGTTGGTATACGGACGCCTTTTTATCAGGAAGAGTGGGATGGCAGCGGTGCATCACAGGGGCAAGGGAATCGGACGGTGACACCTCGTTGCTTTACCAAAGTGGGCAGACCTACGCTACGTCAGAAAGGAAGCACGGTACTTTTACCAGATGTGTGCGAAAACAGTCACGAGGAACAACAAGTGGCGAACGAGTGACGCGTGACTACGTAAGCAAGCCGACTGGCATTATACGCTCAATAGAATACAAGACGTGAAGGATATGCGGACAATCACGATTCTCGTGGGCCTTCCTCACCAGGAGCGATTACTGACGTGGATGAGGGATGAGGGACGGACAAAGAGATTCAAGAGGACCAACGCACAGAGAGCTCCGAGGGCAATGACGATGTAGAGCCAATACTTTTGTAGGAATGACTTTTCTGGCTCTGGCACGATAGGATCACCGGTCGAAGTCAGAGGTAGAGGAACACGAAGGTGTGGCCTATAAAAGGGATTACAGTGAGGGATTTGATCTGACATAAGGACGATGACAACGAACAACGGTGGGCGTTTTGGGACAGAGATGGTGATGGTGACGTTTTGGGGCAAGGCTAGGCTGGGCCGACCAGGCGGGCAAGTGCCATCAAATGGGGCAGAGTCTAGGAAATACTCAAGGGCGAATGGAGTGCCGCCGGGGTGAGGGAGATGGAGGATGATATGCTCATTGGCAGTATCGACGAGGTGACACTGCGGGAAGGTAAGTGAGGGGGACGGCCTCTGAGTAGGAAAGAAGGATTACTGACTGCTTTGACAGAGGAGATGAGCCAAGGTGAGTCACTTCCGGGGTCGAGAGCCAATTGATAGAGGGCGTCAGTGACGTGTGCAGCCTCGGCAAATGCTGCAAAGTCGGATTGAAACGTCGGAGCAGGGTCGATGCGGGGGTTGCCGGCGACGTCTGAAAGGATGGAGGCTCTGTTGTGGAAGGAGAGTTGAGGGAGAGAAGGGTGAAGGATGCGGTGGTGGAGCTGAAAGGCATGCAATGGGGTGGCGGCGGAGAAGATGAGGAGGAGGAGGGTGAAGAGGAGGGGGGCCATGGCGATGGAGGGGGCAAGGGGGCAGGGTGGGATTATTGGATTGGATTATTGGATTGGCTGGGTCTAGGCCGGGCCGGCTATTGGTTCGATGGCCTCGACCGGGATGGGATTGGCCAGCTGGCTTGATTGGCTCGCAGGATAATACCCTCCCTTGCCTTCCCTTGCTTGCCTTTTGGCCACTCTCCCCCGCCGGCCGACAGTGACAGTGTAATGTAATCGTGATCCTGGTCTGGTCGAGACTCTCCCTCCCTTTTTTATATCCGTCATCCCTCGCCTCCCCCCCCCGCTTTCATCCTTTCCCCTCCCATCCCCCGCCGTCCCCAATATCAACATGTCCCTCCTCTCGCTTGACGTCAAGCCCTCCCTCACCCTCACCGACTCCCCCATTCAGGAACACGCTGCCCTTCCCACCCCTCCGTTCTCCCCGCCTCAAACCCTCACAGATGCCCCTGCCGACACTTCCGTAGTCCTTCTTAATTCCCTCGTCTCTTTCTACCAGCAAGAATCTCTTTGGGTGCACCGTACCCGTGCTGCACTCGAACTTGCCCTTACGGCAAAGGGTCGTGATTCCATTACCGCCGCTGCCACTGCCAAAGCTCTCTCATCATCTACCGACTCGTCAGCGAGCCTAACGGAGGAATCCGACACACAATCAATCAAAGCCGAACCCACGACGCCACCGCCTTCACTTGGGAAAGTGCACCCAAAATCCCGCTGGATGCAGCGCAAACAGAGCTTCAAGCTCAGATTGGAGGGCATCGGCCCGCACAGCCTCCACCGCCACCACCGTCGCATGCGACGAGACGCTACTGCCGAGGCTGGCACCCGTCTTCTTGAATTATTCGGGCAGCTCATGGAGGCTCGTATGGAGAGCTGCCATCGTGTCAATCGCCTCGTCAGAGAGGCAAATCGCGTTGATCTATATCGCACATGACCAGGTTGGTTTGGCCCAGACTGGTGCCGTCATATTAAAGCGTTCTCTTCTAATCTGACGTATTTTTCCCAGACTGGTCTTCTTTAATGGGATTTCGGTGAGAGAGGGGGTATATGGATTGTCAGAGGAGAGACAACCCTCGTTTGATGACCGCCAGCGCTGTGACAATCCAGGATATATGATGCCTCGGGTGCGGGGGTACTTGACCGGAGTTGCACAGCTAGTCAGGCGGGGGAAGACGTAATACAAGGGGGGTTGTATAGTACCACTAGATGCTTGCGTTGCGGGGACGTGTCTCCGCTGTGAAGCTTTCGAGTCGTTATATTGCAATCTACTACACTACCAACCATGGATGAAAGATGATTACAAATATTGCCGCTTACGTGAGGTTCCCTGTCCTGCCCTGGCATGTCATTTTGTTTCCATCACTCACATCCGGTTGGCCTCCTGCCATGTCCGCTCGATACGCTCCCCTTCCAAACCCTCATACGGATCCCCTCCTCAACGACGAGATGGAGGCAGCGTTCGAAGATGACGACGATCTGAACGACGAGCATGCAGAATCTCGTCCCCTTAACCCCACTTCCCATCCTTCTTCAGCTTCAGCCCCACATACACCTACACCGGGGATATATGACTTTGAGAACTTCGACTATGCAAGCTTACCTCCTCCGGGCTCTCCCCCCCTTCCCTCCTCATTAGCTATTGCGAATGATATCGGCAACTCCAACGGATTGATCCCTTCTCCATCCGACGTACGACATGTAGATGCACCTCGCCCCAGCTGGCTTCGCAGGACGGCTAGATCTATTCTACCGAATTCGCTAGTCCACCGTTGGCACTTAGACTATGAACAGACCCATGGCATCGTCGGTGGCGGCACAGGCAACGACGGTGTCTTCGCCAATGTAACCGCAAAACCCTCGCTGCCAGTCCAACTTCGCGACGGTCCGTCCCTGACTATCCTCTTTCATCTTTTCATTCTCACCCCAATTTCATCTTATAGGTGATGATGTTTTTCTAGTTCCAGAAGATTCCCAGAAAGATACGCCACCTTCGTACGCCTCAGCCCAGGCAGATGCGGTCCCGCCTTACTGGGAAACCACGGTTCACGCACCGTCATCGCCCGACGACATGATCATCGACCACCTTCCCACCGGTTCGGTGTTCTCCTTCCTTTGGAACCTCTTAATCTCTATCTCCTTCCAATTCGTTGGCTTCCTCCTCACTTATCTCCTCCATACAACTCATGCCGCACGTTTTGGCTCCCGCGCGGGCCTCGGCGTTACCCTCATCCAATACGGCTTTGCCCTTCGGACCAGACCGGAGGGGGATGCGAGTGGCAGTGGCTGGTGGGGTGTAAGCAGCGGTCCGTATGGCAACGGGGCCCAGGATGATGCGACCGCCAACCCGACGTTTAGCACCAAGGAGGAAGCTGAAGAGTACTACCATAAACTCAATATCACCATGGTCAACGGAATGCCGTCCGGGACTATCCCCGGGGCAACCATGGACGACATGAACTTTGCCAACGAGGCGACAACAGATTGGTTATCGTTTTTCCTCATGACCATCGGTGCGCCGCCATATTGGCTTTTTTGTTCATGTCATATCTGATGGGATGCCTCGTTCAGGTTGGTTTATCCTCCTTACATCACTGCTCAGCTTTTGGCGCGTCAAGCGCTGGGAACGCAACATCCTCGCTTCGCAACGCGAAACGACTGTTGCTGGGCGCGACGCAGCTGGCCAGTCACATGGTGCTTTCTCCACGCACCTGCATCGTTTCGTGAGCGTGCCCATGCGCGACATGAGTTCACTACTCCGCATGGGACTAGGCATTTCTCGGCATTCTCGTGGGGATGCTGGGGGTGACGACCCTGACTCGGATGTTGTAGAGAGTGGAAGGGCAGTCCCGATGACACCCATGACACCTGTAACGCCGACCTCGGGGGAAGAGACGTCGCGACGCGAGATGATCATAGCGATGTATGCGCATGATCCCTACCGACAGCGGCAGATTATACAGGCATTCCGGGACGACGATCAACTGATGGCTGATATGCGCGCTGCAGGGATGCTCTAAGAAGAATTTGGATTATTTATTGGTCGATACCTTTAGTATTGGCCCAACTCTCTTCTACGGTGTATGTATCACATATCATCCTCGTCATTCTTAGAAAGGTCCCGATGCTTGAGCTATATCACCTTCTTGTGCTCTTCAAGGTGCGTCGCAGCAACCTTTTCCCCCCATCTTTTGTTCCCTTTCTTGTCCAAGTACACACCATACTTCCAACTTAAGCACAACGCCATCATGATAGCGCAAACTAGACATCATCGTTCGTCCACACCGCAGGCATCTTTGTCTTGAATGGCTCAAGCGAGAACTCAAGCGCCGAGCATGGGTACCCGATCTCAAATTTCTCAAGCACGCTCGGGTGTAGGATGCCCAACCTTCCAATTTCCACATCCTTTCCGCCTAGGCTCGCGTCTGTCCCGAGCCCCGTCGTAGTCCTCGTCGTCGGATTAACCTTTTGCTGTGGCCCGCTCGCTGATGCTTTGGTGGACCGCGAGCGATAGTAGATCGTCGCAGCACGACCGGGGAAGAATGTCGGGTCTGCCAAAGAAAAAAAAGGGGCCACAAAAAACAACACCAGCGAAAACAACATTAACGGCGGCGGTGGTGGCAGCAGCAGAAATTAGGGACAGAGCTACGTCAAAAGTCATCGAAAACCCCGCCAGCACGATGACGCACCGTTCCGCTCTTTGAGGTAATACCCCGTCGAGGCTGCCACTGGTTCTCCGCTGCTGCTGCCGCCGCCAGGGATGTGCGGCACTTCAAGCATCGCCATCGCGCGGTCGAGCAAGCCGTGCACGATCTCGAATCCGGCTGTCTTGTTGCACCACAGTGCCGCGGCGTGCCGCACGTTGCGTGCCTGACGCTCGCGCGTGGCATCCTTGAACACGACGTCGGACGTCTCAAAAATGCGCACGGGCAGCGCGTGCGATCGGTTCTCCCGGATCGTCTTGAGCAGGCCTGGTAGGAGCGACGTGCGCACCACCTGGAACTCGAGCGTCTTGGGGTTCGCGATCTTAACCGCCGTTTGGTTGTCGTCGACGGTATTGAGCCAAGCGAAGTTTTCCTCGTGAGAGCACTGTGAGATGAAAGCAGGAAGGAAGGACGGTTCGTTAGGAGGAGCCGCCGGCGGCGAGATGCGGGATACATACGAGAATGAGTGGCAGAACTTCGACCCAACCAGCGTAAGCCCATTCGTGCCGGATGATGTCGCTGAGCTTGCTAACAGCAAGCGGCTGCGCCACCGTGCTCGTTGCTGGGAATGTATCTGGCAGGTTGTTGAACCCGTAAGCGATCGCCGCGTCCTCCATAATGTCGCACTCGTGTAGAATGTCAGGCCTCGTTGGTGGAATAGCCACATTGAGCGTATCGGTGTCGCCGGGTGAGAGCTCGGTCCCCAATGACATGCGGTCAAGAAGGGTTTTAACCTGTGGTGCGGAGAGATTCAGCCCTGAGCAAGAATTGATGTACGAGGCATGCGCCTGCGTCTGTCGCGAGGAGAGATCCGGGGATATCACGACTCGACCGTCTGGGTAGATTATCTTGACAGGCTCGATGCTAGGCAGGACATTTTAGTCACGTAGAACGTATAGGCAATGGCATGGGACGCACGTAAAAGGCTCCTCGCAATACTCGGAAAACATCGTGGCCATAATGTTTGTTACAATATTTAGTTTCGTCTGATCTGTCGCCGTCAAGTCAATGAAGATGTTCCGGGTGTTAACCGTTATCTTGCTGTGCTCCGAGTTAATGATAGGTGGGAAGGAGAGCACACGATCTTCCTTGTCATAGATGATGGGATAGACGGGGGAGTCGCGGACAATGGGTAGGTATTTTGCCAGATGGCGATCAGACTACGCTTTCCGTCAACGGGTGAGTCCTCTATCACTCCTTGATTTACATACTTCATAGACCGTCATTAGTTCTTCTGCAGTGTATGCTTGCGTCTTGTTCAGTGGGACGAATCTGATGTCCTTGGGAGGCCTAGCCTCGTAGCGGAACGGCGCCGTGATGGTATCCAAATCATGCGTGCCGATGGCAACGAATTGTCGCTTCCGACAGATGTTCTGGTGTAACTTCTCCTGTAAATCTAGGAAAGACTCATACGAGCGTTGCGTAAATTTGACATTTCGAAGAACAGCAGAACCGAAGTATGGGCGAACTTGTGCTGTCTGAGACACCGTCAGAGGGGGGAAGCAAAGTGCAGAGGTCGACTTACTTCTGGAGCTACGATGACCTCAATGAGGTCCTTCTCCCCTCCGGGTGGGTATGCCAATCTATATTGTGGTGCCCTTGCTTTGTTCAAGAACACGCGTAACGCGCGTGCGATGCCCTCTATACACAACAGGTCATATCTGAAGATACGGTCAGCAGTAAGAGTGCTCGGAATATAACGCGTTGCATACCTATTTGCTGGTATTTCTATTTTCAATTGCTAGAGATTGAAGTGAGCACGGTCCCGGTCACTCGTGGACGCACGTACCGGACGCCCAGCAGGTAGGCCCTGTTTGATCGCAGTCTCTACTTCTTCTGTAGTCTAAGTCCACACATGCTAATGAGTTGAGGGGTGAAGTGTCGAGATATACAGCACGAACGTCTTCATCGAGCTCAATCCCAAACTCGAAGCAGAGCCTGTCGAAATCTTCCGATGCTGTTGCGCGAGGGTGCTAAGTTCAGGTGATCACGAAACATAAGTGGCACTGCATACAAAACTTCTGCTCGAGTCGTTCCCAGAGGTCCTCCTTGTCTACTGAGACCGTCGGCATCGTATTCAAGATGAGTTTTGGTTTGACCACTCGACTCGACTCGAGGCAGTAGTAGTACGGCCCGGACGTGTTATCTCATCTCATCATTGCGATGAAATATATCGCCCTCCTCAGTGGGGGAAAGGACAGCTGCTACAACCTTTTACACTGCCACAAGAACGGCCATGAACTAGTTGCAGCCGCCTCTCTGCGACCAGAGCCCGGAAAAGGCGCGTGATAACCCCACCTTTGTTCCTCGCAATCATTTTTATTATTATGGACCCTAGAGGAGCTCGATTCCTACCTCTACCAAACCGTGGGACAAGACGCCATCGAATTCGTCGCTCGTGCTTTGGACGTTCCTCTTTATCGGAGGATAATCATTGGCACAGCACTCGTACAAGACTCAGAGTACGGTGGGCGGGACGTAAAGGAATGCGGAGGGGTCGACGGAGACGAGACCGAGGATTTGTATGCGTTGCTCGCTGATGTCAAAGTAATGCAGACTCTGTCAACACATTTTATTTTCGACCCGTTGAGCATATGGTATGCTATAGTCTCAACATCCTGACGCAAGGGGCGTCTCTGTCGGCGCCATCCTTTCGAATTACCAGCGCGTCCGCGTCGAGCACGTGTGAGTGCCCCTCGGAAACACTTTCGAGAACCCATTCACGTTTGTGTACATTTAGATGTCAAAGGCTGTCCTTGACCCCATTGAGCTACTTGTGGCAGCGAGATCAAGCAGAGCTTCTCTCCGAGATGATTGCTGCGGGATCGAAGCCGTTCTCATCAAAGTTGCGGGAATTGGGCTGACCACTGGACATCTCGGCAAGACTCTATCGGAAATTCAGCCCACATTGACGAAGCTAGTGGGTAGAAATTTGATCATTCATTAGTGATGATCGGACTGTCTGTTTATAGAATTCGTTGTATGGCGCACACATCTGTGGGGAGGGCGGAGAATACGAGACGCTGACCCTTGATTGCCCACTCTTCAAGCAGCGCATCACGCTGTGAGTTTCTCCATATGTAGTTATTCACCGTGCTTATCGTTTTACAAGACTTGAGACCGAGACTGTCATCCATTCAGATAGTGATTTCGCCACGGTCGCATTCTTACGCATTCGGCATGCGTCCCTTGGTTCAAAACTAGAACAGGTCCCCGACATCGCCGTTCCAGCTCTACTCGATCTTCCTTATTGCCAGCTCGCGGAACATATTCAAGCCACGTTACTGGATAACGATAACGGTCAGACGCCTGAGCGAATACAACCTCAAAGTTGTTCCGACAGAACCTTAGGCGTCCAACTGGTAGCGCCTACATCTAGATGCCGCGGGAATTGGATCTCAGTGGGTAACGTCCATAGGGACCTTCGTCACGATGCATCAGATGTGCCCTTGGAAGGCGAGGTCCGGGAGTGCTTCCATATTCTACAAAGTAGGGGTCTCGCGAGTCTCCTGCCCGTGGGTTAGCTAACTTTAGATCACAAGAATGCCTCTCGGAACACTCGTTATCCCTCTCTCATATTGCTAACATGAACGTTTTCATTTCATCTATGGAAGACTTTGCTTCTATCAATGCCATCTACGCAACCTACTTCGGCGTGAGCCCGCCCGCGCGCGCTTGCGTAGCCGTGGACCTTCCTCATCCCCTGCGGGTGCTGCTTGACTGTGTTGCATATGCCGAGAAAAAGGCGGGCGATCGGAAGGCGTTACATGTCCAGGGTTTGAGCTACTGGGCACCAGCAAATATTGGCCCGTATTCTCAGGCCATCGTTGTAAGCCAAGCTATCCAGCGTTCTTGACCCGGAAAATAGCCGAGCCGTTGACGCCCCACCTAATTCCAGGCGGATGAACGCATTTTTGTCTCGGGTCAAATTGGGCTCGTTCCCAGTTCCCTAAGCATCCCGTCGCCCCAGACGCTCGCCACTGAGATTGCTCTCGCATCTCAGCACTCTGATCGCATCATGAAGATGCTGTCAAGCAATGCGGGCGGCGGATGGGATGGTCACGCGCAGATGATCTTGTATTGGGTTACCCGAGAACGCCACATCTCACATGCAATAGCGGCGGCACAACGTTTGGATGTGAGTCCGCGCAAAGCTCAGCTCCAGAAAATAACAGGGGTAGTGATTCTTTGTTTTGTGTGCTTTCTTCAGCGAGACGCCACGCCGACACTCTTCTTAGCTGTGAGGGGCCTTCCCAAGGGCGCCCTCATCGAAAAGCAGGTTCTCTACCATACAGGCCGGGGATTCTCCGCGGATGAAGGTGATATTGTGACCGTGTCCTGCCTTCCTACATATGGCACAGGTATGCCGAAGCCGTCGTTCCGCAAGAAGGGGGTCTTATCTGATTCGCGTGTGCTGCAGAAGCATTTGCCCAAGGCGACACCGAAGTTCGATCCGAAATATCGCATCTGCGGCACGCCGCAGCCTCTGCCGCGGTGATTTGCGGGAGAGGCAGCTCGAACTGGGAAAACGTCTCTCATCGCCTCAAGGCTGCGGCACACTTCGAAGGCATGCTTACGCGTGCCTTGTCGGTGCGGCTGTTTTACAAAGCCACAAATATAGCAGGTAGGGGTGCGGCATTTTTCAAGTTGGTTTGTTAATGAGGTCGTCTTTGACCTGACTTGGGAACAGACCTCCCCCCGATTCGAAATCTTTTTCATTTGAACGGTCCAATGATCACACCTGTTCCCTGCCACTGTATCCGCACGCGGGATCAAAGCGATTGGGATTATGCATTATGTATTCTGGGTGCATAGCGACTTGCATTGAGATGCCAGACTGGGGGTTGGAGACGTGAGATCTAGACAGCATGCTTGCAACGACATTGAGTACGACGGTTCATAAGATGCGCGATTGAAATCAAAAAGGATAATTGACCGAGGATCTGAATTAAGGGGTTTGCTCCTGCTTGAGCACCCTCATTTCTCCAAGACGGCGTCTCATTTCTTTCTCCGTACGGGTTGGAGGCACCATACGGCAGAGAACGGCTCCAAACTGCCAAAACAACATCGGTACACGAGAATAGGCGCAGGGTGGAAAAGTACCAGAGAACAAAGTCCACCAAAGCGAAGGATCCAAGCAACACCGTTCTTGCCATAGTAAGTACTGGTGTTCGTCGGGTCGTTGTGAGCTTCCGCATCCACGAGTTTGAATATTGCACTTGATGCGATTGCAGTCTTTGAGAATGTATCAGAAATCCTAAGGTTTGGAGAGAGAGAGATGGGGTGATGACTCACAAGGAATTGTGGGAAGACAATGGCCAGATTATGAATACCGAGGATCGTCCCTCCGGCAACACGGGCAGATTTCTGAGTGTCATCATTATCCACTTGATCCTCAAATGAGCGGCGTCGCGCGAGTAATGGCTGGCGTTCACTGAGAAGGGCAGTCCTAAGAAGATTTGGAGAGGAAACGTCCTCGTAAGTGAAGTGCAGCGGTTGACAGTGCGCGCAGTCCTTTGGGCCGGAGGACGATCTAAGTCTTTGAGGAACTGGGGAAACGCAGCAATAAGTACCGGGAGTATATGACTGAATGCATGAAGTTTGCTGACCTCCATTATGATAGCGAAGGGTACCCAACACGCGACTGCCCAGCAGATACCAACCAAGCTGACAGCCACGATGGCCTGAAAATGAGTCAGCACGTCTTTGAAAGCGGGGAGAAGGAAAGAAACGGATAAGGTGGAAAGGCCTACCTGCCAAACTTTCGTGATGAAGAAGGTGGAAGCGGTGATGAGGCTGAATAATAACATGGCACCCATCCAGATGTTGCGCAACAAAAACGGCATTATGGGTAGACGCAACGGTTTGCCTTTGCGCGCAGCTTCTGCCTGCCATTGCCTAACAGTGTCTCGGAGACGCGTAAGCTCGGCGTCCTCGTCTTCGTCGTCACTTTGGGCAAGTAAGCGAACGTCTCGCCGGGCAAGATGAGGCAGAACTATCCCAGCGACAATGGCGACTATCGAAAGGCTCAGCAGTTAGCCCTGAATCTTGCTACGCGTGAGCATGGACCATACCAATGCTATGGATAAGCAGCGCTAGAGCGCCAGTACGAGTAGCCAAGTCCTTGTCTGGCTCCTTGTTATATTGTTGCGCCAGGATTTGACCGATGTAAGTAGTACTACGTGGCAGATATAAGTACAACCAGGAAGAGAGGCTGCTCTTGCTCACGAATAGAATAAGAAAGGAAACCTCAAGGACACTGAGTTAACGAACATGCATGGGACTTGTGTCGAACACGTACCAACCCATGAAGGCAAAAATCTGTACGTAGCACACACGTCGCACGGGTTTGGGAAGTGCGACGATAGCAATGTAAATATTATTCCAAATTTCCCGGAATGTCCTGTAGGTCGTCAAGGACCAGGGAATTGTCGAGGCAAGGATTACGTACCCTTCAGGAGGCCTTTGTAGAGTGCGCTCCTCCTCCTTCTGGGTATAACAGGTGATCCAGACTGTGATAACAAGGAGAAATACCACTATGACACAAAACTTTCTGAACTGATCACCACCGAGCAGGCGGACAACTGGAAGGCTCGCGAGGGGCAGGAAACCGAAGCCATACCCGACGATGTTCCCTGCCTGAGTCATCCTGCTATGCCAGGCGTTTCCTGCGCTAAGTTGTTCTGGAGGAGTGATATCGAGCAGAAGGTTGCGAAGGGAGGCCTGCAAGGCATTGAGAGCAAAGTCTAGGACATAAAACGAGACAATGGCGAGCGCGATGGCGGCACTGGAGGCCTGCGTACGTGTCAGTAATGTAGGAAGAAGTTTGTTGTGGGGGCACCAGATTATACCCCTCGGTGTTGCTTCGGGTCCCAGTCACCCGCACCAATCCGGAACACATTTACGAAAAAAGAGGCGATATCTTCGCAATAAGCCAGTATCAGGGTCGACGCCACGAGGGCGGCGGTTGACAGGGCCACCCAATATCGCCGACGATACTTGGACGTGGACGAGTCAGAGATCGCACCTAGGGAAACGTTATTTTATGAATGCGACGCCGAAGGCGAGGCCAACCAAGGCTCACCAATGACCGGTTGCGCAATCAAGCCGGAGATCGGACCTGCCAGCCACACGAGACTAGTGATCTGCTCCGTGACACCAAGGGAGAGCAAGAAAGGCGTTCCGTATCTGGTGCAGCTGGAGTTCAGAAGGATGCACGGGTTCAGGGCAAAAGCTGAGTTTACCCAAGCTCGACGGTCCAGGCGATCTGCGCTCCTGCCATGGATATACTGAGGTTGAATAGATCGAGTGTCGAGAGATGAGAACGTTTTCCATTCATTTCAGCTCTAGAGACAACGGATGAGCACCGGGATGGATTGTCGAGAGATGAAGTGGTGAGAGGGGGAGTGGCAGGCTTAGGTGCGTCTCGCACAGGATCGGACCTCTTGCGTGCACCAGGCCAAGGAATTTGTGTGGTAGGGTCAGGATCTACACCCGACGCTGGTGAAAGGGACATTTGTAGAGGCTCGAGGAGAGGATCAAGACAAGGTGAAGCCGCTCGAGGCGGAGGCGAGGCTCAAGAGCAGAGCATACATATCGCCAAAAATGGCTAATAGATCGCCCGTTCATCCCCGGAGATCTCCGGGACCTCAGGTTAAGTACAAACATAAATAACATGAAAGCATTCGGCGCGATACAATCCACCCATCCCAGTCCTACATTTCTCTATCCAACAATAACGTCAACGCAGAGATTGGATTGATGCCCCTCTCCGGTGGCTTTGTCCGTGATGAAGATCAAGGCTAGGCAAAGGTTTCGATAACAAGTTGAACGGCAGTCGACGACTCGGAGTGGGCGTATTCGTCACCGTCGGCGTCGCATTCACACTCGAATCCTCCTCTTCTGGAGGGTCAGGGAAGACAGCGTATTCGCTCGGAGGTCCCGTTAGTTTCTCGACTTCTGTCTCGTCCTTCATCGTTGAAAGCGCATTAAGAGAGCTATTACGCGACGGCAGGGCCCGAACGGCAGCGGCAGATGTCGTCAGTCCAAAACTGTCCGACAGTGGCGATCGCGTGGAACTTGCTACGGCTGTCGCCGGGTTCGTGCCTGCTCGATTCCTTGATGTCGTGTCTTGTGTAGAGGCAGGTGTTGTCACTGTGAATGGTGCTTTCCCGTAATTTCGAAGCTGGGCAGCAGAAAACGAGGGTCGTAAGCGATGTCGTGCAGCAACCGACCCGCTCACATCGGGCAACGAAGCAAAGCCATCCCCATTCACTGATGGCCCAGAGGAAACTGGTGTACCACCAAGGGGTGCCGCCGCCGAAGGGACAGCTGATTCCGTCGTCGTCGTCGTCGTCTTGACATCCGTGGACCCACTGCCACTTCGATTCCGGCGAAGGTAAGCCTCCATGGCACTAGCGTCCTTCTCCCGCACACGAGATGCGATCGGCGATAGCGCAGATGCTGGATTGGAAACGGACGAAAAAAGCGAAAAGCTAGGGGTAGATGAAGCGGAGAATGTACCCGTGCTGCTCGATGAGGAAGCGCCCGAACGATGTGTGTTTTGAGGGGAAGTAGACAATGTGCCACTGTTGTATGACTGCCCCGATGGCAAGCTTTCGACGTCCCCGCTATCTGATGTAGCAGTCGTGTGGCTCGCAGCGGACCCACTGCGATTCCGCATCGCATGTTCCACTCCCAATGATCTCATCTGTGGCTCGAACCCATCCAATTCTGCCGCACGGGCAGCGGCCTGAGCAAACACGCGTCGACGCCTCCGATTAAGTTCTACTTGTGCTCGAGCAGTACTCTCAAGAGTATCACGGATACTATAACTGATCCCACAGAAATGAGAAACGCATTTTCAGATGGACGCTGCGGCAGTATGTGAACACCTACGAGAACGCATAGTCGGACGGAGAGTACCCGTGGTTGTTCTTTGCAGCGAATTGGCACCCCCGTTCAATCAATAATTGTACGATCTATGTCATAGTCAAGCTTCAACAATATACCCAAAGTCAGAGGTCGTTGCGCACTGGAATGTGTCCCCAAGCACTTGCACTGGGTCATGGTGTCAACTGAGCTTCACGTCCGAATGTGCTAAAGACCTACTAGTGCAGTGGTGTGTTTCCTTGATTGTCGGATAAGTCAAAGTCGGCTCCCAGATCGCAGAGCATCTGGGGACGGAGTATTAGAGGACAAGCAAGATAAGCACGATGGAAAATCATACTCGAGATAACTCCTCATTTCCTTTCAAAGCTGCGACGTGCAACGCGGTTTTTCCCGACGAATCCGACCAGTCTAGGATTAAAGGATATCGGTCGTAATACAACCTTGCCATCCGAAGGGCAGCACCCATAAAATCTGGGTCCGAAGGAGCGTATGGTGTAATCAGAGGTGGCTTCATGTCCGCGAGTAGAATGAGAATCGTGCTGTTCTCGGAATCCTGTCAAAAGGCAGACGTGAGACCCAACTAGTACTGGGATGATGGTGGCTGTACCCTGCTAAGCTCATCGTCGTCGTGCCCGGCGGCGAGTAGAAATTCGAACATGTCCTCATTTCCTTCGACCACTGCCCAAGCCAATGACGTGTATCGCTTCGGGCCAGGGTCTGGATTTCGCATATCTATGCGCTGGATAAGACGTTTGACGAGAAAGAGGTTGTTTTCTAGATGAATCTCAGCATTTTAGGGGCCGGAATGCGTGCGGAGGTACCTCTGACCGCCTTTCTTAGGCGTGCGCTGGTGTCTTTCTCGGCCATGACGTGGTCGGAAGGAGAGCAAGTGGAGAAAGGGAAACAACAGCGGGGTGAGCCATCCCATCAAGTAAATTAGCATCACGTGAGATCCCTGTGTCATTCACGACTATTCCCACACATATACACAGCCACAGACCCTTGTCCCCCGTTTGTCCAATGCCCAAGGTCGTCTCTAGATCTGCCGTCTCAACTTCTGCCGATGGTACAGTACTTTTCAAATAACCTTTTTATATTCGCATTTCTCACTGCCTCTAGCACGACCAACCGCGTCCTCTGCCGCCGCGTTGAAAGTGTACTGTGAGCCGATCGTTTGAATCTCACTTGAGCCGCGCTCACCGAGACTCCACGTCACAGATTGTATATGCGGCGAATTCATAGTAGGTTTTTCCTTCAGAATGATCCGAACAACTCTCATGGACAATCCAGCTCGTAATTGACGCTGCCCTGTCGTCGTTACCACGACGGCAGACAGACGGCGCGGTCATAGTCCGGTCACAAGACAAGGATGGCGTCAAGGCAAGGGCCTTTAAGTTGAACGCGCAGCCATGCGAGCCGATACTCATCGAAAGGTTTGTCCCCTACACTTTGGTGCTTACGCTAACTGACTTTTTCAAAGGTCTCGAGGCGGACACGAGCGGCAGTATAGATTTCAATGCCCTAGGTGCACGTTACCCGTGGCATATCAACCCAATCCACCCCAGCGACAGCCCGGCCATTCCTGTATATTTTCAAAGGGGCTTTGACCCAAATACAAGGGCAGATACCCTCAGACGCATTTGACGGTGAAGAATCTGTTATTACGACGAATAAGACCACACGAACAAATACAGTTCGCGATTAAGACTATGATATATAAGCCACAAGGAAATAATACAGTTGTCAATATATCAAAGTAAGGGACAGGGTGACATAGTCTGCAGACAAGCTTCGATTCGAGAATTTCAGTCCATAGGGCCGTCAACTAATTTACGTCTGGTAACAATGATGGATCAGCAAGGGGAAACAAGGGAAGCGGGATGAAAACGAGGGGAACGGTGTACGTCAGTTACCGTTGTAGAAAACAGTCACGACAGCATGGCCAGATGTGGCACATTACCATTCGTACAGTGTGAATTATAATTGTCATCAGGGCATACAGGCCAAATAGGATGAAAAGGTGTGGCATAGAGCAGTTTCTTACCTTGGTAAAATCCATTCCTCAGTCCAAGTTTTTTGTGCACCATCCACTGTGCGGGTTCGGGGTTCGGGTTCAACAAGAACCTGTCTTGGTCTTATTCGCATTTCTATTTGCATTTGTTTTTAGTAAGGCACGTGCCTTGAATAGTATCCCCGGAACTCAATCGAAACATCGAAACACACAGGATGCGACGAGATTGCGCTGCGACGTGCTCGTGCTACTGTACTGTAGTTGCGTGTTGTCAAAGTCATATGTAGGCATTCGCTCCCATGGTGATCTCTTAGGCGTACGCGGCTGTCGCAGTTTATTTTTATTTTTAGTTTATAGTTTAGAAAATAGGCATACCTCCCTTCTCCTTTCGCCGCCTGTCTCTGTTTCGATTTTGAAGGTTCACCCCTGTGGCAAGATAAGGGGCGCAAAGCGTGAATACTTTCGCCCTTGCCGCGATAACCAACAACTAAAATACGTACTGTACCCCTCATGGGGCAAGAATCAATAACTGAAGGCTCTCCCCTATACGCCGCTGCCACATCGTCAATCTTTTAATTCTTTGAGAACCAAGTTGCACTGTCTTCTCGGAATCAGAAGGAGCTTTCGCAATGGTAATCTATGGTAGCCGCTGTACTGTACATAATAGATGACTATCACCCCCTCACGGAGGCGAAGGGGTAGAACAATGTGCTTACGTGATCAGGCGCGGGTGGTCAGACTCTCGGGAGGACGCGCATTGTTGCGCCCTCTGCTACTTTGCTACTGCCATGGACCTCCCGTCGTCCCGCGAGCTGGAGCTTGAGGCCCTGTTGCACAAAAAAGACTCTCAGCTCGCGGAGTTGACCGTATGTCCTATGTGACATTTCATCCCGTTCACTAATAACTCTCCCGTGTCGGTGCGCAGGACGATGTCAACACTCTCCGCCAGTATCTCTCGACTCAGCCCAACCCCTCTCTTACTGAGCCCTTGTCTTTACCACCGGCACTCATATCTCTGCTCTTGACCCATATTGATGCCGCCTCGGCAGAAACCAGTGGTAGATCATCATCCAGCACTGTGAACACCGCCCTTGCGCAGCGCGCCAAGCTTCTACAAGAAGAAAATGACGAACTTTATGAATTACTGAAAAGTAGCGAGACAGGAAAACTCAAAGAGGAAGTGCGCGGTCTAAGACGAGCTGTCAATAGGTTGGAGACGGCACTTCGAGGTAGGTAGAGCGTACAACAATGTGGAGCTCTGTCTGAGGATTGTCCTTATGCCTCCCGCACGTTCGCAGAATCTCACCAGGTCATTCGGTCCCTTTCGTAAGTCTCGTCTATTTCAATGACTCCAGAACACCCACTTGTGATCCAGAGACGAACTAGAAAAGTCGTACGAAATTGTAATACCACCTACACGTCCAGTGAACGCGTCGTCTCGTCATACGCACCAAGTGCCTCTGCACATGCAAGCGCCTACTAGTGGCAATCCCAATGGAAATGGTCATGGTCATGGGAGTGGAGGTGGAATCGTCAACAAGCATCCTCCAACCGCACCTCGTGCACATAAAAAGCCGCGGCTTTCCGAGGCACGCGTGTCCCCTGCTACCTCTAGTAATGCTCTCCCCCGCGTGCAAACACAGACGCGTGGTCGTTCCGCGTCCCATCAAATGGACTCACCCGAAAACTCCCCGCTTCGCTCTCCAGACGCCCGTAAGGCACCAGGTGGGAAGGTCGAAACGGCCATAGATGAGGAACCAGAACGGCTACGTGAGCGGGAGCGAGAACGAGTACGAGGTCGGAGCCGAGAAAAGGAACGCGAGGCCGAGAGGCGGTCTCGTCACCGGTCCCCTGCAGCTCCACGTGAGCCTCGCGAGCGCGAGCGAATCAAGGATCGTGATCGTGAACGAGACCGTCCTCGTGAACGGGAGCGGGAACGAGATAGGGATCGGACATCTCGGCGTGCCAGCGGGCATGGCCGTAAGGGCCGTTCAGGTGGCGGTGGCGGTGGCGGTGGCGGATATGGTGGAGGCGACCGCGACCGGACATTGGCCGAGAGAATGGGACTCTAACATATTCTCTCGCATAGGACCCTCGGGACGGACCTGAACTCACAACCATTTATGGACCAACCACGTAGCGTATCCGGTACGGACCCTCTTATTCTCACGATGCACACCATTGTAGCCCTAGCTGACGCATTTTTCTTTTGATTTGCCCATGCATGGCTATGTAGTCTGTATTAATTTCCTTGTTGTCGAGTTGCTATCAAATGTGTATAATCCAACACCATTCGCGTGCGTTCTCTATCTTTATCTCGGCATGTATCAACAGCACCTCTGTCCGCATTGCCACATTGCCCTCATATAGGATCCTAGGACCCGATGCGTTGGACCTTTTCTAGTGTATCGTACTTAGCCTCATGTTACTGTATGCCTTAGGATCTCTTTTATTAGATTTGCGCGCCAGGCACGTGGTCGCTGCTACTTTCGGACAGGGCCAGATTGGTTGAGGTATTGTAATTTCCGTGGCAACACTTATCAAGGCAGCCAAGTGTATGGCAAGACAAGGGGAGCCTTGCGCGCCCCGTTTATGCAATGCAGTGATTGTATGTCACAGGTTCGGGCATAAAATCATCCTACTCTGCAGCTGGCAGTTGCCCCTCTCAGCTAGCTTCGTTACAAATAGTAGTTTAGTTTGCCAAGTTGGGGAGGTTGGGGTCGTCCTTCCCCTTCCCCCAATTTACCGGAAAGCCGCCCCGACGACGGGTCCATTCCTTTTTTGGCTAATTACAATTTCGGAGGATTATGACGAGAATTGTGGCGCCTATCACCGCGCTTTAAGCGCGCTACTGCCGCGCCAAGTGTGCGATTTCCAAGGGGGGGGAGGAGGACACAAAAGTCGTTTATGGTAAGCGAAACCCCCCTGTGCGGTTCTTCCTTGGGGGTGCTGCGTGCGTGATCAATGTTATCGGAGAGCTGGAACGGCGACCATTCGCCGATATTGACTCATGCACCCTCCGCTGGCGTTTGCGTGATGGTTCGCGCCGCGGCGATCCGCGGTGATCTTGCAGCCTTGCATGGTTCTTGCATCACGTCTACGATTCGCACACGCACGGGTGCAAGCACCCAAACGGTACCCCTACAACCCTCGCCCTGCCGTCGCCGGGCCGCCTGCCCAAGAGAGCTCCGGGGGCAATCAGTCATACTGTACGTAGTACGACGACCTTTGCTTCCCTTCGTTATATCTTCTGTTTTGCCGGGGTTGGTTGGCACGCCCCCAGGTTGTTTTTTAATCTTGTGTCGGCAATATACAAAGCGGTGTATAAATTTCATTTTATCCTCCCAACTTGCGCTACGCTACGCTGATCGGCGCATAAAGAAGCAAAAGTTCCAGACAGCTCGTTCGGAGCGCGTGAGCGGGAAACGGCATGTCGTGTCCGTGAGCCATGTGGAGGCGGAAGTGCACATCCATGTCGACGGTCAAGAACCCCACTCGAAAACCGCGGCTCGTCCACGTCTTTTCGTGCGCCTGCATGATGAGTATATATAAAGTTTTTGTCCTCGCGAGGAAAACTCAGGTTTCAGGAGAGCCCTTAGTCCCGCAGCATTCAAGGTTCTGGCATATGACCTCCGCTGCAATAGAGTCATCAAAAAAAAAAAACAGTCTACGTACTAGTCTCGTAAATCGGGCGGTACAGGACAGTAGTAGCTCACCAGCTGTCAATCACGGAGCATACGCCAAATGAGCGTCAACCCATCGATAGGGTTGCAATCGCCGATATGTGTGGGGGGGGAGAACCCAGGAACCGAAGCAAGGCAAATCGGATTCGAGTCAAGAAAACGCGTGGCTTTTTTGCTATTTTTGCTAGCCGTCGCCTTTTGGCTCCACTCCACTTGTTGCGACGCTGCGTAGTCTTGCAGTTCTCGGCCGTGTGCCCACGTGGTATGCATAGCATAGTGCGCACAACGGTCCTTAGATGCACGCCAAGAGAGAGAGAGAGTATGTGTGGCTGGCACCATACGCTTGGTTTTGGCTGTTCCGTCGGAGCTTGCGAAGATGCTAGCGTTGACTACGTTGACTCGTGGGAGTTGTGCGCTCGGATCTGCGAGTGCAATTAAGCGCGCCCCGTGGTGTGCCGCGATCACGAAATTCAAATTATGCGAAGGACCAAGGGACGGCCATCATCGTTGCCAAGTAATGAACACAGGGGTTTGCAAGCTCCGGTGGATTGACGTCAGAGTTGAACGTTGAACGTTGAAGCGATGTGGCCTGATCGAATGTACTGTAGGTCGGATGGCAATATTCGGATTTCTATTGGTACTAAGTCTATGCGACGAAAAGCTAGTAATATGGGCAATGGAAAGCACGGTGCGGGATGAAATGTAATGGTGGTGGACTACAACCTGCGGTTGGTCAATTAGTTGGAAGTATACAGTGGGGGTGTTCGTAAATGCATGGGGATGGTTTGTGAAAAGAGCAGGTGTACAATGATTTTAATGCATAATAGAAGATGGAAAGAGCTACAATTTTCGGCCTGACGAATCAAACGACGCTGTCAGACCCGGCCAAAGGACCGACGAGAGGATGACAACCTCCTATTGGCCATCTTGGACGGCTAGGAAGTTTATACACGTTATGGCATTGGTTGACCTGGATTTCCTTAATAAGGATGCGTGTGGCTGAGAGGATGGTAAGTCCATGCGGCCGAGGGGAACGAGGTGGTTCGTTGACCGCGGCTGAAGAACAGGCTCCACGGGGGTCAGACCTAAAAAGTGTGTAGGAATAGGTGGTACCGGCGGAGGTGTACTCGGCCTGTCAGGGCTCGGGGGAGGTGATCGAGGGCGAGTTCGTGAGCGAGGATGTAGAGTTGAGATGGGGGTGAGTTGCCGTTTGGGATCATGCTGAGCTGGTCTTTCTGAAGGAGGGCATGTGGAAGGTGGGGAGTTGCTCCTCGCTCGTCTAGCACCAAAGTCGTCACCGTCCAACCATAGGCTCATGTCGAGAGGAGGGGGAGGTTGTGCGCGGGGAGCATGCACATTCCGTTGCGGAATGATTGGTGAGCCTGAAATAACAGGCCTGCCGAGAGGAGACGGCGGTTTGGATTGGGATGACGGATTAAGTCGTGGACGCGACTGCTGGTGGTGAAGAGGGGGAGAAGGTAAGGGCGTAGGAAGGAGCTGAGGAGAAGGCATACGCGGAGGAGGAGAGATGCAGCGAGTATTGGAGTCCATGGAAAGGGACGAGCACAGAGAAGTGGGCAAGGATTTGGCATGTTTGGGGAGGATGGTTTTATAAGTAAAGAGACAATGGCAGAGCGGGTTATGAGGTTCAAGTTACGGTACGCGGCGCCGCGCGCAAGACGCATCTGACCAAATTGGTAAGAATGAAATAGAAAGGGCGCTTGGGAGTGAATCTCGATCTTCCCAGTGGATAGGATATCGCCGTTTTTTCCGACCGATTGTCAAACAAGAAATGACAATGCATTGAATAATTTCGTTTCGTGGACACCTTCTCAGAAGAGGAACAAGTGGCACCCGTTTGGATTCCCTCGCACGCTCTTCCCCAGCCCTCTCTTGTCCCCATTGCACATGCACACGGCATACAATCAGGCCACTTTGGTTGCACTTTAAGTTCATCCACCTACCGTGGCTGCTAGTGTCCACGCTAAATGGCCCGGAGATCCACGAGGTCGGTTTTGGTTGGAAATAGACGAAGCGCCGGAGCTAGAAAAATGACCTGAAACGAGTCGCTGCCCCAACAGGCTGTTGAGAATGGTCGCTGTATATACTGCGCTGGTACTCACACGAGTCACTTTGCCGGCTTCCCACGCGCATGTATCAGCGGCAGTGCAAAACACCCAGCGCGTCAACGATCGTCTGTGTCTGTCCGATAGGTCGACTTGCTCTTCAACGCCTCGCACCGCATGCCTGCTTCTCTTCGAGCTCCACAGAGAATGCCACAGTATATTAAAGCCCGAGGGATCCTCCAATTGCATGGAACTGGTTACATGTTACAGGTTGCGGGTCAAGCAGATTTCTGCTTCCAGTCCCCATCTTTTACCTTCTTTGGATCTCCCTCTGACGTCCCAAGGCGATCCTCATCGCCCCACACACATGCCTCTATTCCACCCTTTGCCTTTGCTCCGTTTAACCTTCGTTTCATCGACGCGACGTACATCGAACCTTGTCGCCACCCGGAGCTTTTTGTCGGCACATCAACCCAGCACGATAAATTACAACTTGCTAGCCAGTTTTGTAACCCCGCGCTTCTTTCCTGTCGCCTCGCCCTCCCTCTTTTCAATTCCGTTCGGGCGAACAAAAGCCCCTTGCGCAAAGCTAGCTTAGGGTCGACAGTGGCGCATCTTACCAGATTCATCTAGATAATGGATCGCACTCTATGATGACCTACAACTTCCGTCACCCCCTTTCAAACCTGCCCGACTTTATGCTCCAGCCTGAATCCACATCTGCTCACTGTGATGATATGCACCCTTTCCAAGCCAGCCTCGCATTTCTCTTTGTCTTGGCCCATCCCGGTGGTGACCTCCCTCCTTTTTTGTACTGTCCTTGCTCTTTCTTTTCACAGATTCCATGTCTTTCCCAGTCTTCAGCTTGCTGTCACTTTTCTTGCTGTTTTCTCTTCCATCCCATTCTTTACCCGTAGTATCACCTTCAATCCTTGGCCAGGCATTCGTGGGCGGCAACTTCAACCCGGGAGGGCTTGTCACAGCAGTTATAATGGAAACAGCTCCTTTGACCCATGGCGCGCCGACACCGCCGTCTCTCGGTAACCCCGTGTCCTTATCTTGGTCTCCCTCCACCGGTGGCTCAACGGAACTGGCTTCCGAATCCAGTGCCGCCGATGGCGCTACTTTATCCGAGTCCGGTCCCGCTGTTGTTCATATTAACAACGCCCAGGACGAGCCCGGTACTACTACGAGCACATCCTTCACGCCTCTGATGATGGCATATTATCCTGCCTGGGTTGACAACGTCTTCCCGCCCGAGCGGATCAATTTCTCGCGCTTTGATTGGATAGATTTCGCGTTTGCGATCCCGAACGATAGTTTTGCACTCGATTGGGATGGTTCCGACACTGCTCCTGATATTCTCACGCGCTTAGTAGCTGTGGCTCACCAACAGGGAAAGAAGGTAAAGTTGAGCGTTGGGGGATGGGGCGGCAGCAAGTAATCGGGTCTTTGCTCAATGCTGTCTCGCTCTGACGTCCTTACCTTAGGTTGTTCTCGCCTACTCTGGAAAGCGACTTCGGCCGCAAAGCTTTTGTCGACAACATTGTGATTGCCTATAACCAGTATCACCTTGACGGCATTGATATCGACTGGGAATACCCTGGCCAACCAGGAGATCCGCGGAATTACGTTGACGCGAACGATACAGCCAACTTTCTCGAGTTTCTTAAGCTGCTGCGGACCACACTTCCTCCTACTGCGCGGATCACTGCTGCCGTTCAGACTACCCCATTTGCAGGTGCAAATGGGTACCCCATGAGCGACGTTCGAGCCTTCGCAGATGTCCTCGATTGGGTAGTGATTATGAATTATGACACGTGGGGAGGTAAGTGGTGTCTAGCTTCTTTTCGTGTTGATGTCCCTCAAACGCGGCTGCAGCTTCATCCGACCCAGGGCCAAACGCACCCCTTGACGACGCCTGCCGAAATTCTACGCAACGGGTGGCTAGTGCCGCCGCAGCGATAAACGCGTGGACCGGAGCGGGCTTTCCCCCAAGCCAAATCGCCCTTGGCGTTCCGTCATACGGGTACATCTCGCTCTCGAGGGCGACACAGCTGCGCCAGCGCGATCAGAACGCACCAGTGCGTGCGCTTACTGGTGAGGGTGCGGATAGCGGGCAGGTACAGTTTCGTGACCTTGTGCGTCAGGGGGCGCTCTGCAGCGATCCCATGTGGCCAGGAGGTTACTACGGCTGTAGAGGCTTCACGCGCGCGTGGGACGGGTGCTCAAGTACGCCGTACCTGCGCTCCGAAGCCGAGGGTCAGGTCATCACGTACGATGACGTCCAAAGTCTTGAACTTAAGTCAGAGTATGCGAGGCAGCGTGGTCTCCTAGGCGTCAACATATTTGACCTTCATGGCGACACGGACCAATGGGAGCTCGTTGATTCTCTACGGCGGGGCCTTGGACTATAGTTTGGTCGTCCTTTGTGTTATGCTTTCTGTCACTGTCATTTTAAGACAGCATTGTACCTGTACCTCTCGTATTTTCTCAAGGTGGCCCCTGAGGGTAGCAATTTGCTACCGGAATTTACACGGTGCCCTGGCATGAGACCCAGATCAGACGCTGTATGTTCAATGGATTCCGGAAAGGTGATAATACATGACTTGAAATTCCAAGGGGTTATATGATACAGAATTAGCCCTAAATTAGCAATATAGACGGGAATCACAGGCTAGGGGGACGATATATAAGACACATAAACAAAGGAATGACATGATGCCTATTTAGAATGAAGGTCAGGCTGCAAGCAAGTAGTACATATAAAGATAGTCTTGTATAGGGGCTTATGCGCTTATGTCCATAGGGGGTTTCAATTTTCGAAATTGCCGCAAGCCGCGCAAACCGCGGCGCGCATGGGTTTAGTTGGTTTGTGTGGCGCGCTGTTCTATGTGGGTCCCACGTGCACCATGTGACACCTTGCAGTGCACATTCTAAATGGTGTTGAGTCAATGCAAGAATGGGACGTCCCATTACTGGAACGTAAGAAGGTGGTGGTGGTGGTGGTGGTGGGTACTGATGGCTGATGGATGTGTTACAGTATCACGTCTATGATAGATAAATGGATTGATTGATTGATCATAGGCTGCCAAAAAATCTTCGCAGGCTCCCAATGAGCGAATTGCGGCTGGTAGTGGCACTCCTCGTGCCTTTGCTGGGGTCGGCGCGTCCGTGCGACGGACGGGCGAGGACAATGGCCGCCAAGTCTTCATATGTCGCGTGGGTGTCCCGCGGGTCTTGACCGAAGAGGCCAAACGCGCATGGCGTGGCGGTGGATGTGGGGAATACGGAGAAGGAAGCCACGTTGGAGGAAGAAGACATTCGGGAGCGGTTAACGGTGGTGGCGGCGAGGGGACTGGGCTCGTTTGGGGTGATGGGTAAAAAAAAGATGGGTGTCCCGTGTCGAGGGGGACCATCCTGACGCTTATAACTGCTCACTCGAGATCGAGAGACGGTGACTGATTGGGGAACCTCTTTGTTCTATATCGGGCATAGCACTCCTTACAAGGGGCACCACGTGTTGCTGTGTATATTTGGATTTGTATATGCCCGAGTTTTCTAGGCCCTGGCCGCCCTCACATCCCGTTCAAGTTATCTGGCTAGTTGCTCGCGACTCTTGACAATGCCTGGATCGCCACCATGATGCACAGAACAAGACGAGGAAATTGGCTATGGTACCAACCTACAAAGATATCTTGTACCATGCGACTCAGTTTACTGTACAAGCCTTTGTATGCTCGTCGTTATACCCACGGTTGCAGGGAGGTGCTTGGTTGCCTTATCCTTCATTTCTTCGACCTGTGTGGGTGACTGGTTGATTCTGACCTTATGGATGACCCGCTGCCGTACTACCAGATTCAAAGCTCTCTCCTGTCTTACGACGAGCCTATACCGCATCTACCGGTTGGTTGCTACAAGTAACCCGGCAATACGCTCCTTGCAGGTAAGCATACTTAGTTTGTCCTGCTGCTCTACCCTTTGCTTGCATCTTGTTCCGTTCCACTCTCCGCCTGGCCTGCGTTGTTCCTCTTGCCAACTGGCACCGTTCTGGAAAATATTGGTGGTAGGATCGCAATGTTCAACCCTCCCGTCAAAGTGTGGGACACTTCCATTCCACCCCCTTCTCGGTGCCATAAACTCGGGAAAGATCTTCAGGTGTTCTGCCTGGCCCCGGGCGAGGATTACTGACTTGCGAGTCCGAGACATCCTCCATACCACTACAACTGTGTGATAGATGAATGTTGTCACGGACTCCGGGTTTGTACCGGCAATCACAGATGTTTGTGGTCCATCAATTAACACGTATTTTCATAATATGGGCAGAATAGGTAATATCACACAGGATAGTGGTTCATCGTTGCTGCACACGGCGGCGGAGTGGCGCCGTAGAACACCCGCTGGGGCAAAGCTGGGCGTTCTTGGGTACATGTTCCTGACGATGGGTCCCCGTCCCCAACCTAACAACCTTCATAACTTCATTCGGGGTTTTCGGATGCCTGAGTCACCCCTGGGGTCCATTTGCTTATTCCGGCACCGGATCTACCAAATGGGTCATGACGGCAGCAGTCGGAGGAACGTTGAAACCAATAACCAATGTACTACAGTACAGTATTGCCGGAAACCGTCTCGCAGATGAGTTTTCGCATGTCACCTCTGACGCATGATTTTTTGGTTGGAGGCCGCCGTGACGTAACGCCACAAATTCCGGTCCAGCGAAGCGCTGATGTGTCCATATACCCGCGCATCGCCTCCGGTCTTTTGGGAAGGCAAAAAGCTAGCATGTCTGCCCGAAAAAAGGCGAATTACCGCAAGACGGGTCGGAAAGTCATCCCGAAATGCTATTGGCCCATCAATCCCTGTTCCGAAAAGCCTCAGCAACCTTCGCCATGTCTCGACCTCGCGCTCGCATGTGAGTCAAAAAAAAGCTCAAATTTGCATATCCCAGACCCCTACAAGATCCGGTTTCTTTCCTTCCCCTTTTGATTTGTATTTTTGGCCCACCGTACCAACAAGACTTTTTGCCATTATCTACACGGGTATCTTCGCCTTGGACTATTGACTCACTACCCTCGACATCTGACTCATGGAATCCTTTGTTATCGTTTGCCTTCTGACTCCTTATTCTCTGATTTTCCTTCTGTTCTTTGAGCCCCCATCACCGCCCCATCTGCCAAGGATTACCACGTTGGCCTTGTTCATCATATCGGTCTCAGACAGACACTCATACGATACAAGCGCGCTCTCTTGTATAAAAGGCCTCTCGTTGGTCTCCCTGAAATGTAATCAATTCTCAAGCATTGCTCTCCGAAACTTTCGTGTGTTTCCTAGCCTTCTTCCCTGACTTCGATTTAGTTCCCCGACGTCGATGACTCCTGCTGAGATTGGAAGTCTCGCACCTCTCATCCTTGGTTTTTATTTGAGAGATCCTTTGCATTGACACCACACCGGCGTGCTCTCCTATTTTCATCTTATGTCCTTCCAAAACTCGCGCACGTCCTAGTGGCTCACGTACTGCAGACGCTAAGATGTGGTTACCTGGGAAAAGTATGAACTCGATGAGATTGAAACTGTGAGTAGAGAGTCATTCAAATTTCCATAGGCCGTATCCTGTCCGTTAGGCGAGATAAGGGAATCAAGCAAAACGCGAGGGGAGTCCATGCAAGTCATTAAACGTATCCGATCAAGAATTCATTCGAATGAAGTAGGATGGCAATTCTGTATCGTAGTGTGATCGCCCCGCTTCTCTTCGACATGGGAAAAGCACTTATCTTCGGCGCTCCATGACATGATAATTCTACTCCCTTGCTCAACCTGTCAACACTCGATGCATCTTAGTGAGCTGGGTGTTTGGGTTTGTGGCGGGGGGTGGTGTGAGTGCATGTGGTGTGGATGTGGGTGCGGGTGCGGGTGATACAGGTGAGGGTAGTGCAATCGTGGGTGTGGGCGTGGGTGTGGGTGCCTGGAGAAAATCTGGAAACATATTGTGTAATTTGTCAACTAGTCTGCCGCTGTCTTCAAAGTTGTCCTGTTGTATCCGATGAACGAGTGCAGAAAGCTGTTGTTGGAAGGTGTCTCCATCGATAAGAATTATGAGTGTTTCCTTGATAGAGACAACATGTTCGGTCGGGAGGTCTCTCCTGAGAAAGAACGCCATAAAAAAAGGACTTGATGTTCATAAAGTTCCGTGTGGTAATGTCAGAGTTGTACTAACGCGACCCTACACATCGGCCACCCCCCCCTTTCGGCCACCTCAAATATCTCATCCAGTTGTTGTCCCATCCACATAAAATTTTGTATATAGCATCCAATACACATATTAACAATCTCCATGTTTTTTTTTGTGTGATATGCCCTGTGTTGTGAGAACGAAAACTTGGTCGATGTCACGCTTGCCGACCAAAGCCGCTTCGGTATTTGATGTTTTGCACTCCGAGTGGCTGAAGTTCAGCACGTGCACCAAACAACCATGCCCGCTACACGGCCTCCGCGGACATCAACTAGACCTCGTGATTGATGCTCTAATGACCCACTATATGAGGCATGTATTCAGGAGGCATTGGAACAGATTCAAACTACAAAGTGCTCTATCTGGGCAGTCGCAAAGGAAAGAGGCATATGTGATAAGCAATAAAGCCGGTCTGTAGGGTGCTGACTAATGGTGTGTGTAGATTTCATGTTTGACCTTAACAGATAGGGCAGCTGGACATCATGATTCTTGGAAAGATGCATGTGTAGCACAACAGCTGTTAACACCTGAACAAGAACAAACTTTAGTTGATTGGGTGAAGCATTGGGGTGAAATGGGCCTGCCATACTCGCATGAAACACTATGCACTGAGGCTGCAGCAATCTCCAGGAAGATAATTGGCCAGAAATGGCCTTATTGATTCCTTCAGCATCACCCCGAAATTCAAGCCATGAAGCCCTCTAAGATAGACCCAAAATGTGCCAAGAATTTTAACCCAACTGTCATCAATGATTACTTTGACAAACTTGAAGCATTACATGCACGATATGATGGTATTCCCCCAGAGCACATATGGAATATGGATGAGAAGGGGATCCAGATGGGTGGCGGCCACAAGAAATCTGGCAAGAAGTTCTATTATCTGAGGAACCAAAAGCAAAAATACTGCCTGTGAAGTGATAATCTAGAACTGGTCACCGTCCTTGAATGCATTTCTGCTGCTGAGGACATTGTCCTGCCATCATTTTGCCTTCAAAATGGCAGCAAGCCAGATATGTGCATGCTAGACAATAATCTATGGGGAAGGTTGGTGTATTAAATCTCCATTTCATTGACAATCTAACACACGCAAAGCAGATATTTTTCAGAGTCTGGGTGGACAGACTTGTATAACTTCGAACGCTGGGTTGATGATGTCTTTATTCCTTATGCAAAGGAGCGATGTGTAGATGATTCAAAGCCAATCGTCCTAACTATGGATGGCCATGATACACAAGAGCAACTAGAAGTTGAGTGCATAATCTATAAGCATCTTGATAATCACAATCTGGAGATTGTAACAATGTGCTTCCCATCAAAGATGACACACAAGTGCTGTTGAGATGGAACGTCTGCGCGGCTATGCCGGACCGGACAGTCTCATGCTCAGGGTTTGGTAGAACTGGCCCGAACATTACAAGGGGCACTTAATGCTCCAGGACAATTATGGACTTAGTGAGCACATGTTGGCACATGGACTGCATGGACACCTACGTACATACGATACCCTAGAACAATGTGATTATGCCCTTATGGCCAATCTAAGAACTCTCTTTTGTTATCTGACTTGATTATTGTATGATTGAACTGTTTCAGATTGACACTTTACCTACTGTCTTTACGATCAGGTAGTTACAATCACATACGGACCTTTTAGTATGGTTCTACGCTTACACGTACCCCTTCTGAGGGCTCAGGGTATGTGCAGACTCTTCGGACTCGTCCATATGTAGAATATTGTAATTATGCGATATAGTGGATGCCTGTACTCACCCCTTAAGGGCTTATGGACATATGTAGACCATAGGGACTATAAATACACCCTTGGGAGTGAGCAAGATGTCTCATCTCCTACAGAGTTCTTTCTCTGTGTGAACCACCCTCTTCAGCTGCACTTCATCAGGTTATGGGCCCTGCACTCTAAACTTACAACCACTACACAAAGTTCTATCGCTCACAACCGTTTCTAACAGTGAGTAAACGTCTTTGTTTGCCGTATACTCTGTGTCATGGTGGACTATTGGGACGCTTACGCTTACTAATATACTTGCCTTATATGTACATATTTCCCACAGCTCAGCTGGAGTCGTCACCACTTCCCCCTCCTTACCTTACCCTACCGCTATTACACTCCTGCCGATCCCTTCTGCTGTTGTGTTGCCTCAGCTCATTACTAGATTACTTACACTAATATGCCGACGAGTTTCGTGGCCTTACTGCCGCTGAAACGCGTCATAGACTGCCGATGACTCCGCCTAAATACTTGTGTATAAATACGCTCATAGAAGGGGACCAAAGCCTTAAGCTTGGTCTCTTGTGAATCCTAGACATTCTCAGAGCAACCCTCCGAGTGATCCGAAGCTTCCCAACCCTTTCCCTCCCACTCGCACCCTAGAACGTACCCTAGGGTCTGCTAAGCGACTTAGTGACGCGTTTCACTTAATCTACCATATATAGTAAACCGAGTCCCGATTGGGAACTCTTTGAACTCCGACACATACGTTAAGCGCTCAGAAAGGCGTTGCCTTTCTTCGCTTCAAACAGACGAAGGTCACTGAGTAACGGACCTCTCAGTGCTCTATAGAACCACCCTATCTGCACCAGAACCCCCAGCAGGAAGGAGCAGCTCCTTCCATTCACGACCTTAGTGGCATACCAACGAACTAAGTGCAATACAAGGCGTATCAGCACTCCAGACATCCCTCCTTTGGACACTTGTCTTGAGTATCCAAATCGACTCCTTCACATCTAGATCCCCTTCCTCCTTCAGGAGATAGGGAACGACAGCAGCCAACACCGCCACTACCCACAGTCGTTCTAACAAGGCATTAGAACTCCACAGAAGATGACCAAGACGACGGTCACCGACGCAGATATCATCCTACACTTACAACAGAAAGACAGAGACAGGCCAGACGCCCTACCCCTCATAGCAATAGAACGAACAGCCAAGGAGGCTGCCAGACAAAGACATCAACAGAACCGCCACGCTCCGTCCAGCGTGACACTCCGACTAGCAGGATCCGCTGAAGCCCATGGGGTAAGCGACCTGGCTAGGTCTGTGCTGGGGTCTTAAGGACCTTGCGTGAGGTGCATTATGGACCTAGGCATAGGTGACATGCACTAAACCCCCTCTAGCATTGCGCGCTATACTACACATTACTACATTTTAGTGTAGAGCGCCTTATGCGCTTAGGCAGGTC